>JAAWXA010000028.1:3695651-3900263 GCA_038090715.1 Florisuga fusca
GGGGGGGGGGGTTCAGCAACACGGCCCGGCCCGGCCCCGCGGGAAGGTTCCCGGTGGATCCGCCCCTGGGGACAGGCGCCGAACCGGTGGGCCCGGCCCTTCCCTGGGGGAGGCCGGGGAGGGTTGGTCCCAGCCGCTGCTTTCCCCCCCCCACTCCCCCGCTGCCCGCCATCGGCAGCACCGCCGGCCCGGAAGAGGCGAAATGTCTGAGGTGTTTGTCCTCCGGGTGCATGCGGTGGGTTTGGTGCGGCACAGGACTCAGGATCTGGAGTACTTCATGAGTTTCTCCAGCGCCAAACTGGCAGGTGAAAGCCGCGTGGCAAGGGCCCAAAACACATCAAGCAAACAGCAAGTGAAAAGTGAAGTTCCTATCTCAAAACCGACTTCCACAAGATGAACCGAGTGCTGGAACTCGAGAGGGGGGAAAAAAAATATACACATACACTTGAAAGGCAGATAAAATGTCACAGCAAGGTCTGCTCAGAGAGGACCAGCTCTGAGGTGGTGTAGGAGACAGGAACGGGTAAGGAAGAGCCCCACCAACACCCCCACAGGGATCTCCGCTTCCCCCGACAGCCCTGCCGGCCCTGTTGGTTGGAGAACCCTTCCTGGAGCAGCTGGTGCTTGGTACCACCAGCAAGCTGTGTAATTACAGTCCAGTCATGAACACAGCTGGCCTATGAACACAGGTCCTGTAACACATAAAGCACTCCTTGAAATGTGGGGCTTTAGGGTTTGATTTTGGGTGTTGGGGTTGGTGTTTGCACTGTAACTATAGTTTCCTATGTATCTTCTCAGGTATTGGGAAACACATAGAAAAACTACGAAGAAAACCAACAAAGGCCCAGACTCTGTTTTTCTTCTGAACGGTATCAGCACTGTATTAGTTGCTGCCATCCTGAGTATCAGAATGACATAGACAAAAAATTATAACCATGGACAGACAACACAGTCTGGTTTTGAACACACACCTCAACCTGAATAGCAAATCTCAGTCTCATCAAGAACTTCCGTAACACACAAAGTTTTTCTTAGAACTGTACCCATTAGCAAGAAGCAGAGAGGAATAATTAAACGCAGCACTTCCCTTCTTCCCCTCAAAGCCTTTATTTCCAGGAAGAGAGACTACTATAGAAGATCTTCCTATCATGACAATGATAAACACTTTCATCTATAGGTCTGCAGACAATCTATGGAGTTCATTAGGAATCACCATCAAAATATGAATTAAATGACATAAATCTTACTATCTTTCAGTTTTCATATGCTTTAAAAAGGGTACAGTTCTAAATTTGTAACTGAGAAAGAGGATCAGATACCAACCAGACTGAAATACTTGCACTGACTTCTGTGCCCAGTGTATCACTCCCAAAAGACAACCCTGACACCATTGTTCAAGTTATGTCCAGCAAAGATGCTCACCACCTGTCTGTGCTCCTTTAGTCTCTCATCAGTAGCATCCCTCTGTAGAGTACATACACAGTAACCTCCAAGCTCCTCTTGGAGCTGTCATGGTTTCAGCTTTTTTTTTTCTGGCATGGAATGCAACAGAACAGAGGGACCTACAACAATAACCTAGTTAAACTGCTTGACCAGTTCCAGGCTGACCAAGTCAAAATAAATTAATTAAGGGCACTGTCCAAATGCCTCTTAAGCACTGACAGGCTAGAGGCAGCCACCACCTCTGTAAGAAGCCTGTTCCAGTGTTTGACCACCTTCCTGGTAGAGAAATGCTTCCAAATATCCACTCTAAATCTCCCCTGGCACAGCTTTGAACCATTCCCACATGTCCTATCACTGGATGCCAGGGAAAAGAGTTCAGCACCTCCCTCTCCACTTCCCCTCCTCAGGAAGCTGTGGAGAGGCATGAGGTCACCCCTCAGCCTTCTTTTGTCCAGACGAGATAAGCCCAAAGCCCTCAGCCACTCCTCATAAGACATTCCTTCCAGCCTTTGGACACATTCAAGGACTTCCACAACATTCTTAAATTGTGAGGCCCAGGACTGCTCCCAGTACTCAAAGTGAAGCCACACCAATGCTAAATACAGTACACTAAACACAGTCATTTTATCAATTACTAACACAGTTTGTTTTCTCTCTGGAGACTCACCAGGTATTTTTGTAGTTATTATCCACTAAGGACAAGGGTAGCAGGTAGTACACAAATCACACACAGAATAAATGCCACTGGTTCAGGGAGACACAGCTCAGTGTCTCAACACTGAAGTGTCTGCACAGTACACTGAGAAGGCAGAGAAAGAGTAAATTGAAAAAAAAAAAAATTCTTCTCTGTATTTAGTCTCGTATTCTTCAAACTACAGTACACAGCAGAGGAGTATAATTATGCGTGGGGAGGACATTAGGTTTCTATTTTATGATGCCTTTTGTCTGATGTACAATTATGTTGAGGCTCTGTGTTAGTTATATGGGACACGGTTCTTTCCTGCAGAATAAATGTCTTGTTACCCAGTCTGGTAAAGCTATATTGTGACTAAGAACATCAGCTTCACAGTATTTGTAATACCATTACGTATTCTGCCTCCCTGTCACCAGGATCTTTTTCCAAAGCATTAATATTTTTGGCTACTTTAGCCTGACTACTGATGTAAAGAGTTTGGCCTGCCTATGGGAACAAGCCAATGTCCCACTAAAAAGTAGGAAAAAAAATAATCCTGAAGAAATTAAAGATTCAGTATCATGCTATCTGGCCTCCTTCTATCCCATGACCATTACTAAGCTGCCCTGCACCAGGAAAATTAACAAAAATATCATTATTGTAATGATGTCCTTTACCTGATCATCCTATTTTCCTTAAGCCTTTCCAGCTTGGTAGGAAAGGATTACAGCAGCAATCCCTGTCATACCCTCACCTTGCAATCAGCACTGAGGGCAGCAAGGTCCCAAACAGAAATCACCTTAGATGCTCACCACACAGGATATCACTATCAAAACCAGCATGAAAACATAACATGGGATGAACACTGGATTAGAACACTGATGTTTGACAGATGTTTGGGTTTTCTGTGTTTCACTAATGTAAATTAATTTGACTATGGAATTAAAACCTCACAATGAATTAAGGAGTATCTATGGCAAAAAGTTGGTTTTGTTTTAGGTAAGTACAGATTTGATGCTTATGCTCTCAACTATGATTAACTCTGAGGACAGAGAGATAAGCATCTTGCATCACTTTTTGAAAGGATGCTCATGGTGACACCACACCCAGTGATCTGTCATGGGTGTTCACGTACCAGGGACACTGCACAGGTAAAAGGAAACAAAGGATTGGCCCCAAAACAAAGTAAGTGGAACCATTTATAATGTCCACTTTCCAACATAGCAATTTATCATATCTGAAGGGCATCAGTAGGTTGGTTTTTTTTTTGGCTAACATTAAAGCTGGGGCATTTGTTAAGAGAGAGCAAACATCCCAGTACGGTTCCAGAGAAGTGGGAGCATTGATGCTTCTCCCTCCCTTCCTCCTTCAACGCTCTCAGTCCTTCCTTTATATATCAATTGAATGAACATCACTGCAACCCCACAGCTGGCCCTTGAAGTTGTGTCCCAAGTCACTAGGAAACAGTCAAGAGGAGCCAAGGCAGCAGTCCTCATCCTGCAAGCCCTGCCCTAGTGTCATGGGGAATCACACCCAGAGCCTGGCGTTAGAAATGGAAACTCTGGCAGGCAAACCCTGTGGCATTTAAGAAAAGCTGGTTTATATTTAGAGCCTCCGAGGGCTTAAAGATGAGGTCTGTATTATTCAGATAAAGGTTTTCAGAGGAAAGGGCGAGTGACCCAACAGAGTCAGCAGAATGGGGCTGAATGAGAAAGAAGGATGCCGAGCCCAGCTGAGATGGGGCTGTCCTCAGGGAGAGCGGGTGCCATGCTATCAAATCTGGGGAACCTCCTGGGCCTCCCGCTCCACCGGGCTGGCTCCGGGCCCTGTGGGTCAGGTAGCCAGTCCGGGACACAAAATAACTACCTAAAACCCGACTAAAGCCCCGAATCCAGGGGCCAACACAGAGAAGACCCTCACTTCTAAACGCTGGCCTGAGCATTGCCCCATACGAGCAGCTTCCCTCAGGGCTACCTCCCTCCTCCTCCGCCTCCTCCTCCCGCGCCCGCCATCACGGGAACGACCCGGCCCCACAACCCCCCCATGGCGAGAGCAGCCCCCAGCCCCCGCCCGGCCCAAGGCCCTCCCCGTAGAAGGGGGAACGGACGGGGAAGGCTGGCGCAGCCCCCAGCCCCCCGGGGCCCCACTTGCCTGGGCAGAGCCCGCTCGGCGGCCGCCCGTTAATTGGATCAAGGGCCGGGCCGCGGGGGTGGGGAGGCGGGAGCCTCGCACGGAGCTGCCCCGCCGCTACCGGAGTGCCCGCNGGGAGGGGCGGTGGGGGCCTGGGTCCCCGACAGGTTGTTGGCGGGGGTCTGGGGAATGCTGCCGGGAGGGCTGCGGTCCCTCCGCGTCTCTTGCAGCCGGGCGGCCGGGCTGACCTTCACCGGGCGCGTCGCCGGAGCCCGCCCGCTGCCCCGTCGCTGGGGGCTGCGGAGACTCCCCCCCGCCTCCTCTGGAGCCAGCGCCTTCGCTTCGCGGCGGGGACAGGGGCCCCTTTGTGCCGGATCCGCGTTGAGCCGCTTCCCACTCTGAAACCGGAGCCGCGGGCGCTGGCGGGGCTGGGGCAGAGGGGGTACAGCCGCTTCCCAGGACCCCCAGGGGGAAGGGGCCGCGCAGGGGCCCAGGCTCGGCAGGCTGCACCCCTTTCTTTCGGTGACGGGAGGTGTGTGTCAGGGTGCTGGGCTGCCGGAGTGACGAGTGAGACAAACGGGACAGTCCTGGCCTTGCTCCGTCCTCTGCGTGGCTTCTGTCTGGGGCGTCGGGGAGGCAGAGCGGGGCTTGCGGTAGGCCGAGGGGTGCTGCCTGCGGCCGTCTGGCCCGGCAGCCGGGGTTACCGTGTCCTCTCCGGCCCAGGGCAGGAAAAAGCTGATAAACATGGAGGGTATTAGTGGGCCTGAACATCCAGGGCTTGAGAAGACAGTCTACGATTTGTCACTGCCGGCGGGAGGAGGGATCCCGGATCCCTGCGAAGCTATCGATAAGTGAAGCCTGCGTGGCCCGAACGCGTTAACCAGTTTCACCACTTTCTTTGCCAACTATGTGTCCTCTGCTTGCTTCGGTTCTTCAGTCTTGCAGAAGGCTCGGAGCTGGGTGGTGAGGGGGAGAGATTAGCAGACCACCTCTGGACACTTGCTCCTGGCTCTAGGAGTTAGTTTGTGCTTTTCCTTCAGTCTTTAACCCTCCTTATCCAACTGATGCTCCCAACCTCCTGAAAGAGGAGGTGAGTCTCCCACTTCCAATCCACAAAGAAACTTCTGATGGGATGGTAACTGATTGCAGTACAGAAACCTAGCAGAGCCTCCCACTCCACCTTGGAATTCAAATGTCACCAGGAAGTCACGGAGCCTTACAGCAGCTCCAGTCATTCCTGGTGTGTGATAAAGGGAGCAGCATGCCCAATTGTAGCGTACAGGTAACACAACAGGGTCCAGAAACACCTTGCTCCAGCTGTGAGTCTCTGGGTGGAGTCAAAGTAGAGCTTCTCCCTGTGCATTTCATAACTGGGCACATTCTTTCAGGCAAGGATTCACCCTTCTGCAAAGTGCACAGCATGCTCTGTGTGAGATTGAGTCAACAGTGTTTTGTGTTGTTAGTGGTATTTCACTAGAGGTTCCCTAAAATATTATCCCTGGAGTTGTAGCTTGGAACAGAATGAATGTGTGAGCTGGATCCAGCTGCTTGCTGTCTTCCCTTGTGCTGTGACTCCTGTAGTGTATTGCTTTATTGATGCTCTTTGGTTTGTTTCTTTTGACCTAAGAGTTAGAGCTGTTTTGGCTTGCCTGCACTTGCTCAAGTAAAGACTGTCATCTTCTCAAGCTGTAAAAAGCAGTAGCTTCACTCTGTCATTTAGGTATAGGCTTGATAACAGCTGCCTGCTTGGAACTTCATTAGCAAACGTCAGGGAGTGCATAAGGACTGTGTGTGACTGGACTGTGCCAAAATGCCACAGGTCCTTGGCAGACAGTGTGCATAGCAGAGTCATAAAAGCCTGAAAATCTTGTGGGCCTAAATTAATTTCTTTACAGGGCAATGATGGGTGCTTTTAGTCATTTTAGTTAATTGTGGATTGCATAAGAACTAGCCTTAATTTTCTGGGCTTTCCCTAGATGAACATGAGTTTTAAAAAAAAAAAAGTAAACAAAGAACCTGCAACCAAATAAATATATCCCTGTGTGTATATTTTTTTTAATTATTCAACAATACAGTCAGGTATATTTGTAATGTGACCCCTTTTCTTAGGAAATGATTGCAAAACTGAGAATTCATTAGTCACCATAGCAGGGATAAGATCAGCTTCTGTTAGGGGCTGGTATGATATCACCAAATCATGAGTGTGGCAAATGCTGTGTATTCTTTATTCTGGTCATCATGAGGGCTGCAGATTATTCAGTTGTAGTTTGAGCTGTTTGGTCTATGTCATGGCTGGCATCCAGGGATTGAACTGGGGACCTCAAAACCATAAAAGCCTGGAGCATGAGTGGAAAAAGCTATGCTCTTGATCAGAGAGCATTAATAAACTACATCTATTTTTGCCATCAGCTGATCAGTGATGTGTGAATTTGGGTTCCTATTGAGAGTTCATGGGGAAATGCCTAAACAATAGTGCCTTTGAGGGACTCTTTAAAACAGATTTCTCTGATCAAGCAAGCTATTTTATCATTAGTTGCTCAGAGTGATGGATGCAGAGGGCACTGGGTGTCAGGGAACTGTGTCATATAGATTGGGGGGAAAAAAAAAAAGGGCAACCTCATGTTTTAGTCTAAGGCCTTAGTGGTTGTGACAGAAAATGGTGATTATTGTATGTGGAAGTTTTCATGAAGAACATGGGATCTACCTCTTTGAATAATAACAAGAACTTTGCATCCTTGGAGCAGTGAAGCTGTTCAAGGGGTGGTGGCTTTTTGCTGCCACCTTGCAGCATGGTTACCATGCTACACTCTGTGTAATTTAACATCCAAATGCACTCTGCCTGGGCACAAGTTTTTATCAGCAGCACAAAGTGTAATGTCAGTACTAAGTGTTTCCTCTGCTGTAATCATCTAGCTTTGATTCAGTGACTGGTACAGGAGTTTTATGTTCCTTCAAGCTGACATGTGGGCTGAAGCTGGGCACTGCTATAAGCAATAGATGTGACTGGCATCCTAATCATACTCCAGTCTCCTCACTGTCAATGGCACAATAGCAAAGAGCCTTCCAGACTTGTGATAGTCAGAATATTTGTGTTAAATCCACTGGCTGTCACTGGGCATTGTAGTTTGTTGAAGAGGCATGTGAGAGATCTCCATGGCACCGGGGGCCTGGATCCAGAGGCATTAGGCTTGTGGGGGATTTTGTGCTCTCCTAGTTGGGTGACTGTGATAGGATTTTGGGTATCAATCACAACCTGTTGGGAAGTTTTTTTCCAGACTCAGAGGAGTTAGAATTGCTGCAGGCAACCCACAGCTAATAGTGTTACCAAATCTTCAGCCTCATCAGTCCATGCTATGAGCTAGCCCAAGCTCTGTCTCTCCTGTTTGCAGGAAGATGTGGTACTTGCCCCCTGGGCTCTTTTCTGTCACCTGTAGGTGATTGTCTTTTGGCAGTAACTTCTGTCTCTCCCTCAGCATCCCTGCTGCTGAGCCAGACCTCTCCTCCTGAGACTGCTGAGCTGCTGCACTGCTGTGTAGAGCTCTGAAGTAGGCTTGCTGCCTGTCTCTGCCAAGGGCAAGAAGTTTTTTTGGAGGATTAGGGGAAGATACAGCACATTTCACTTTGTGAGTGATGCTAGGTATTTATTTTTGCTTCTTAGTCTTTCAGTCATCTCTTCCTTGCACCAGGACTTGTGAGCTATGGAAACCTGTGGGGAAGCCTGCTGTTAACTCCAGTGGTGACTGCCCCAATGCAAGCAAAAAAAAAAACCTAGGGTTTTGAGCTGTGGGACAGGAGCTGCTTCAGGAAGCCCTTCAGGAGATATAACACCCACTGGATCTCTCTGTTTGTGTTGTCTGGTTTAAAAACACTGATTCTGAAGAGTTAAAATCCATCCTGTAATGCATGGCCACTGGGCTGACTGTCCTGTTTGCTTGTGTTCTCCTGGAGTCCTGTGGATAACTTGGGATGTGAAGTAATTTATATTAATAGTCCTGTTCTTCAGCTTGTGATCCAAAAATTTATTTGAAGAGGCACTACTGATTCCAAAGAGCAAATTCTGTGCATAGTATGAAAGTAGATAAAAGTTGCTCCATGACATACAGGATAATGAACTTCAAGAAGAATGCATGAAGTAAGAATCTCTACAGCACAGGCCAGTTCTGGCTGCCCTACTTCAACCTTGTTATCTGTGCTTATCTCTGGGAAATAACACAGTAAGACATTTCTGTATCTTAAGGAATGGAGTGCCTAAAAAGTGAATGAAATTTGCCAAACTGTTCTTGAACCAGGAGGTGCTACAAAGGGGATCAGTTAGTGAATGTTCTCTCAAGCCCTCAGAGCAAAGGAGGTTTTCTTTTTACATGCCATGTCCAATAAAAGACTCTGTAAAAGCTGATTTACAGTTCATATGGTGCTCAGCTCTGCCTTACAGTTGCAGTTATTTTTTGCTAGTTAGATTTTTCTAAATAACCAGATCTGTCTCTGGTGACAAAAGGTGAAGAGCAAGCATTGCTGTCAAAGTGGAGGAACTGACTGTGTGTGGAACAGGAGCAATGGGAGTGATGCTTTACCTCCTTCCCCTTTCATATAAGAGGTGTCCTAGCACTCAATCTTAACCCTATTCAGTTTTCATTTTTAAAAATCAGTTTTATTCTTTCTACGGCCTGTTTGGGAACTGGAAGAACTTGAGAAATGCCTTGATGATGATCTTTTGGGTTCTTGTCTGCACTGTATGAACATTTGGAAGGAAAATATTCACATAATTAACATTTTTTAGTAAATCAGCTTCTACCAAGCTAATCCAGAAACCTGTTTCAGGGATAAAGAAATGCAGTACTTTAAATTTATTGGCCATATTGCTGTCACACACTTGGTCTGAATGACAATGTACTTGCCAGCTCTTACTTCCCTTGCCCCCTTCCTCTAAAGACAGATAATGGAAAGGACAGCTCTTGGTAGAATGAAGCCAGAAGTTTCAGAACTGCATCTGGGTTAAAAAAACACTGACCTCCAAATGGGAGGAAGGGGTGGAGAAGGCTGATTGGAGGCATCTGACTACTGTGCAGTCCAGTGAAGCAAGAAGCCACCAGAAGCTGGGTGTCAGAATGGAGCTAACTGGCTTGTGGCTCCTCTAAAGCTTGACTGCATTGATTGCATGCTGCTTCCTGAAGACTTTCTAATGCATTCAAGTAAACTTGATCCTTGCTCTGGGGGTTGCAAGGTGATTCAATCACAGGAGAATATTCAACTGACAGGGAAGGGACTGAGAGGAGTTTGCTTTGCTTTTCTTTTGGTGTTTGTTTGTTTGTTTTGTGTTTCCCCTTTTCTCCCCTCTGCCACAGAAGACACCCCCATCACCACTCCCCATTAATTTGTTCTTCATACAAAGATCTTGTAAAGACCTGAACAAAACAAACTTAGTTACTCAAAGTGTGGTTGGAAGTGGATAGGCTCAGCCTGCAGTTGATCTGGGGTGCCTTTACTAAATTACAGGTGACTGTGTTAGAGGGTGGACTATTGATCTTCTCTTGCCAGTCACTGAGAGCTGAAAAAAACTCTGCATTCAGTGCAGATTGAGACTGTTGAGGAGGGGTATAAGAGCTTTGATTGGAGCTTTACACAACTGTTTATCAGTGATTTAGGAAGAAATAGCTTCTAGTTGTTTGGGGTCCCTTCTGATGAAAAGGGAAGTGCTAATTGCATTTAGTTGCTGGCAAGCTTGATGTTTATTTGCAGAGGCTGATACAGCATGGTGGGAAGTACCCAGTGTGGCAGCAAGCAGTGAAGAGGCTCAGGGAGTGGGACAGTAGAAAACACAGATTCTCAGCATCTGCAAATGTTCAAACCTTGCCTGCCCTGAGAGAAGGGCAAGCCAAGGAAAAAAAAGTGAGGAGTGGGAAATGGGCAAGCTGATGAGTGTGTGGAACAGGAGCTATGCTATTGACAGGGATAAGAAAGTGGGCTAGTGTAGTGCTGTTCCTGCTAGCCCGGGTGTGTGTTTTAAGCTATCTGCAGCTTCTGTTTGTAGCTGCCTGTTAAATACACAGACATAGTAAAGGTTATTGCAGCAACCACCTTAAACACACCAAATGAACAGGGCCTCTTGCCCTGTTACAGGAGGGTGCTCCATGGCCCAACACTGGTTTCTTCCCTCCTGTGACTCTGGATATTTACCATAATGATAAATCTCCTAGGAAGAACAACTGGGGGAAAACTAACACAGCCCAATACATTCCTTCATTAACACTGTCTTACACATTAGCACATTAACTGTTGTGTTAACCAGCATGGATCTGTTCTCCTCTAATACTAAAGATCTCCTATATCCTATTGGAAAAGAAAGCAGATTTTTTTTTCCTTGACTTGGCAAAACAATATCTGCCGTGTCAGTCAGGAATCCTAACCCTTAGATCATCAGCAATGTGTTGGTAGAAGCTTGTCCTGTAGCCTTGGCTGCTGAGAACCTGACAGGGAACAGCTACTAGATGTGCTACCTAATTCTGAATGGATCTTTTGAAAACAACTTGGGGTAATGCCTAGGGGGATGTCTGGCTTTAGTCAATGCCTTAGCTTGGTCTGAATGTGGAGAAGACCAATATAAATACTCTGTGGTCTGAAAAAACAGAGTAAAAAAGCAGCATGTAGTCTCGGGAGGTCTGCCCTTCAAGTGGACACAGGATCCTGTCTGTACTTCAGTACTTTGGTATGAGCATGGAGAATTTTGGTAGTGGATGGCCACATGATCTCTAGAGAATCATTGTCTGGGAGACAGGCTTCTGTTGCTGGCTTGCATGTAGCTGAGGTGACCTTTGTGTGTAGTTACTGTTCTGCCTGATGTCTCTCTGGCCAGAGAGATCAGCTGGAACCCTTCTGGAAGCCACATGAGGCAGCCCTGGCAGGCTCCATTCCTGAGGGGGAGCAGCTGGAAAACACTGATTCTTAGTCCCTGTCCCAGTCAGGTGACTCTATTGAGGGTGTGACCACAGCAATAAGATAAATAAGGGAAGTTTTGAAGGATCCTCGTGGTATTTGGCATCTTCACTAGCTGCAGATAAGAGTTGAGCACCTTCAGAAAGGTGAATATACCTGTAAATACAGTGTTCTGTGTATTCTGCATGTTACTGGGCACCACTGCAGTCAGTGCTTCAGAGCTATTGGATGTGCATCTCCAGAGATGGTGAGGCTGGAAAGGACACCCTGTGCCACACTCTCATTTCATTCTCTCCATCGGGGACCTTCCCAACACTGCTCTACCAGCAGCAATCCAGTTCATTACACTGCTGTAGTCATGTGGAACCTCCTGACTCCAGCTCTCTAGTTCCTTTCTGACAACAGAAAAAATCAAAAAGCTTTCATGTCTGCATTTCTGTAAGGGGAGGGGGCTGTCATCCCCTTGTCTGTGTGGATTGTTCAGATTATCTGGAACCTACACCAAAAGTGCTCTGGAGTGAAAACAATCCCAGCACCACTGCCTGCTGCACAGGGAAAGTGACTCTTTGGGAATCAAACAGATTGGTTGCAAAAATCTCACATTGCTCCCCTGTGGTGTTAGTTGTTGTCTTGGTGTAGAAATTGGCTAGCAGCAGCCCATTCCTGATTGAAACTCTTAGCTTGACTTGAGCACTTACATGGAAATTGTTCCATAATAAAAACGTTGCTGTTGGCATTTGGGGAAGAGGATTTGGGCAGAGGGCCCTGTGTGGCAGAGTCTGTGGCACAGATGGATTCCTGCAGGGCTCCATGCACCAGCCCTTTGAGCTTTTGAGGAGTTCAGGGGTTTGTTCTTGGCAAACTTATCAAAACAACTGCTCAGGAGGCAGTCAAGCAATGTACAGAAGTGATGCCTTGGGCATTTGGAGGTTGGAAGTATTGGAGTGTGGTGTAGAGGGAAGAGGATCTCTGTGGTTTCCCTGCCCTAAGGAAAGGCTTCTGAGGTGGAGAAGAGTGATTATTGCTATTCCAGAAGTTTTACTTGTGGATCAGGACCCTGTTGTGCAAAGATGAAACAAAAAGCCATCCCTTGTAGTGTGCTGCCAGATTCACACCTGGGCTGTACAGGAAGGCTTCAGCCTTGGGCTGAGGGCAGGGGTCTGTGGTCTGAGATCTTTGACTGGCTGGAGCAGTAGTGAGATTAACAACATGGTTGAAGGTGGAAACAGCTCTGCCATGAGAAGCTCTCTTGGCAGCTCCCTGAGGGGAGTGTGGTCCCAGTGAGGCTGCTGGGAGCCATTTCATCTTTCAGACCAGGAGCCATTTTTTGATAACTTAATAGGGAGCTGATAGCAGGTGTGGCCTGATAACTGTGTTGGTCATAAGTGAGATGAGGTATTTGGGGGGAGGAAGAGGAGAGTACCTTTTCTAATACTGCTAGCAGAAAGGGTTGTAGAAATCTTATTTGCATGGTTTAGTTTGCCCACCTGATGTTGCTTGTTGTAGTGGTGTCTGTAGTGTGTTCATCAGTGATCCTGCAGGGGTGTGAAGAATCCCTCTCTCCTCCTTCAGAGAGCTTCTCCTGCAGGAGCTGCAGTGAGGTCTCAAGTAGTTCTTGTCTCTGACAGCTGAAAGAGGAAGGCAGAAAGGTAGGGATAAACATTCCTTTGCCCTGCAAACATGATTTGTTAACATAGCCTCCTCTTGGCAGAGGTGGCAGTAGCACCAGAAAGTCTTGTATGGTGCTGACCCACATAGACACAGTGACAGGATATAATTCATGCTATACTGCCAGCCCTCCTGAATCATGTGCTGGCTCTTGCTGTACCAGGCTGCCCACAAGGTAGCTCTTTTATTTCTACTGTGCTGTGTAACAGCCTCCAGGCTTTTCCATGGATAACTCACATATTTGCTTTTCCTGGCAAATTCAGGTTTTCCCTGGTCTCCAGCTCCTGGTGGCACACAGGGCGTGTGGTGTTTGGGGAATAACTAAGTGTGAGGGGGTGGAGTGGCAATGAGTTTGCTCTTCTAGGGCTCAGGGTGACAGCAGCAGCTGCTGTTCAGCTCCTGTGTGCACTTCTAAGTACCTTCCCTGTGTCTGCACGTAGATCCAATTTGATCTGCTGACTGACATGGGCTAATGGAGTATGTGAAGTCCAGAAAAAGCCTGGCAGAAAAGGGTCCTCCTTCTTCTTTGACCCTTTTGCTTTTACCAGGCTTGATTTTTCTGGACTTACCACCCTGTAGCAATGTTACACTACTTTATTGTGTTTCCCCACCCAGCTCCAGTATAGCCTTATCCTGTGGGATATTTGCCACGTGATATTGTGGATGCAGGAAACTCATGGGGGTTCAAAAGCAGAGTGGAGAAATTAATGGCACAGAAATTCTTAAGTGAGGGAAGGTAACTGCTTTTGGCTGCTGTCTGTAGAGGCTGTGAGGCTGCAAAAACCCTCAGTCTGATCCAGCACAACCACTGTTATGTTTCAGAGCCTGTTGATCTTAATTCAATTATTTGGGTTTTTAATTCCTGAGAAAATAAGCGTGGCTTGAATTCTGGTGTGGAAACTGCAGAAAGAATGGATTCAGGTTTTCAGTGGGTTTTTTTCTTGTTTTTTTTCTCGACTGTCCCTCAAACAGCCAAGCACACTCGGATGCACAACAGCTTTCCATCTTTACCCCCAAATTTGACCTCTGTGTAGTCAGCTCTGGAAACCAGAGATGGAAGGCATGTTTGTGATTCATTGATTCCTAATAAAGCAGGTATGGGGATGTGGGGTGGAAAAAGTGATACAGCCTCCATGTGTCATATCTAATTGTTCTGTGCCTTCATCAGGAAAAGGAAAGGAAGGGTCTGTGACAGATTTAAGTAGACTTTAGCATAACTATTAGTGAAGGTTTTTCATCTTTGTAATTTCAGGAGTGTCTAGTCTGGTTTTACTGGGGACCACTGGGAGGTCTCAGAAGGGTTATGATGAGCTATTAACTTTTTAGCCAGTCACCTGGATCATGCAAAAGTCTCACTTCTTCTCCCCACTCCTTCCTCATCACAGGTCCCTAGTCAGTTTGTAATGACCCAGTCTGCTTCTCTTTCTCTCCTCTTTTCCCTAAATCTTGGCTAAAAATCCCACTCCTCCAAGGTTTTGCAGTTTCTGCTCTCAGCTGTATGCTCTTTCATTGCCCTTACCTTACAGCCTTAGCCAGGCAGATACTGATGATTGAGCAGGTTCATGCCTCTTGTTTTTGAATAAATAGGCTGTTGACATTGAACTGAATTTCCAGGGAAATGTGTGAGGTAAACAAAAATGCCTCTTTCTGCCCTCACTTCCCTTAACCCTCTGCAGGCCTTTTACTTCCCTTTCCTCTGTGGAAAGCTGATGACAGCTACCTATACCATCATGCAAAATAAATTACTTCTGAGAATGGGACAGCTTACAGAACCAAGGGTCAAAAAACCTCTGCTGGTAGGGAACCACATCCTACCAGAGCTGTGCTCTTCTGCTACTAAAAGGAGTCCAGGCCTCTAAATGAGGATACGGGTTCTTCTAAGGTCTGGTTTTGGTGTTTTTTTGGTTTTAATGTTGAGTTATCAAGTCCTTTGCCTGGTATATAAATCCTCTTTGTAGTCAGTAAAAGGCAACTGCAGAGAGTGCATGGAAGCAGTGAGGCCAGGGAGAGCCAGGCCCCACAGACCCTGCCTGGGCAGTGTGCTTATTTTAGTCCTTTCTGACCCAAGCTGTCCCCTTTGCTCAGCTGTTGGGATGCTACCTTTCCTGCTGTCATGCTGCCCCTCTGTTTCTATTTTAACTGTCTCTGGGGCTAGGTCTTGTGACACAAGGATTTGGCATCTCTCCTACGTGCTGGAATGTGGCATCTTGGGAGGCACAGGGGCTGCAGCTGCTGTACCAGAGGGTGCCCCTCCTCAGAGCTGGCAGAGGGGGACACCCCAAGGCATC
This sequence comes from Florisuga fusca, assembly GCA_038090715.1. Lineage (NCBI taxonomy): Eukaryota > Metazoa > Chordata > Aves > Apodiformes > Trochilidae > Florisuga > Florisuga fusca. The sequence goes on from JAAWXA010000028.1 coordinate 3,710,784, forward strand.
AGAAGAGGCAGCAGTGTCTGACCCTGCCCGTCTCTCTTTCCTCCAGTCTTCTTCACTGAGTTTGAAGAGCTTGTCAGCTGCCCACTGCTCCCCTGCAGCATCTCACTTTCAGCTTCCAGGTATGTAGTTACTGGGGACGAGTAGGGTTGCATGCCCCAGAGGCATATGAGATGGCTTTGCAGCCTGCTGACAAATGGTGGGGAGGGAGGACAGGGACAACTGGTGGCATGGGTGGGAGGTTTTTTTTTCAGGTCTCAAGGTTTGTGCACCCGAGTGTCAGGTCCCATTTCACTGCTTGCTTCTCTGACTGGAGTTCAGCACCTTCTGGAGAAATCTGGAGGAACAGCTTTACTGCTGATGCTCTCCATGGGAAGAGACTGAGCAAAGGGAGCCAAACTGTTTCCTGAAGAAATGTAGGAAATTCCTGCAGTCTGTGTTGGGGTGCTTGATGGTGTGGCTTGTGCCACTGAGAAGAATTCGGAGGAGGTGGGAAACATGGACTCTTGACCTGATCATCATGTCTGCTGTGTGCTCCGTGGGCTGACAGAATGAGCAGATACCTCTGTGGGGTGTGAATGAAGCTTTTTATAACCAGGAATGTGCAAGAGGAGAAGTGGCAGTGAGGGATGTCCATGCTCCATTAACCCAGGCTTGCCTACAATGGAGTGGGTTTGTGTGTGAGTGACTGGGCTTGGGCCTTCTTCCATTAATCCCTCTCTCATTCCTGCACAAGAGCAACCCTGAACCTCTCTCTGAGGAATTCCAAGTGTCCCACCATGTCAGGAGCAAACTGGCAGCACAGACTATTGCAGGGGAATGGGCAAAAGTTCTGAGAGCACAGAGATGAACCTTTTCCCATCTAGCCTAGATTTTGAGCCCAGTGAGTTGAGTATAATGAGAGCAGGAGCCCTGCAGGGATGTTTGCAGGGAAGCAGTGCTGCTGGGCAGCCAGCATGGGTGCAGCAGTGACATTTGGCTGGGTATGCCCCAGCCTGTGTCTGTAGTTCTGTTCAAGCCCAGCTCAGCTGGTGGGCAGCACACAGGGCTCCTCCCCATTCAAGAGATGCCTGCCTGCTGACTGCTCAGCTTGATTTTCTCCTGTCAGTTGTTGTAATCCTGAGTCATACTGGGAAGCTGGAGTCATCTCCATTGATAGAAGACTTTTAAGTCTTTCAAAGCAGATTTCTCACTGCTTTAGCTACCTCAGTTTCTGTAGCTTCTGCTACCCTCTTGAGGGCTTTGGTTAAGAATCCCTGCAGAAATGTCTGGTGCTGCTGAAGAGTACTGGATTCACTAGCATCTCTTTTATCTGTTCATCTGAGGTTTGGCAAAATTGTCTTCTACAATGTGCTAGAGGCCTGCCAAAGAGGCCATCTGTCTACAGGGAGGGAGGAAGCAGGTTCAGTCCTGGGCATCTCTGCTGAATGTGGCCATCTGCTGCTGGAGGTGCAGTGATGCCAGTACTTGCCTCCAGGGCAGTAAGTTGGGTTTCTCTGGTTCCAAGGGTCTCAGAACTGTTCTTTCTGCAAAAGCTCAGCCAGTGCTATGTTAGAAACCACTTTTCTCTCTTCTCAGCTTAACTGAAATCTGCAAAAATTCTCTGCTGCAAGAAAACAGGGGTGATGTCCTCAGAAGATGATGCTGGCGGGGAGGCCCCTGGGGGCAGTTTCTGGGAGGTAAGGAAGGATAATCAGAACGTGGGGGAGGTAGGAATGTCTTCCTGCCTCCCTCCTGTGGAATCGGGGTTGGGTTTCAGGTTTCTGGGTGACATGTTGTTGGGGAGTGGAAGGGAGGAACTGTGGGGAGGTTCAGTAACATGCTGTGTGTTACTGTAGGGAGGAGGTGACCCTTTTCTCCATGGCTCCTGTAGAACGAGAGTTCCTGTTCAGTTGACCTGGGCTGTGAGAGCAACGAAACAACTGGGGTTCCTCCATCCACTGTTCTCCCTGCTCAAGAGAGGTGCCCGAGGGTGGTCTGATTGGCTTCAGAAGGGCCTGTGCTCCCTTCCCATGCAATCACCTGCTGATGTTTGTTCTGAAGGAGCTGTGGGTGTCAGCACAGTACAAATAATCTTGTGTGAAATTTCAGGCTGGAAACTACAGGCGGACAGTGAAGCGTGTGGATGATGGGTACCGGCTCTGCAATGACTTAATCTCCTGCTTCCAGGAGAGAGCCAAGATTGAGAAAAATTATGCCCAGCAGCTAACAGAGTGGTCCCGTAAGTGGAGGACCCATGTGGAGAAAGGTAAAGGTGGCAGGTTGGACTGGGAACAGGCACTCTTTTCCCTGAGTATTGTCTCTCCCTGAGGTGATGCTGTTTCCCTGGGGGACAGGCTTCCCTTCTCCAGGAAGGGGACTTTCTTGGGTGTCTCTGTGTGTGTGTGTGTGTGTGTGTGTGTGTGTGTGTGTGTGTGTGTGTTTTGTAGCCACTCTGCACTTGGAGAGGTGTTTTCTGCATTGTCAGGTATGTGCTTACAGAAAAAAAAATAAATTTATCTGTTTGTTTACTTTGGCAAGTCCTTGGGTAGTCCAAATCTTAAATCAAGCTGAGGACTTCTTTTAAGGATGGGTTGGCTGTCTTTCCTCCTCCTCCTTCAGTCAGGGAATAACTACTAATGCTGTGATTTAGCAGCAGTGGGCTCCAACTGATAGCATCTCTCAAAGTAATGGGAAATACTGGGACAGATGTCCCAAAGGACCTACTGGTCTGTGAGGCAGAAGCTGAACCTCAGTCATGAACTACTGCTTCTGTCTGTCCTGACACTCAGGCTGGATCTGTGAAGAAGGTTTCTGGAGAAAATTCTCCAGCAGGCACCATCCAGAACAGCCAAGGCTGCCCAAAAGGGATGCCCAGCTTGGCCAGCTCTTAACAGCCAGTCAGGATGTTGCCTGTTGGGACAGTGTGGTGATTTGTGTGATGGGGGAGAGTTAAGGAAGTGACTCCATAAGGAAGTGGTAGATGTGTGTATGAGGAAAAGAATCTGCATTACCTCCTGTGGGCAGGAAGTGTAAGAACCCCTCTGGTGCTTCTTCCTGCAGGTCCACAGTATGGCACCCTGGAGAAGGCCTGGCATGCCTTCCTGACAGCTGCAGACAAACTGAGTGAAATTCATTTAGCTGTCAGGAACCACCTGGCTGGTGAGGACTCAGATAAGATCAAGGCCTGGCAGAAGGAGGCCTACCACAAGCAGATGATTGGAGGCTTCAAGGAGACAAAGGAGGCAGAGGATGGGTTCCGCAAGGCCCAGAAACCCTGGGTGAAGAAGATGAAAGATGTGAGCAAAATGTGAATGGGGAAGGAGGGAGAAGGGCCCCTGAGCTGGCTGCCTAAGTAGTTTGTTAGCCCAGTGGCTCTTTAAGTTTTAGCCAGAGTAGTAGAGAATGCCAGAGAGGGAGGGATGTCCCGATGGTCTCTTGGGGGGTTTTGTAGTTCCCTTCCCACATGGGAAGAATCACAGAATCATTTGGTTGAAAAAGACATGAAAGGTCATTGAGTCCAAACATTATCCTGACTCTGCTGGATCCAGTGCTAAACTTTGCCCCTAAGCATCACATCTACACCTCTAATTTTAAATATCAGTAGGGATGGTGAATTCAGCCCCTCCCCTGGGCATTCTGTTCCAGTGTTTGATAACCCTTTTGATAAAGAAGTTTCTTCTGATAGCCAATCTAAACCTCCCCTGATGCAACTTGAGGCCATTTCCTCTGGTTCTGTTGTTGCCTTCTGGGAGAAGAGACCAGTGCCCACCTTGCTACAGCCTCCTGCCAGGTAGCTGTAGATGGTGATAAGGTCTTCTCTGAGCCTCCTTTTCTCCATGCTAACACAACCCTGGTCCCCTCAGCTGCTTCTCATAGGATTTGTTCTCCAGACCCTTCACCACCTTCACTGCCCTTCTCTGGACTCACTCCAGCAGCTCAAAAGTCTTGTACTGAGGTGCTCAAAACTGAATGCAGAACTCAAGGTGCAGCCTCACCAGTGCCTCACGTCCCCAGTCCTGCTGGCCAAACTATTCCTGATACAAGCCAGGATGCTGTTTGCCTTCTTGGCCACCTGGGCACACTGCTGGCTCGTATTCAGCTGGCTGTTCATCAGCACCCCCATCCTCTGGGCAGCTTTCCAGCCACTCTGCCCCAAGCCTGTGGTGTCGCATGGGGTTGCTATGACTGAGCACTTGGTTTTATTGACCCTCATACACATATTGGCTTCAGCCCATCCAGATGCCCCTGCAGAGTCTTTCTACCCTTGGGCAGATCAGCACTCCCTCACAACTTAGTGCTGTCTTCAGATTTACTGAGGTTACACTCCATCCCCTCATCCTGATCAATAATAAAGATATTAGAGGGAACTGGCCCCAGTACTGAGCCCTGGGGAACACCACTGGTTACTGACCACCAGCTGGGTTTAACTCCATTCATCACAGCTCTTCGGGCCCAGCCTGCCAGCCAGTTTTTTATACAGTGAAGAGTACTCCAGTTTCTTGAGTTTCCTCAAGAGCTGTCAGATTCTCTGAGAGAATGCTGTGGGTAACACTGTCTAAGACTTTATTAAATAAAGTCCAGGTAAATAGTGTCCACTGCCTTTCCCTCATCAGACTTTGGTAACAGGCTCTGTAATCCTACATGGCAGGTGAGCACTGGAAATCATTTGGAGGTACCTCTTCCTTTTGGGTCATAGTTCATTAAAAGCCAAACTGGATTTCCTTTAAGGTTGTCTTGAAACAGTTGCTGTTGACTATAACTAATGTTAACATGCCCTCCATGGGTAATGGAGGATCAGTGTGGTCAGGATCATGGCTTTCTCTGGATCATCCTCTTCCTACAGGTGGAGACTTCGAAGAAAAACTACCATGCAGCCAGGAAGGAGGAGAAAACAGCCCATACAAGAGAGAACCACGCCAAGGCAGACTCCTCTGTCTCACAGGAACAGCTACGCAAGTTGCAAGAGCGTGTAGAGAAGTGCACTCAGGAGGCAGAGAAGGTGAATTGGTGTTGGATGGATGGGGGTTGTGAGGATGCTCCCCTCATAAGGAGGGAGGAAAAAGCACCGGTTGTAACACCGCTTAGTGACATGTCCCCTGCTGAGATTTCACTGTCTGATGTTTCAGTGAGTTAGACTTCAGCTCCTAAGACTAGGGGCTCTTTATCTTTGGTGTTGGGTAAGATCTAATTTATCAGTAAACTTAAGGAGAGAAAAAAACCAAAAAACCCAGGGATCTGGTTCAGCAAGTGGGAGCTGCAGAGGTGAAGTGGCTACCGAAAGTGGCTGGTTTGCTTGCCCACAAGAGTGAAAGTACAGAAGGTCCTCTGTAGAAGAGGGTGGCAAGGAAGAATAAAGAACTTTCAAGATTAGTAGAACAATGGACTAGGATATCAGCAGTGGGATTTCTTCTTTTTGTGCAGTGGGGTTTCTTCTTCTTTGTGTGCTGTGTTTGTTCAGCAGCGCAGGGATAAAAAAAACCTGTCAGTCCCAAGCCAGAGCAGGGAGAGTGTCACTGGTCTGACATCAGGGCAACCCATCTGACCATTGCTGTCCTCTTGGGTTGATGCAGTGCAAGGATCAGTATGAGAAGATGCTGGAAGAGCTGAACCGCTACAATCCCCGCTACATGGAGGACATGGAACAAGTGTTTGAGGGCTGCCAGGAGGCAGAGCGCAAGCGGTTGTGCTTCTTTAAGGAGATGTTCCTCCATCTGCACCAGCATCTCAATCTTTCCACCAGTGAAAGGTACCCCCAAGGGGAGTCTGTCAGCCTGGGCTCTGGTGAGGGGGTTGCCAGTTCTGGAAGCAGCTCTTGCTCCTTCCCCTTCCACGTGTGTCTGAGAAGTGGGATTTGGCCCTTTTACACTGAGGTAAAAGTGACCTCAGACAGTGCCATGCTCCCTAAAAGGGATTTTTTTTTTTCCACTGCTGTCCAGTAGTGACCAGTGGGTGTGGTTCTGTACTATGAAATACCTCCCATGTTGCTGTATGTAATTCCAGTCTGAGGAATGCAGCTCTGTTGCCTTCAAGTATCTATAACTATTATGCCCATTCTGCCTTGAGTAAAGAGGCTTCTTGTGAGGTAATCACTGTAAACACACAGGTTGCCCTTTAGTAAGGGTTACATGGAGGAAATAGGTACACCCAAATATCTTCTGTGCTCCTGTACTTTAAGGTGGAGGCAACAGGTCTGAGCCACCTCCCTCTCTGTGTTGAAGAAAGTGCCAGGCTCTTCCAGTGCTCATTTGATGGGCTGTGCTGAGAGCTGGCAGATGTTTGGTGTGGCAGTGGTGAACAAGTCTGTCCCGTTTGTCAGGCTGACTCCTCTGTAAGGGTGGCTGCTTTCCTAGGGCTGAACAGCTGCTCTAGGATTCTTAATTCTGGGGGACTTTGGCTGCTATATAACTGTGCAGGAGGAGTTCACACTCTTCCTTCCTACGTGGCTTCTGGGAAACTGCTGAGAGACTTGGTCACTGATGGTTCTGTCTGTTCCTGGTGACAGCTTTCATGCGTTGTATCGAGATCTCCACGAAGTCATCATGGCTGCAGACAACCAGGAGGACCTGAAGTGGTGGCGTAACACTCACGGACCAGGCATGGCAATGAACTGGCCTCAGTTTGAGGTGATGTAGCATTCTAGAAAGCATTACCACTGTTTCCAAACGTCTCTCTGCTTTGCTGAAACTGGGGGATTGCTCGTCTTGGGCTGGAAAGACCGTGTCTTTACTCAGCAGTCTCAGGATGTTAAGCTCTTCTGAAACTTTTGTTGTGTTGCAAGCCCTTTGGTGCCCAAGGGGACATCTGCAACCCTGCCAAACTGCAAATGCTTGAGCCATCCAGCTGCAAGGTCAAAGAACAGGAATTGGTGCCCAGGGACCAAGTTGCTGTTAAATTTTTTTTCCGTGGTCCCTCTTGTTGCACTTTTGATGGGACTGAGCCTGCTACACCACTAAGGTGTAGCAACCATTGGGTTGGTGGCCCAGCTGAAGTGTGACCTGATGTTCTGTCTTTCTGTATTGGTCAGAAATGATGCAGAGAACTTTTGTATCTGAGTGATTTGATGGTTTCCCTGAACAGGAATGGTCCCTTGAAACACAGCGGACGATCACCAAGAAGGGGAAGAGTGGCAAGATGGCTGATGATGTCACACTGACCAGCATTTTGCCTGCAAGGGATGGTGTTGTCTCACAGACCCCTCTGCAGACAAAGCAAAGGTGAGGGTTAACTCAGGGATATATCAGGTTAGGAAAAGTACAGTCCTGCCTAGGGTCATGAATGAATTGGATTGACAGGAGTGATCTCTTCTGAACATCCTGTCTCTTGGCCATGGCCTTTGCCTGTGCCACTCTGGAAATTACAGGGTAGAAAAGGGGGTTTAGGGTTGTTTTATTTTTGTTCAGTATATACTGGCTCACAGGTTGTCTTCCTTGTGAAGGTGCTTCTAGTGATGAGATCTGGCCTGGTCAGACTAATGCTATGGGATTATGGCATGCAGTTCCCTATTTCTTTTTCCTCCTAGACAATGTGAGGAGAGGTGGGAGCTGGCAGCTTTGCCAGTGAGCTGTGCTGTTTTCTAAATGCAGGCATCTGTTTTAGTGAGGGTTTTTTTGTTTGTGTTTTTCTTATTTTTCCTCGGGCATGGGTAGAGCTGATTCCCATGCCAGGGAGCAAGCTGGAGAATAGGAAAGGCTGAAGAGTCCTACAGTTCCAGTAGCCATACTGCTCTGAAAGGTGAACCCTGACAGAAAAGATTGGGGATAAGAGATATGTCTCAAGGCCACTATTGTAAGTCACAGTCTATTGGATTCAGGGGCCTTATTTGCCAATCTACAGGTCTTCCTATCAAGAGGAACAGAACAGCCTCTCCTATGACAGCCTGCAGGCACCCACCCACATGAAGTTAGTATGGAACACAGCCTGTTCAGGGTTTTTTGGGTTCCAGGTGCCTGTCCTCTGCTGCTCTTCCCCTCTGCTCTCTTTCCTGACTTGGAAAATACCTCTGTCCCTTTGGGATGGGAGACCTGGCTTTTCCTGTTTGTCTTACTCTCAGCTGGAATAACTCCAGACACAGCTGGACTCCAGCTGGGGCTGACTTTCCATGTCTGAGGGTCTGATAGTTAGGGTGAGGTTCTGAAGAGTGTGCATATGTGAAAATAGTTTGTGAATGAGTTACCCTCCTGGCCCTCAGGGCTCTTCATGCTGGGATGCTTTCAACCAAATTAGCATCTCCTGGTATCTCTCCTCCATCTTCACCCTCACTTGGCTGTTGGGTCTCTTGCATCTCATTCTCCAGCACAGCAGTCTTGGGGGGAGTCAGGGTGGTGCATGATTCAGGTGGGAGGTGGGTGAGAGAGGAGTCTGCTAACAACCATCTTGTCCCCTCTCCTTCCACACACACAGTGGAGGCAAGGAAGAGATTTCGGAGTGGTCAGATGAGGACACTCCCAAGAAGTGCCTGGATGCCAATGGGCATGAGGAGGACATAAAGGTACCAGGTGTACGGGTACGAGCACTCTATGATTACACAGGACAGGAGGCTGATGAGCTGAGCTTTAAAGCAGGTACAGAAGCACTAATCTCTTACTAACCTTTTGCTGTCCCCACTTGGGCTCACTGAATGATAGAAACACTCTTGTGAACTGGATGTCCCCCTGAAAACTGATTGTTTTCTTCTCCTGGCCTGACCCACTGCAAGCTCCTCTGAGGTGGATGATACACTGGGCAGTTCATCTTGTTCTAGACTAAAAGGCAACAGAAAAAGAGCCTTGGTCACCATGTGGGGAGAGCAGAACCCAAGTGGTAAAAGAGACCCTGCCTCCTCCTAAGGCATTTAGTCTGCAGTGTATCTTCAGATTTGATTAAATGCTTCTCTTATGTGCCACTGATACAAAAAAATGTGTAAGAGGTCTATAAGAGGTCTGGTCTTCAAAGTAACCAGAAGACAGAGAAGAGAGAAAGTTCAGCTGACTGACATGCACTGTTGACTGAGTTCACTGGCACAAGGCAACTATGCAAACTGCTGCTCAAAATGGGTGTCTTGAAAGTGGAGATCCTGGCTCCCAGCAGAGGACTGAATTAAAGAGAATGGTGGAGCAGACAGATCCTTCTTCAGTTAAATTTAGTTTGCCTGTGTCACCTCCTCCAACTATAAGAGGACATACGGATCTTGAGAGTGTCTCCAGTCTTGCTTGTTTTGAGGCTTACATGGTATCTCTGTGTTACACCTCTGCTGTAAAGGCACCAAAGTCCTTTAGTAGCAGGGTCTGGTGCCTGAGGTCAGTATCTGTGCTGCAGTGTTACCATATCAGCCAACTTCCTAACACTAACTCGTTGCTTTAAAATGTCTTACAGGATGGGGCTATAGAACTGGACTCTCTGCTTTCTCTTTTCTGACACCAGATGAAATGAGGCATGACTGCTTAGCTCTAGTCATCCTCTTTTTGAATCTGCTCTGAGCAGCATGCACCAGGAGGGCTTAAGCATGACAGCAGATGACTTTCTGAGCCTCTGCCATTGTGGGACATGCTTACTGATGCCTCCAGACCTCTCTCTCTCTGGCAGAAGTCTATGACCTTCTACTGTGGAGAAAGGGATCTTTTTCCTCTTTCCCACAGTAGATCTGGGAAGGTGAAAATCCTTTCCTGGTCATAGTCTGAGAAATGAGTTGATTCCATGGCTTGCTGGCCAAACCAGACACTCCCTCATGGAATAGTCATTTTGGATCCTAACAGCCAGAGCTTTGCAGTCTCTTGGTTTCCTTACCACCTGCTACAGAGGAGCCACTCTAGAAAAATCTCTGAGATTGTTGTGATCTCTGTTCCTCTGGGGGTATGAAAGCAGGCAGAAATATAGGGCACAAAAATATTTCTGATGTTGAACAGCAGACGTGAAGGTCTTTGGGCCTAAGGGATGGTACTGAGAACAGATACTGAAGAGGTCAGTCATCTGGCTTTGCTTAAACTGTGCACTGTGATGCTGAGTGTGATAAAGGGATAAAAGTGTTTGAGATTCAGACCAAGAAGTCTTGTTTTTTATCAGCTCTTCTGAGGTGGGGAAAAATGTCATTCTACCTTTCCCAAGGCTTCCTCCTAATGACTGTTTTTGCTTGTAGGTGAAGAACTAATGAAGATTAGTGAGGAAGATGAGCAGGGCTGGTGCAAGGGCCGACTTCTCACTGGCCAAGTTGGACTCTATCCTGCTAACTATGTTGAGAAGGTTGGGTCATGATTGCCACTGCCCTGCTAGTGTCTGACAGCCACATCTCCTGCAGAGGTCACTGGGTCACTGCTGGCCCCAATCCACCTTTGTGGTTTATCCAGCAACTTCTGGACTTTGAGAGCACGTATTCCATGTAACTAATGCTTCATTTTCAATGCCTAGACCTGTAGGGATTTTCTAATAAATAAACAAGGATGAGTAAAGACTTCTCTTACTTTGAGCACTATAGGAGTGTAGAAGTGCAGAAGGGAACAGATCCTCTTGACTTGTACTCAGGGAAGGGAGAGAACTGACACATGCAACTCTTCAAAACAGAAATAGGGGACTTCCTTGGCTTCTGTGCATCCATAGTGTGGTGGGGCTTGCCCTGCCCCCAAGCTTCCTGTTCAAGGAACTTTGGATGTGCAGAGTAATAGGGAACTTCTATAGTATTGCTTCCCCTTTTTTGCTCAGTTAAGCTGACTGGCAGAAATCTATTTATTCTCCCACATGCTTCAGAAGCCTTTGGTATCCTTCACCTTCAGGCTTGCTGGCTCCCCTGGTAAGGCAGCTTCTATAAATGATACAGCTTCAAGAGACTGGGTGTCTCCTCCCACTGACCCTGGATGTGCTGGAATAACACCAGGAATTCATGATATTATAGCTCTGGGACAGGAGAAAGAGGCTTTTGCCTTGCATGATGTGGCTGTTCAGGCTAACAAGTTGTGAACAGAACTGTTTGACAGCAGGTTGGAGTTGACTCAATGTTCCCTGAGCTAGACTGGGCCCTGACACACACTGAAGGCAAAGAGGCAGCCAAATTCCTGTGCTGTTCTGCTTAGGACCCCTAAATCCACAAGTATCTGTTGGGGTTTCTAATGCTTCTACTTTGGGCTATACCCTCTCTCCATGAACACTCAGTGCACAAGCAGAGATTCTCTTTTTTTCCTTCTAGCATGCCCAAGTCAAGAATATGTGTAAGTGTGCTCCCTGCTTTGCTTAAGACTCCTACACTGTGATAAGGGCATCAGTGTGGGGAAGCTCCCTGCTGCCTGGCACACCAGGAGCTGCAGAGGGATAACTTCTTTTGGCTGTGGATTACTGAAGGTGTAGCTGTGCCCAGATCAGGGCTGTTCAGTCCAGAGGACCAATCTCTTTGGCTTGGAAAACCTCTGAGGCTGCTGAGACAAAGTGGGGTTCTGATCCTAGTGGTCTGCATCCTCAAACATGAGGGCTGATGGACATGTTCCATGCAGGTTCAGCTCAGGAGCTGGAGGGAGCAAAAAAGGGTTTTTTGGGGTTTTGGGGTTTTTTCCATTTTTGGAAAAACAACAATTGTTTAAAAACTGTTTGCATCCTGCATCTGCTTGAAATTGTTGAATTGCATTGAGGTTGTTGTAGCAATCTGTAGTGAAACCCTTATTCTGGGTTAGCACGTGAAGAACTGGGTTAAGTCACACTTACAAAATGAAGTCAAGCAGAGTGAACTGCTTCAGAGCCCTGTGGAAAAAGGGGCAATATGGATAAGGAAGTCTGAAGTCACAGGTGAGCATTTGGGATTAAATGGCTGCAGAATGTTAAGAGCAGCCAATGAACCTGAAAGGCTGCAGGGATGGACAGATTGAAGCACTGTTAATTGATGGGAGATAAAGCATGTTGCCTGCCTGTCAGGACAGAAATTAACCTTTCACAGCACACTGGATGCCTTGAAATGTAGTCAGCCACAGAGAGATCTGAGACTAATGCTGCTCAGTGCTTTGGTGAGACCAGAGAAATATATCAGCTGTTGAAAGGTCTTGCTTAAAGAAGCCCTAGGAGTGAATGGGGGAGTGAATTCAGGAGTACCTCCTGAATGGGGGAAGGGGGGTGCATGCCTGAAGAACACAGCTAAAGGGTTTTGTTTGGAATCAGTAATGTCATTTCTCAAGAAAAAGTATTCCCAAGAGACAATGGAAGCAATAGATGTTAAAAATGCCTGGATTTAGCTATAAATTTACCTCATGTATGTTTAATAGTTGAAGAAACCTCTTGAGCTTATGCCATGTAATTAGAGGTGGGGTTGTAAAAGCATGGGGATTTATCTGAAGATTTAGTCTCTGCTTTCATACCATGCCCCAGGTAATGTATGGTCAGTGCTGTACACTGATTGCATGTGTTCCACTTGTTGACCCACAACTGAATGATTTGTTGCTGCTTTGTCCTAGCACGCATGGATGTGGAGAGAGCATGCCTGCCAGGGGAGATAACACAGACAAAAGCAGTCAGGGCTTAAATGACCTGAGATGTGCTATAAAGAATGCTGAAATTTCCCTTGTTAGCCTGGCTGTTTTCAAACACTAGTGCTGGCCCTTCATCTAAAGGCAAAAAATTCCAGGAGGGGGTTATGGAGGATAACATGGAGCCTTGACTTCAATGATTTGCCTGAGTTCTAGTTGGATTATAATTAGGGATGGAGTTAGGTGTGGTCAGAACATGCTGTGAGGACAGAAATGTCCAGTGGACAGGACCTCTGATTACAGTACAAACAACCTGAAATTCCACAGGACAAAGTCTGAACAGACTTGTTTGTCCTAGGAAAACACAACCACCCCATCATCATGGGCTGCCTGAAGGTTTCCAGAAATAGTGACATTCTGCAGCTTATGTGAACAAGTCCCCTGAAGGAATGTTTGCATCTCAGAAATTTCTGCCAAGAGGTGAAGTAACAGAAAGGAGACAACACCTCAAGAGTGAAGAACTGCTTGGCTGGACTATACCTCACAAATTTTGGCATAACACTGAGTCTGGGCTACCCAAAACCAAAGGGATAAATTAAAGAGAGCCTGTGTAGTAAAGAACCAGCTGGGAGAAAATAAAAATAAATAACCAAGCACATCTAATGATCTTATCTTAAACTAATAGCTCTGCCTGGAGAGAGCCTTACTTTTCCACAGAAGCAAATGAGGTTTTGTGAACCACAAAGGCTCCAGTAGAAACTTGTCATCCATAAAGTTTTGTGTGTGAACAGAGAGGTGCAGACATGAACTGCTCCCAGAAGGCCAGCAAAGCCCATGCTTCCCCCAGGGCTTCTGCAAAAACACACAGATCCATTTCCGTGCCTGATGGGCAACACAATGAAAACAGTATCAACTCCTTTTATTTATTTATTTATTTAATAAAGCCACTATTTGTGGAAAGCCTGGACACCTGTGGTTGGCAGATCATTAATTTGGTTCTGACATCTTCCTGGAAAATATATTACAAAGCTTGGATTTCCTGTTGATCATTAATTTTTTTTTTTTAGGAATGGGAAGCTGAAGATTCTCTGTGACAGATCACACCCATTTCCCCAAAGCAGCAGCTGAGCTTGCTCAACCCATTAATGATGTTTCTGCCCTGTAGGCAAAATCTGGGTCCCAGAGCCCACAGAGCAGCTGTGCTCTGTGATGGCAGCTCAGAATTGTGGTTAACATCTTAACCCTTGGGGGCACTTCCACTGCCCTCTGTGGGGAGCTTGGGGCCACTGGTGCTTCAGTTCACTTTTCATCCCACTTCCCCATCCTCTTGTGGGTGGTTTGTTGGGCACAAAGAGCTGAGGCAGATGTGAGTTATGTAGCAGTCCTGCATGGACACTCCTCAAGAGCAGGATGGTGGGAAAGGTGCAAAATAAGAATAGTAAGGTTGCATGATATGAGGCAAAGGGTTTTGAGAGGGATTTTGCACACGAGAAAGAAAAAGAAGGAGGAAAACACCTGCAAAAAGTGTTGTACCAGTGCTTAGTGTGCAAAGAGATGGAAAAATAATTAGGGGCTGTGAGGGAATGAGACTGTTTACCAAGCTCCCTAGCTAGGTTCTTAGAAGATCAGAGAGGATGAATATAAGATGTTAGTGGAGAAGACAAATCCTTGCTGAAAGGAGGGTGCAGGGGGGAAGATGGCAATGGAGTAGGTCCTGGAGCTGGAAGAAATTGGTTGGTTTTCTGTTGGATCATCTTGACAAAGCAGCATGGCTGCAGTGAACTTTTCCAAACTAAGTGTCAGGCCAAGTCTCCTCAGCTACTTTCCATACATCCATTTTTTCTGGATGTGTCCTGTTTTTTATCATCTGCTTTGTCTGTCTCATCTTCAGACAATTACAGCTGCACCTTGGGGCTTCCTTTCTCTGCAAGCAGCATAGTGGTGGTTCAGCACTTCTTCTGTCTTCGGGTGGGGGCCCATAATCTCTCCTCTTCAGTCTCAGCCCTTCCACTGGGTCCAGCTATTTAAAAGTCCTGTGGTCCCTTCCTCCCTGTATTTCTTTCTATCCTTCCAGATGGAAATCTTCTTCCTAGTCCTGTCTTCTACCCCTTTGACTTCACTGCCTCTTTCCTTCCTGACACCAAAACAGTCACTGCCCCCAGCTGTGACCACACCAGCCCTTGCTCTAGAATTCTCCACAGGGCTTCCCACAGGTGCCACACACTTCCTAAGGCATGTTACACCCACAGTCCTATGGATCTGCCTCACCAGTGGCCCTGCACGCCCTCTACACCTTGTGGCCACCTGTGGAGCTGAAGCACTGCCACACAAACCACTCCTAACAACCTCTGACAGTGGTGCTTGCTCTGTGGAATAACTCTATTTTCAAAAGAGCTTCATGGCAAACCAAGAGCTTTCCCATCTTGCCTTGCTTACCCTGTCTTAGCCCTGCTTTCAAGACTTTCTTCTGCTTCAGGCATGCTCCCTACACACACAGGAGCTGCAGGCAACTCGTCCCTGTACTAATGGGGCTTTTAGAAAATTTTGGAGAGTGGGGTGATCTGCAGGGATGAGAGTTTACCTGTCTGCTGGAAAATCTGGAAGGTCATGTCTGACAGGAGGAGAGTCCTGCCAGCTTTGACCTCCAGCAAGTTAGTGCCTGTGCTGTGGCCTGCCCTCAAAAGGAAGGTGAGATAGCTCAGGAACTGCTCACTGCCCAGTCTCTCCACCTTGCTGCCATATGGGGTGATGAGCAGGACCTGAATCTGTGCATCACTTCAGTGCCTGACGTATGCCAAAGAGAAAGGACACCTATAACATCTGCAAACTGACCATTACAGCTAGGATTAAAGCATGTCCTCAGCTGCAGGAAACCCCAGAGCACATCTGCCAGCTCATCCCTGCTCTGGGGTATCCCCAAAGCCTCCCAAGAACCTCCCAGGCCAGGCAGAAGTGATGTTACCAGACAGTTGCAAATAAATCATAATATTGGAAGCAGAGTTACAAAAGAAAAGCCTGAAGACAGACATCTGTGCACACACACACACATCCTGAACAACAAGGTTCTCAGGAGCACTGGGGAGCAGAAGATCCCTTCCACCAAACACCAGCAGCTTTGCCTGGCAGCACAGCTCAGAGGGACAGTCTGCTCATCTCCCTGTCAGACCTTCCTGCCCCCTCCCTGGCTTGCTTCAACACTGGCATGAGCAGATCTGCTGAGCAATGCAAAGACAATCAGCACTTCAGCAGGGCTGAGGATACAACTCAGCCCATGGCCACCACTTGCCAGAGTGGCTACAAGGGACAGTAGCAGAATCAGCCTTTGGGATGCAACACAACCTCAAAGTCAATCAAGCCAGCCATGACTCTGCTCCTCAGTTACCTCTTGACTTACCCATCTGTTGTGTTCCTTAATTTCTGGGTTTCTTTTACCTTTGCTGGCTTTTCCCCAAACCACATTTTTAAGACCGTGGTAAAATTGTGTAACTTGGAAACCTGAACAATCTCCTCATCTGAGATCTGGCTGGAAGCACTGCATGGAGTCCCTGTGTGAGGTGACTGCCTGCCTGGGTGCTACTCTTCTTCCTCAGGAGACAGCAACTGATTACACTCAAGCTGGCAGAGTGGTCACCCACAGCTGTTTCCCTGGCATCAGTCCCAGCAAACATACACACCCAGGGGAACACGGGGCACTTTGACCTCACCCAGGGAAAGGAAAAGCTTTCCCTATGATCCCTGAAACCACAAGAAACTGAAAGCATCTTCTTCTGCACTCAGGGAAGGGACATACCTGCTGAGAACCTTGCTCCAGAGAGACTGAGAAAGCTTTATATCAGGTTCTCCTCTCCTCCATCTGTAGCTGTGCTTGTTCTTTCCACTACTGGAAACAGCCAGGCTGCCCTGAAATACTGAGCAGAGCTCTCTCCCAGGGTTACTGACCATGCCCCGGGGAAACCCTGCAGATTAGTCAGTGTCTGTAAACAGCTTGGTAAGGAAAAACCAACCAAACCAAACCCACCCTTCTGTTAGGAACTGCTGCTCTCCCCAGGGCATCATTGTAGATTCTTGGTACCTCACCACTCACAGTGATCCATAGGAAACTCTCTCACAGATATTTTTTGGGTGGTTTATTGAATTTGCTGCCCTCTCCCCTTCCCTAATCTTCTGACTATGCAAAAGCAGAGGTCTGAGCAGGACTCAGCCACCTCACCCCTGTCCTGCATAGTCCTTTCACTCATAGTTTTTGCTGGGTAGAGGGAAGAGAGTGAGGCTGCTGCTCCCCTCTGTCCCCCTGCTTCTGGCCAGGCTACCAGAGAAACACTTTCTTTTCCCCTGGGCTCAGACCTGCAAGTGCTGGGCAGGTTTGATCCCCATCAGAGCACTTGACTCCTGCTCTCTTTCACAGTAACCTCATGACCTCAGACAACAAGACACAAAAAGTACTCAAAAAGTGTCCTCAGTGGGATGACAGACTCCAGGAACAAGCCTGGTCATCATCCTTTTCTTTCCTTTGCTCTCTTGGCTGATGCTGGGGACTATCTTTTACTGACAGAGGTAGGGAACAGGGAGGTGATTTCTGACTAGGAGGCTCCACCAAGCTCAGGGTTTTCTGTCAGCAGTCAGGAGGAGAGAGGCAGATGTCAGATGTGATGCAGATGGACAGGGAAGCTGAAGACCAAAGAGCAGGCTCCCAGTTTGTTGCTCAGAAATCCAGCACCAAAGCACATGAGATGCAAAAGGAACAGACACAGGAAATGGCAAGCACTGTGTAGTGACAGCACACACTCACAGGGAACAGTCAGCAGCAGGAGGTCTTTCCTGTACTTGCAAAGGCAACAAAAAGAAGCTGACTGTTTCTCAGCCCAGCAGCATGCTCTTCCTGCTGCTTTTATGTAAAACTGATGGACAGGATCAGCAGCCTTGCCAGGACTTAGAGCAACCAGCATGGGCTGGAAGGCCTGCAAGGGACCCAGCTGAGGTACAGAAGCTTGAGTAACCCTGCTGTAGGAAGCCTTCCTCAGACACACCACCGTCAGCAACAACTGCTCCCTTCACAGGGAGAGGAGCCTGCACTGTCATCTCCTCATGGCTTCCAGCACAGACAGGCAAAGTGTGACACTGACCTACTGGCCTCTGGAGTTGCCTTGGCTCCTCCTCAGCACACACTGTTTCTCTCTCAGAAGCCCCAGGAAGGGTTATACCAGCATGAAGGGACTGTCCCTCCCAACCCCTGCACACCTCTGTCACACAGCCAAACACACAGCTTCCGAGAAAAGAGCCAGCAGAGGAGGGGACCAGCACTGCATGACAGGAACAGCGTGGCCAGCAGGTCCAGGGAGGTGATTCTGCCCCTGTACTCAGCCCTGGTGAGGCCACACCTCGAGTCCTGTGTCCAGTTCTGGGCCCCTCAGGTCAGGAAGGAGATTGAGGTGCTGGAGCAGGTCCAGAGAAGAGCAAGGAAGCTGTGAAGGGATCCAGCACAAATCCTGTGAGGAAGGGCTGAGGGAGCTGGGGGTTTTCAGTCTGGAGAAGAGGAGGCTCAGGGGAGACCTCATCACTCTCTACAACTCCCTGAAAGGAGGTTGGAGCCATAGGGCGGTTGAGCTCTTATCCCAGTAAGAGACAAGACAAGAGGGCATGGAATTAAGCTCTGCCAGGGGAGGTTTAGGTTGGATATTAGGAAGAAATTCTTTACAGAAAGGGTGATCAGGCAGTGGAACGGGCTGCCTATGGAGGTGGCGGATTCTCCATCTGAACCTCTTAAATGGAGGTTAAGAAGAGACTGATGTGGCACTCAGTGCCATGGGCTGGGAACCATGGTGGTAGTGGGTCAAGGGTTGGACTTGATGATCTCAGAGAGGTCCTTTCCAACTCGGATGATTCTGTGACAGACAGTGAGTGACAAGTCAGGAACAAGCACTTCAGGCTGAGGCTGGTTGAGCCAATGCACATCATCAAAATTTCCTTCTCCACACAACATGTGCAGCTTGCACAGCCTTCACTCTGCCACACCACAGGTTTCTTCTGTCCTGTCTTCAGCTCCCAGACCCCTGAGGTACTAATAGCCCTTAACTACCCTGAGCAGGCTCACCTGGGGCCTTTACCCACACCCCTGTTTGTGGGGGTGGGGCTGTTCTCATTTACACTCAGCCCAGAGCTGGTACAGAACCATGAAACTGTTTGAGTTGGAAGGGACACTAAAGCTCATCCAGTTCCAAGCCCCTTTCCTGACCTGAGACACTGCTAGGGATGGGGCAGCCACAGCTTCCCTGGGAAACCTGGCACAGGGGCTCACTGATCTTTAAGTTGGAGGAGCAGTTGTCTCTGTATGTGCCTTCTTGATCCTGACCTGTAAACTGACCTCAGACTTGCCTTGGCACTACAGACAAGCCTGGCAATCCCTGGGCCCGATCCTGACCTCTGGATTGACATCCCAGCCTGACTGCAGACTAACTCATTGACATGAACTTGCCCAGCAATCTCAATTCTAGGTAAAACCTGGCTGCTGCCCTGCATCTGCCCAGCTCTCTTTGCTCAGGTTCTGTGGGGACAGAGCAGGGATGAAGAGGGCCCAAGCCTGCTGGCCTTGGGAATGCCCACAGCTCTCCATTGCTGCACCCTGACACCAGCTCTCCTGCTGTGAGTGCCAGGACAGCTGCACCCTCACTGGGATCAGGGAGCTCAACTGGCTTAAAAATAGCTGTGGGGAAAGAGCTGTTGGTTACTTTTCCCTGAATTGATTTCCCAGTTCTGTTTGTGTCATCCAGATGTGGGCACATAACAACAATGGAGGCAGCAGCATGAGAGCAGCAGACAGCAGGGGCTACTGCAGAGAAGCCCAGTGTCAAGAATAAGCCCTGGCAGCCTGGATCAGGCCTTGCTACACAGGTCAGAAACTCATCTGGGAGTAGCTCACACCAGATGGGACAGCCAGGAGCCTCTCATCTTACTGTAGGGCAATGTGCCTCCCAGATCAGGTCTCACCCTGACCACGTAGTTAAGGCTTTGCTGATTCCCAGAATGCATGATTCATACCCCTGCTAAACTTGCAGGGGTTTTTTTTGTCCAGGAACTGAGTTGCTCCTGACTGCATCTGTATGTCCCAAGACTCAATGGATCACGGCTCTTAGGTTTCCATTGCAATGAAATCCACAGCCTACCTTCCATATCTGTGGGAAACGTAGGAATGAGTGAAAGCTTTTAAATTTAAACTGAGAGTTGTTTTGTCCAGATACTAGTACATTTAGTTGTTTCTCCTAGTGCCAAGCTGCTGCTGCAGAGCAATCTCCTTTTGGAGGTAATGAAATCCCAGTCTATCCCATCTCAGGAACACCATGCTACTGATCAGCTTTTGTTGTTCTTGCCCTTCTGAACCTCTCATTGCACTGCACACACTTTTTTTTTCTTTGGGTAAACCATGAAACGATGCATATGCCACTGTACATCAAAGCATAACCATCTCTTTTCCCTCTTTTTCATGGCATTAATGACTTTCTAGTCCATTCCCTCCTGCTTTCTGGCAGCTACTACAACACTTGAAGGCCTGGACACCACAGTAACCATCTCCCTACCTTGACTGCTGCCTCAGGCTGCACTGGTTCCTCACAGTGCCGCTTGACCAGTCTCTAGCTGACTAAATAATGTCGAAATCTTCTCCCTTGTGTACCAGGCCCGGCGTCCTGAGCCCCAGATGCTGCGGCTCCGAGCTCCCATCTGCGGTGTTGGTTCCTCAGGCAGCAGCTGCCCCAGCCCGGCTGCTCCCAGGGCCTCTCTCAGCCCCGGGACCGCACCTCACGGCTACGAGAGCAGCGGCCGGAGCCGAGCGGGGTTCGGGTGCGGGTCCAGACCCAGCGGTGTGCGGGGAGGGGAGAGCGCGGGGGCTGCAGCGAGAGGCCCCTCCCGGGCAGCACGGGGACGGAGGGGACAGCCCGCCCCGCTCCGGGGAGCGGCTGATGGGGACGGGCCCCGCGGTCCCGGCGAAGGGGAAGGGAGGGGCTGAGCCCAGCGCGGAGGCGGCCGCGGGGCGGTGCGGGACGCGGTAGCAGCCGTACTGCGGCCCGGTCGGCACCCGTCAGCGCGGTGGCGCCTGGGAAAGAGAGATCATGGCGGCAGAGCCGAGCAAGGCGGAGATTCAGACGCTCTTCAAGCGGCTTCGGGCGGCGCCGACGAACAAGGTAGCGATTGAGGTGCTGGGCGGCCTCTCGCCCTTCCATCGGGGCTGCTTCCCCGCGGCCGCGGCCTGGGTCTGAACCGCGGCCTAGGCCGGCCGGGTAGGGCGGTCCTGGGGTGCGGGGAGGGCCCGGGGAGAGCGTCCGGGCCATGGGGGACGCGGCGGCCCGAGAGTGGTTGAGTTTTCATCCCATCCCCTCCTCTCCCTTGGCTTCAGTCGTGCTTCGACTGCGGCGCCAAGAACCCGAGCTGGGCCAGCATCACCTACGGGGTCTTCCTCTGCATCGACTGCTCCGGAGTCCACAGGTCCCTGGGCGTGCACCTCAGCTTCGTCAGGTGCGTGGGGGTGCGGGAGGCAGGGAGAGGGGGGCTCGGGGTCCGCTGTGTCCCCCTCCCCGGCTGTGGGAGAGCACTCAGGGGCTCGGTCAGCCCCTTCTCTGTCGGTCAGAGAAGCAGCACTGCAGAGCCAGCGCCGGGGTTTGGTGTGGCTGCTTGGGGTGGCTCGGCCTTTCCAAGATGGAGATTTCAAAGCGCCTCAGGGAGTCGCGGGGTCGGTGCTTTGGCTGAAAGCGAACTGGTCCCAGTTGTGGAAGCTGGGAGGAGAGTTGCGGGGTGTGAATCTTGCCGGTAAAGCAGCACGGAGGGCTTTGTTGAGTAAAGAAGGAAGCCCTGCTGGAGCAAGGCAAAAAGAGGAATATTATTTAATCTTCCCTGTGTCGTGGGGCAAATCATGTTGGATTTTCAGTCTATTAATCTTAATTTAGGTACTCCCAAAAGTTACTGTGTTAAGTAACAGAGCTGTGACCTTTGCTAGGTGCTGGTTACGTCAGTGGCAGGAGGCATGCTCTGTCACCCAGCTTCACTTGGTTGTTTTCTCAGTTGCTCTGTCATGTGTTCTGACCTAATCAGTGGGACAGGCTGAGTACCAAGCTCCCACGTTGTGGGGAGATCAGATGTACAGTCAGAGTTGTTGCCTGTACTTCCCTAGCTCAGGCTCTGCTCTCTTCAGCACGACAAGTGAGAGGTCCCCTGAGTCTGGACACGGTTGCTTGGTGTGAAACTCAAACTGTTTTTTGGTTTGGTTTGTTTTTTTCCTCACTTTAAAAGTTCTGACTTCTTATGGGAGCAAACCATTCTAGCTCAAAGCTTGCTTTTGTATTTGGCAGGTTGCTAATAGAAATAATTTGTTCTCACACAGGTCCACAGAGTTGGATTCTAACTGGAACTGGTTCCAGCTGAGATGTATGCAAGTGGGCAGCAATGCCAACGCGGTGAGGAGCCTCTGTAGGCATTTTGTCTGCCTTTTCCCTCTTGCTGAAGCACACCTTCTGTTCCTTGGCCCTTTCCTCTGTGTGGCTTTCTTAGAACCAGCCTCTCCAACTTATTCTGGAGATGTTTCCTGAGGGGAGGTGTTTACCAGGGGTGCTTGGGAGTGAGACTGTGACCTTTGAACACGCTGCTTCCTGACACAGGGGTTTATTATTTCCTAATTTAAATGAGAGGCACAGTCCTTTTAAAGGGGAGGACTTGGTAATGCTGATCAGTTACAAAGCTCATGTTTGGTGTAAGTCAGAAGCATCCTCCCCTGCTGGGCAGGGATGGTTTTCTGAAGCCTCTGGGGCCTGGAACGATGAACGAGCTGTCGGTTCACGCGGTGCGGTCAGTGCTACGTTGCTGCCATTTCTGTTCAGCTTATGTCTGATGCGTGCTTTAGGATGACCTGGCAGTCAGTAGACTGAAAGTTCCTCTCTTTCCAGACTGCTTTCTTCCGCCAGCATGGCTGCACCACCACAGATGCCAATGCCAAGTACAACAGCCGAGCTGCCCAGATGTACAGGGAGAAGATCCGGCAGCTGGCGAGCGCTGCCATGGCCAAGTATGGCACTGATGTGAGTCTGAGCAGCTCTGCACGCTTGCACAGGTAGTGCTGGAGGCTGAGTCTTGTAGGATATCTTCTTTTTTTTCCCTTCTCTTTTCTTCAGCTGCTTATAGATGGACTGAGTGGAGCCCCTGGGCACTCCCCTGACAAGAGCGATGCTGATTTCTTCATGGAGCACACACAGGTGAGAAGAGCTGTCTAAACCAGACAGCCCTAACAGCTCTCAGATAGCCATCTGCTCAGCCAGGAGCAGTCCCTCTTCCTTTGAAGGGACTCTAAATTGCACACTTTGTTGAGTATTAACATGGCAGAACTAAGATTCAGTCATTAGCCTGGGACGGAGCCAGAGAGCTAAACAATCCCTCATGGGGTCTGTGATATCCATGTCCTTTGTTTTCAAGACCTTCTTTAAATTCAAGGAATACTCAGAGCTGACAGCTACTCCCTGGAAAACATTAGGTGTCCTGTGTGAATTCTAAGCAAGAAATATTTGAACTTCTGTTTTAGCCAGCTCTTCCATGTATAGACCCTGTCAAATTGGATTTGGGCACCTGTTTGCACAAGAGTAGGCAAAAAATGGGCTTTATTCTCAAGTGAATAAAGTGGGAATTCCAGGGAAGCTCTTTGATGCTTTCTCACAGATTCAAGCTCATCTCATTAACCTAGAAAGTTCTTGCAGCAGCCAACTCTGATACTACCATTGGGTGATGCTGCCATTCCTCCTGGTCTTCAGTTTAGCTTCTGGTTTTATTTCCTTGATTTTTGTCCATGCTGAGGGAATGTGGATTTGTCCATTTGTTATCTTCTCTTCAATGAAGGCATAGTCTAGAGTTTGGAATGCATTTCCTTTGGTCTAAAACTGAATACAGATCACTAAACCTGAAGTAAGTCAAGGATTGTTTGGTTCATTCATCTCTTGCAACTCACTGGAATGAGTATCTCCTTGTAGTCTTCCAGTACCTGGGATGTAGCAGACACCAACCAGAATCCTGCCCAGGCTTCCCCAGAGGTGGAAAAAGCAGCAAAGTCATCAGATGGCACTGAAGTGTCAGGTGAGTTCCCTGCTGAATAATTTTGCCAATAAACCTGAGTTCATTTCCAGGGGCATACACTTCTGTACCAGAGCTGGGAGGGCTGAGCTTTTCATTTGGTTCAGGCTTCAAGGAGTGGACGCTCTGTGCACTCTACAGTGTTGATTTAAATTAGTGGAGACTTCTCAACACACTGCTGTTTGAGATCAGTTCTCTGCTTTTCCAAAAATGCCCAGGAAACTGTGCTGGGGACTAGCTGCCCTGGTGCCCTGCTTCCAGGTTTAATTATTTGTTTGAAGAATCTTCTCTAAAAAAACTGTTTCTAGGGTGAATGACAAGGAAACCAAGAATCTGGGGGCACAGCTGTCATGTGAAACAGCTTTGCATGCACCCCTGCAGAGTGTTTGCTTTCTTTTAATGTATTAAGAACACTGCAGAGGAAGTAAATTGCTCTGTGGAGCAGTTATATTCCCAAGTGATCATCCTTGGGAAACTGCATGTTTCAAAGTGTCAGTTTGCTCATTTAGGGTGGGGACAGTGGAGGTGAAAGAGATGTGGTGGAACTCTGAGCACACTGAGCAGAGTGGTTGATAATCTCTTTGCTGAATGTTCTCTTCTGGTTTTTTGCCCACAGGTTCCAGCCAGGGCCCCTCTATTGACTTGTTGAGCACATCTCCTAAAGCTCCTCTAGGTAAGTAAGACTCTGGTATCTCTTGGATCAACCTTGCTCCAATAGCTGCTGATCAGGCTCAGTGGGTCTGGATGAGCCAATTTGCAGAATTTCCAAAGGAACTAATCTTCCTATGGAGACAGTAGTGAGGATCTCCCTGAACCCCCAAACCAAGCCACAGTTTACTTGACCTTTCTTCCTCATTTGGATGATCAAATTCAAAGCTGTTGCCTTCCCAAAAACATGTTTTCATCTTTTGAGCTTTGGATAAAGCTTGGCATTTCCCTGTCTAGAACTTGGCTGATAGAGGCCACACAACTGTGGTATTTGCTTCTTGGTTTGTTTGTTTTTTGTTGTTTTTTTCCATGAGCTTTGGAGGCAAATTAGCTTTTGCTTCCAGAGTACCAGGGGTTTGTATCTGATTTTCCCTTGCCATTACAGCCCTGGCTGCAGACAGAGCAGCTGGCTGCAGCTTCTTCCCTTGTTGCTTCTAGCTGACAGTGGGTTTGTCCTGGGTGGAAAGCCTGTGTCCTCAAGTTTCTGTTCATTCCCTGTGTTTTATATCTCTTCCTCAGACATGTCCATGTATCTGTCAACACAAGGGCCTGCTCCTGCCAGAGGTAACTGGCTAACAGCTGGCTTGTGCTGGCTGCTTGTGACAGCTCTGCCTGCCCCTCCTGTCACTTTCTCTTCAGCCCTAACTTGAGCTTCCTGTGCTTGGAGGGAGCGAGTGAGTCAAAGCTTACATGCACTGTATTGGGATCTAAATCAGCTATTGCTTCTCTGGAATGGGATCTGACTGTAATTTCTATTAAACATATCCTGACAGTAATTAAAAAAACCCCAAAAAATACCAAACAAACCCCCCAGACAACCCCAAATCACAGATTAGGAACAGAAAGCTGAAAACAGTTTTGGATAGTGTGAACATTAACATCTCTACTTCAAAAACTTAAAGTAGGACTTGGGAAGATACAGGAAATGCTGTCAAGAGTGCTCTGAAGTATGGGTTGATAAAAGTCATGTGGGTGCAGAAAGTAAGGAGACACTTCTGTGGAAGAAAAGCCCAGCAAGGGTGGTAAAAAGATTTTTGAGCTACGTGTTGGGGGCTGAGGAAATGTCCCCCTCTGTTTGCTTTGGTTTTATACTTTTTCCCAAGCATCTGCTGCTTGTCTGGAACTTGGCTGGTTTTTCAGATGTGTCACCTCAGAGTGACAGGTTCCTGGAGCAAGCTGTTGAGGAACCCATTGTTTTTACAGCTTGCTGCACTTCAGGTCTGTTTTGTTGTTGGTCTGTTCATATAAACGTGACTTTAGGGTTCTTGCCTCTTTGTGAGGCATTGGTGAGGCACTGACCTTCATATGGCCCAGAAGCTGCATTTTCTTGGACTTATGTGTGGAAGAAATAGTCTTTTACTAGCTACCCTGATCCTTACTGGATGGGGTCTCCAGCTGCACAACATTTGGAGGAACTATTCAATGGTCTAATTCACTCCCAAGTTTGGACATGCTTCTCTAGGCCACCAGCCTGTGATTGTGGAGCTTCTAAGTGCATCTCTTCTGGCTGGGTGAAGATACCCAAGCTTCTGATGTAAAGCTGCATGGTGTGTCTGGACTCTGTGGCAGCTGGACTGTGGTGGATGTTTGTGTGGGTCGCTGACTAATTTCAGCTTCTTAAATTAATGCACTGCTACTGATTTGCTGCTTCCCTCCTCTTGCAGAAATTAAGTCCTCCCTCATTGGAAAGAAGAAGCCAGGAGCTGCTAAGAAAGGGGTATGTCTGAGCTCTTGTTTTATGGAGAGGAGGCTGAGTGTATCTTGCTGCCCTTTCCCTGTCCCTTTGCTTTCTGCCCTCAGCAAAGCTGCATGCTGAGAGGTGTATCTGGGGAAGGGAGAGCTTTGTCACTGCTTATTTTGAAAGACAGCTTGTATGTTAACAGACAAAACCAATCAGGCTTTGGAGCATTACTAGTTGTGGTCTGAAGTGTATCTGGCTGATCTCTTAGCACTGGTGGGTTAACTCTTGGGTGTTCTTCCATACTCTGCTGCAAGCTCTATTCGGGTCTCTAGGTTATGACTACAAGTAGAGACAAAAGACCCAATCACCTGCAGCAAGGAGCAGGATTCTGGTTTTCATCTACGGTGAAGAAACTGCAATTTTTTTGTTTTGTTTTGTTTTGCTTTTCAAAGTTGGGTGCAAAAAAAGGTCTTGGAGCCCAGAAAGTGAGCAGCCAGAGCTTCAGCGAGATCGAGCGGCAGGCCCAGGTGGCAGAGCAGCTGAGGGAGCAGCAGGCAGTGGAGTCCAGAAAGCAAGCTGAGGAGTCCATGTAAGTGCTCTGTTTGGGCTGGGCACCTTGCATACACAAGGCAGAAGTAATAAGGGGTTAATGCTGTTTCCCCTAAGACCACCTGATGCAAATACAGGATATGCTGCATGATAGGATTAGCAGTAGCTATATGCTAATATGGTCCTTACAGCAGAGAAGAAGTTATACTGCCATGCTTTATTCAAATTAGGGTCTCTGAAGAGTTTAAGGAGCAGCTGTTGGAGGTGTTTTGTGTTTCTGTTCACCTTTGGACAGGACTGAAATAGGCAAAGGCTGAACTGGAAGGAGGCAGGGGTGCATTTTGTGGTGTGGGTGCAGGGTGGAGGTGGGAGAGTGGGCAGAGGGCAGTGCTTACAATAAGGAAATTACAGTTAGACAAAAAAAAGAGTTGAATTGCAGTAGAGGTGAGATGGGAGGACAAGCAGTAGCATCTGTGCAAGGCTATTTGGTAGAGCTGTTGTGGAAAGGGGTGTTCTGATGGGTTGGTTACTCTTCCCCCTTGCCTCTCCACAGCAGAGGCAGGGGGGAAGGGTAATGAACTGGTACCCACCATAGGTGTTTCCTTTAGAGTCACCTCGATGAGATTGGCTTATCAGGAACTGCAGCTGGATCGGAAGAAGGAAGAGAAGAAGCTTCAGAACCTTGAAGGGAAGAAGCGTGAACAAGCGGAGAGGCTGGGCATGGGCTTGGTGACCAGAAGGTACTTGGCTGTGGATGGCACAGGACAGATAGGTGCCTTCAAAGCTCCCTGCTTTGGAAAAAGCTTCCTGAAGGCAGTAGCTTGCTGCTTTTATAGTAGATAAGGATCTGATTTAAAGTGCTCATGTGCTAGACTGTGTCTAAAAATACTTCAGACCCGAGGAGTGGGCACTCTGTTCACAGGTTCTGGTTCTCTCCAGAGATGCTTGTGGCCTGTCAGTGTCTAGTCCTAGAGCCCTGCTGCTTAGTAGGTGTCACCCTGCAGAATGCTCCTCCTGCTCAAGGCTTCTGGGGGACACAGCATAAGGTGGTAGATAGGAGGTGGAGGGGGTGGCATCCTGCAGCTC
Source organism: Florisuga fusca (assembly GCA_038090715.1). Classification (NCBI taxonomy): domain Eukaryota; kingdom Metazoa; phylum Chordata; class Aves; order Apodiformes; family Trochilidae; genus Florisuga; species Florisuga fusca. Next base: position 3,738,297 of record JAAWXA010000028.1, read on the forward strand.
TCCCTCAAGAGCTGTGGCACCTGCCCTGCCCGTGAAGGCAAGATTCAGTGTAGGGGCAGTCTGCTTGTAGGGGCTGGGTGTTGTCAGAACCATCAGCCCTGACCACCTGCTTGTTGTGCCAGTTCTGTTTCACACTCAGTGATGTCTGAGATGCAAGTAATTGAGCAGGAGACGCCGCTGGCTGCAAAATCTTCCCGCTCCCAATTGGACTTGTTTGAAGATGCTGGAGGCTTCACATCTGGACCGCCCAAGTAAGACTTTGTGTCAGTGTAGTCTTCAGCTTGTTTCTGAATTTACTCTCTGGCCTAATTGTCTGCTTTTGGCACCTAGGTACAAATATAGTCCCTTCTCATTTGAAGATGGGTTTGGCTCACGGTGGGAAACGGACTCATCGTGGGGTATGGACAAAGAGGAGGAACCTGAGGTGACAATTTCCAGTATTCGGCCCGTTTCAGAGAGGTAAAGTGTCTGCCACAGCTACTGCACCTTCCCTGTGTGTGGGACAAAGGAGCTGGGGGAAGAGATGCTGCTGCATTGTGAGAGGAGCTTTGTGCTGCAGAAGACAACTTGCATGGACAAGCCCCAAAAAAAGAGCCTTCTATGAAAGAGGCTTTGGCACTTTGCCTGTTGTGTCCTGAAGATTGATGCAGCCTTTAAGGCCATCAAAATGGGGAGAGGAGAACCCTGATGGTAGCTAGCACTTGGAAGATTTGTTGCTTTCCTTTGATCAGATGGGATCTGAGAGACAAGTCTGTTTCTTTACTGTTGATCTTAAGGTGAGATGTCTCCTCTCTTGTTTCCTCAGACCCACAAGCAGGCGGGAGACAGAGAGCAGGACATCTGTAGTGGAATCCAATGAAGCTCGTCAGAAGTTTGCAGGGGCTAAAGCCATCTCCTCAGATATGTTCTTTGGGCGTGAGGCAGATGCTGAGGTAGGTGCATTCTGCAGTGCTTGAGCTGGTAGAGCTCAAGGCTTCATCTCCCTCTGTTTGCTCAGGTCCTGCTTTGTTCCCTCCCTTCGTAACCCTTATGGTTTGTTTCCTGCTGCAGTACGAAGCCAGATCCCGACTGCAGCAGCTCTCAGGCAGCAGTGCCATCAGCTCTGCAGACCTGTTTGGAGAGGCTGAGAACACACACTCAGGTTAGTGCTCAGAGGGCTGCAGAAGGGAGTGGCTTTGGGAAGGACCTTCCCTGGAGGAGGGGGTCAGGGTAGTCTCTGGAGCTGGGGGACTGGGGCCTAACTCCTGCTGGTTCTCACAGGTGGTGTCTCGATTGGAAATGTCCTTCCTGCAGCTGACATTGCACAGTTCAAGCAAGGGGTGAAATCAGTTGCTGGCAAGATGGCTGTCCTAGCCAATGGAGTGATGAACTCCCTCCAGGTGAGATGACACTGTGGCAACTGCAGACCAATCATGCTCAATCTTTCCCCATATCCTGTCTTCTGCTGGAAATTATCATTGTCCTTTCAAATACAGGGAAAGTCCCAGGTAGAGACCTGGCTTCTGTAGCTGATGAATTCACTACAATAGCTGAGCAGTTCCAGGTGGCCATTGAACTTGACTTAAAATCACAGAATTGTAGAATGGTTTGGGTTGGAAGGGACCTTAAAGCTCCCCCAGTGCCAACCCCCTGCATGGGCAGGGACACCTCCCACCAGCCCAGGTTGCTCCAAGCCCCATCCAACCTGACCTGAGACACTGCCAGGGATGGGGCAGCCACAGCTTCCCTGGGAAACCTGTGCCAGTATCTCACCATTTTTGTAGTGAAGCATTTCTTCCTAGTACCTAATTTAAACCTACCCTCTTTCAGCATCATAATCCCTTACTGAAGAAACACAGTGAGATTTGTTTGCATTCCTATAAAAGGAAGAAAATTTGGTGTATCTGCTTAAGTACACATGCAAAAGCAATGCATCACAAGCAGGTTTTCACAAAAAACTTGGCCAACCTCCAGCAGGACACCTCATCATATATGCCTTTTCCCACAAATCCCAGACAGAAATTTAAAAGTTTTGGTCATTTTACTTCCTGCCTTTGCATGGTGTGGTGTCTAGGTAACCTCACTGCATGTGAAGACTTCTTATCTGTGTCTGGATTTTGTGCTAAGTGTTGTAGCATGTTGTCTTCATGTGTTTCCTCCCCAGGATCGTTATGGCTCATATTGATGACCCAGGGACTGCAACCCAGAGGGAAGCCAGCAAGAAGCACTGATGCCACCTTTGCCTGGAGCAAACTCTGCAGGACTGTCTTAGGCTGGGGTGGATGGGGAGGGGAGAAGATAAACAGAGGGAGTCAGGACATGGCTGTGCCCAGGATGCTGTCTAAATTTCTCTGGATTCCACTCTATTAAAAAGTCAATGTGCCCTCATATCCACTGCTGTCTGCCAGCCAGTGGAGTCAGGCCTTCTCACAGGATTAATCTTACTGCTATCACAGATAAGACAGGATGCCTGGGCTGCCCTCATCTGTGTTCCTGCCCTTCATGGCCCATACCTTAGCTCACCAAGTGATGGGTGAAAGGGGAATACTGTTTTTCTCTATATCATGTTACCCTGAGTCCCATGGAGATGGCTGATTTATTTTTTTTTTCTTTTTTTTGTTCTGCTCAGTGCTCCCAATCCATGGTACTGTGGAGTGCTCTGTGTTTGCAGGGTTTGACTTTTACCATGGGATAATCCTTTTTACTGCCTTGTAAAACAGCATATATTGATGCAGGAGAAAAAAAAAAAATCAATCAAAAATTATTTTTTTAGCTTCTAATTACATCATCAGCAAAAAAGGCCCAGGAAAGGAATACAGTATTTACTTGATCCCTGGTTATTTTGTTGCCCAGCTTTAGACCCAGGGCAAAGTCCTGAACCTCTGACTTTACCATGAACTTTGAAGTGCAGCCGCGGGTGAGGACTGTCACTGTATGAGGGCTCTGCAACTTGGCTCTCTTGATTCTGGTTTTAACAAGAGCATGTTTTCATCTTGGTTGGAGTGTGACATTGTGGGCTGGGTAGTAAGAAAAGCAGGAGGGGCGGGGGGCGGCATGGTGCTTCTACTCGCAAGAAGCGAGGTTGAGGCTCTTGTTGGGCCGGTCCTGTCAGCACCCTCCTGGGGCTGTGTCCCTCCCGGGCTGCTCCCAGGCTTGCTCCTCTCCACCTGGAGGGGAGGAAGGGTTATTCCAGCCGGTATTTGGCCGTCCCGGATGGCAGGAGGAGGTGTACAGCTCCGTGCCCGGTGGCTCTGAGGTGGGGGGGGGGAGGCTGGGGCTGCCTCTGCGGGGTCTTCGCGGGGTCGGGTCCGATCGGTACCGTGGGCCAGGGCCCGGAGGAGGGGCCGGGGCAGCCCAGGAGACGCCAGAAGCAGCAGCAGTCCTGAGCAGCCTGTTTATCGCCGGGGCTATGGCAGTCACTCAGACGGCTGGGAGAGAAAGCGCAGTCAGGGAGCGCGTTTATGAATAAAATACCTGATAAATAAATAAATAAATAAATAACCAACCCGCTCCACCACCTCCACAGGTGGGGCTGTAGCAGGGATTCGTCAGCAGTTTCGGGATTAACTTAAAGCATCCCCGGTGTTTGCTGAATCCACCCAGGAGCTCGGGGTTGGCAGCTCCCTGCAGAGCTCCATGAACAGGAGGCTCCCAGGGAACCCAGAGAAAGGAGGAAGGTCCCCAGGCAGGAGGCAGCCCCTGGAGCTGAGGTTAGGGTTAGACACTGCATTCAGGCCAACGTGCCCAGTTGGGTACCACAGACCCCATCAGACACTGCTTTGGGTAGCTGTAAGGGCTACCCCACGGTGCTACAAGAATGCCAATTATTTACAGAAAGAAAAAAAAAAAAAAGAGCTTCTTTGTCCCCTGATGCTTCTGCCCACCCAACCCCTACAGATCCTCTGCATGTTTGCAAGCCAAGTCACCCCTGACCAAAGATTTTAAAGACTCTCCTCCAATCCCTCTAAAGTTTGCTTTTCCACAAATGTGGGAAAATTCCACTCAATGTGCTGCTGGAGGCAGCGAGAGGCCTAACCCTAACCTCAGCACAGCAGAGGAACCAGAGGGCACCATCCAGTACTCACTGCAACCCAGCTGTTTGCTGTATTTGTTTTGGCAAGTCTTGGACACAGGGAGGAGGAAGCAGAGCCAGGTGGCATGGCAACACCAGAGCCCTCCTTTCCTGGGAATTTCTCTACCTTGGATCATATGCCGGTGCAGTTTTACTGGGAATAATTACAATGGAGCACAAGTGCAGAGCTGCTGCTGGTGATTTCACAACTCTAAGCCAAGGCTGAACACTGCTACTGAACAAACCCCTGGTGAGCAGCCTGCACCAGCACCCCCAGTGCTCCAGCACCTTCTGAACTGGGAGTTCCAAGAGGGAGCAGAGTGTCTGCTGGTTTGTCCTGGCTGCCAGCAGAGGGTAGCATAACCGCGGCTGGAAATAGCTTCTGCAAGCAGCTCCTCTTGAGAGAAATTGGAAAAAAACAGAGTTCTTCCTGGGAAGAGAGATGGGTGGGCTTGGTAGTGGAGACTGGCAGAGACACACACACAGACACGGGTGACGTGGACAGACCCCACTGTCAGATGCTCTGGGAGGAGGTGCTGTTCCTCCAGCGGGTTCCTTTTTTCCAAAAAAAAAACCCCACCAAACCTCTCACAACCTTCAGTTTTCAGAGGAATCTGTCTCTTCATTGGAGCCTTCACTCTCAGCATCCATTTTTCGTCTTTGGTGGAGAGGTTTCCAGGGAGAGTTAATCCTGGGTGAGTTTCGGGCAGGTGTGTCCCCACTGGAGCTGGTGGGACCAGAGACAGAAATCCCTGAAACTTGGGCTACCCTGAAAGAGAACAGGGATGGAAAGATGTCCATGGCACAGAGGGGGAACACCCTTCTCCAGTACTCACTGTGTGAATCTTTCTTCCCATTTAAGCAGTTCTTTCTTCTGCACTGAACCTGTGTCCTACAACACTCCTGTTTTTCACCATATAAAACAATTTTCCCTGTTCATTAGAGACAGCTGCTTCCTCTAGATTCCTCCTTAAGGCACACTTTTCCTCTGTTTCAGAAGCCTTTTCTAAGGATTTTGTTAGTTACACCAAGGCACCCTAAAGAGAGACACCCTCTCTGCTCAGGCTGCTCTGTTGGTTCTTCTACTGTTCCATAGTAGAGCAAAGGAATAGGGACTGTACTTTACCAAAGCTTTCCTTAGCATGCTACCTTTAATCTGCTGCTTTACCTCCTACATTAGGCAACTCCACTTACAATTTCTCAAGCTCCTGATCCATGGCAGGGTCCAGAAACAAGTCTCCTTTATCTGGCAAAGCCCCTGGGAAAGAGAAAAAAAAAAAAATAGGCAAGAGAAAGCAGAGAAGCAGAGTCAGGCTATTGTTCAGTCTTACAGAAAAGTGCTCAAGCCATAGCAGAATCCAAAAATCTGTCCTGCAAGGCAGAGAAGACTCTTCCTTATGTCTATTAGAGAAACAGACACTGGAAGTTGAGGGTCATGGATAAGATAATGACAGTTCATATTCTTTGTCCTTCACACATGCTCAGACTAAATGGGAGGCACTTTCAGTAGTCTCACCTCCCAAAGAACTTGAAGAGCCCTAAGGATTGGCTGTTTCCATTCCCTGTAGAAAACCAATGAGTACAGATTGTCAGAGAGATGACAGTCTGTCACCTTCAGGCCTCTGCTTATTGCCCAGCATAGTCATTGGTCCCTGATCCTAACAGAGCCACAGATGTGTTGCTTTCTGGGTCACAGCCTGAAGCATGTGCTATAGATGCCAGAAGACAAGTCCTTGTGTGCCACCTGCATTCCTTGTGCTGCACTGAGCTTGGGGATCAAAATACTCCACAGGTGAAAGTCTATTGCTTTCCCTGGAATTCAGGAAAGCCAGACTGACTCTGTTGCAGGAGTTAAGTGATGAACAATACCCTGTCATTGCTTGCTGGGCCAGTGATTTGGTACCACCTCAGAGCATAAGATCAGAATGCTCCTTTTCACCACTGGAACCCAATTCAGGATGGAGGACATGGGGGTAGTTCAGGACTAAAGCAGCTGGTTGATCATCCCTGACATTCTCTGAAAGGACACTGGCATCTCAGGAGGAGCCCAGAAAGGAAGATGGGGCTTTAGGGAAATCCCTTCTTCCTAATTCTGAAACAAACTCCACCTGGTACAGGGGTCATGGGAGGGTGATCAGCCAGCACAGAGGTGACAGGAATTGCTTATCAACAGCTTGGACAGTGCCACTGCACACCAGGAAAAATACACTTTGTGTATTTTTGTGTATCAGCAGTGCAGTGAGGAGTGCTCTTGTTTCTCAGGAGGCCTGAATGCTACACTCAGTATCTTTGGGAAGGGGCTTTGTACTCCCTGTGAGGACACAAGTGTGGCTTCTGGCCCTGGCACTTTGCAGTTGGAGGAGAGGCTGGAAAGTCACCTGCCTCACACAGCCACTCTGCCAGCAGGGAACAAAAATGCAGCAGTAAGTGCCTAAAAGATTAGAACCACATTAGACCAGAACTGAATCCCCCACTTCTTCCAGTTCTGGTCTTCCCCTGCTGGACATGAAGAGAAAAGCCTGGCACTGTAACAGAGTGCCAGGAGGTCTGGTGAAGTGCCCCAGCCTGTTCCCTTCCATGGGCTCAATTAGAAGAATATCAGCTGAAGCTTAACTTGTTTTCTGCATTTGCAGAATGCACAGCGAGGTCTCTAGGGCACAAGAATGACTTGGGGGAGTCAGTAAATAATGCTTAAAGGATTCATGACTCAACATTGACACTGGAGTTAGGCTGTGGGCTGCAGCCTGCCTGACAAACTCATCAGTGCAGCCCCAGCCTGAACAAGCTGCTCTAATCCCTGTCCCTGTTCCTCAAGGGGCTACCAGCTTTGTGAGACCAGAGAGGAGGCAGGCATCCTGACCAAAAGCTCTTTTGACTGGAACTGCCCTTCCTGAAGGGCTCTGGGGACCTTGTGATCCCCTACAGACCAAAGACTATTGAAATCACCCTTCAGGAGAGATTAAAAGACACCAGGAAAAAGAATCCTCTTTTCCCTGCCAAGATGTTAGCACCTGTCAGACTTGTGGCTGCTGTGAGAGGCCTTGGCAGGAGGCTGGCAAACGGCCAGGGAACAGGCCCACATTAATGGCAACCAAAACCCACACACTTTGTAGATAGCACAATGGAAGGAAAATCCTTCCAAAGCTGTAGGCAGGATTTTTTTTTTCTGCTCATCTGTTTTCTTTGCACTTGACTAGAAGTGGATTTCATAGGTCAAAGAAAAAAAAAAATTTTTTTTGCTTGCTGCCATCCAGGCATCACCTTCCACAGTGAACACACCACTTCCTAAGCCTGTTTGCAGAGGGGATTGCAGGGCTGTATTCATGCACCTTTGACAGGCAATCTCCATGTTGCTGGGTAAGCAGCCCTGCCCCAGAAGCAGCTTCAATGTTTTGCTGTAAGAAGGTGCTCAGCCAGGGAAAGGGACACTTCTACTTGACTGTGGCAGATGCCTGTGGAAACCTAGCCTCAGGCAAGGTTTCACTGAGGTTTTGTCTTTGTAACACAGGGATGGGCAGACACTCAAGAAATAAAGGGAGCAGATAATTACCCAAAGACAGAGAAAACCTGCCCTCACTGGCTGGGTGATTTGCAGAGTGGAGATGAGTGAAGGTGAGGATTTGGGACTCCACAGATTCAAGCATGCCTCCTGGATACAGTCTGGTCAAACACAAAAAGCCATAACTCTCCCCTTTTTGCAAGAGGAGAAAGAGCACAAACAATGCATTTAGGGATTATACAGTGAGTCTGAATTATATATGGATGACATACTGTCCTTCATCAATGTAACACTGCTGCCTTGCTCTAGAACAATATTGACCAGCACAACATGGAAATGAGCAGTGAGATGCTGCTTGGAAATGCCTCTGGTTCCCACAGCAGTCAGGTACAGAAATCTGTAGTGGTTTGTGTTTTATGATACCAGCAGGCTGTCAGCAGGCCATAGATCAACAACATACCAGCAAGATCACACTGCCTTGAGAGAAGGTAACAAAGAGCTTGGAAAGACTGAGCTTTAAGACTTTGAGCCCCAGAGGCAGCAGAGGTTTTCTTGCTTCTTGCCTCATTTTCTTGTTGACATCAGCAGCCACTTGAAATCTGTGGATGAAGGGCTAAAACATAGCATGGGACTTCAATTCACAGAATCACAGAACCATCAGAGTTGGAAGAGACCTCTAGGGATCATCTAGTCCAACCCCCCTGCCAAAGCAGGATGCCCTAGAGCACATTACACATGGTTGCATCCAGGCAGGTTTTTAATGTCTCCAGAGAAGGAGACTCCACAACCTCTCTGGGCAGCCTGTGCCAGTGTTTTGTCACCCTCACAGCAAAGAAGTTTAAATGTTTAAATTGAACTCCCTGTGTTCCAATTTGTGCCTCTTGCCCCTTGTCCTCTTGCTGGGCACTACTGAAAAGAGTCTGGTTCCAATCCAGTACTGTCACCAGCAGTAAGCCACCTTGTCTCCTGGCCACCTCTGACCAGCCTTTATGGTCAAATAACAGTCCTGCTAAAATAATCAGCTGTCTTAGGTAAAATATTGCTGTCTTAGGGCAGAATTTCATATCTAATTTCATCCTTGAAGAAGCTCCTCAGCTTCAAGCAGATGGGAAGGTGCAGCGTTATGTTTTTAAAGTTTAATCCATCTACAAAAAGATGAAAAACTTTCCCTCACTCTCTTCCTGACAGTGTAAAATCTGGGACACATAGGAAATTCCACAGAAATGCAGAATGACTGAAAATCTAAAGCTGTACCATTCACAGGAGTCTTACCTAGGGCTCTATTGATCCTCTGATCCTTTGCAAGTGCCATAAGGAATCCATAGAAGGTCAGCCTCTGTGCACTACTCAACATTTCCTTCACAAGGGCAGAAGGTGGACAGCTAGGAAAAGAGAGACACAGTGATCATCTTGTCTTTTAAATGATGATATCCTTTTTTCTCCCAAGACCCAGATCAAATGGTTTTGCCTGTTCTAACACTGTCTAGTTGCCTTGTCTCAGATTAAAACAGCCACCAGCTTCCTTATTTAGCATTGTAGCTGCCACCCCTTTGCTAACCAAGGTGTTTGAGCTGGGTTACATCCCTAGGAGCACTCTTGCCTGTATCCCTTCAAAGGGCAGGGAGAAAAGTCTAGATTTACTCAGGGGCATACACATCCCAAGTCTTAGAATATTCTTTAAAAAACTGACTGGGAATTCCTTTCTTTTGGCAGACAGTAAACTTTCATGAGGGCTGTTCTATTGTTACCCCCCCATTATCAATGTGAGTCATCCAAAGGGCAGGAAAACCTCTTCAATAATGGCCTAAATATGTCAGAAAACAGTATTTGGGTGGGGACTAAATTGACACATCCCTTTCTTCTCTTCTACACTCACCTTAACCCCTGGCCCAGACTTCTAAGCAATGTCATCACAGTGATTCTTGCCTAATACTCCTTAAAGGATTTAATGAAAAATAAAACTGCCTCATGAAGAGGAAGTGTTGAAGTCAGTGATACAGTGATGGCCCTGGAAGATGTGAGTGTGGGCTGGTGATCTCTCAGGTAAAGTGACTACCTAAGCCTGGCTGAATATTGAGCTGGGGAAAGGCTGGGAATGGCTCCCTTCACAGTGCTGTGCAGTGCCTGACCTACCACAGTATCTGAAGCCCCCAGGATATCCAAGGAATGCAGAAATGTTGTTATTTAGAAGAACAAAACAACCTGGCATCTTCATGCTCAGGTATCTGTAGTACTGGACAGTAGTTCCCCAGTAATTTTGTGGATCACAAGTTTGGATTCAGACATCTAAAGCAGGATGTAGGTGGAACTTCTGTCCTGAGTCTTTTTGTGGATTTAGCTCATGATCTCCTAGGACAGCATGTTTGCTACCTGCAAGAAACTATGAAGGAAGTGTCTGACAAAGCTATACAATACCTTCTGGAATTTCTCCATCCCTTGCTAGACTAAGGCTGGTGATGTGCCTGGGATCTGTAACTGGAGAGCAGCTCCATCACAGGCTCTGTTACAGACTAGTAGTGTGGTGTTGTCTAGGTACAAAGGCAGTGTGCCCTTCCTGTGCTTCAACACTCATCAGCACAACTGCACTTATTTCCTCTAGTTAATTCATGATGGGAGATGGCTGTCTCCTTGAGAAAAGTACCAATGCAGAAGTGAGAAGGAAATCAGTGACACAAATAAGCCCACTACTCCAAGAATCCTATCTTTAGCTGAAATCCTACTCCGGCTGAAACTCTATCTTTATTTGTTCAATGTTTCTCTCCTTTGGTTAAACTGGTTTGGCTATGAACTCTCCCTTTATACTTCCTCCAATGAGGTCTGTTAGGGACTAACAGCTCATTCAAAGTCCTGTATTTCTTCACAGCTCCAACCTTACAAAGGGGTTCCAGAGATACAAACTTCAAATCTGGGTTTTGGACTCCATTCATACCTGTATTTTGATCTGTCACACAAGGATTCCAGGCACTGGTAGAAAAGAGAAGCCTCTACCCCATCAAGAGGGCTGCAGTCATTTGGGGGCTGCCGCTGCCGATGTTGCCCAGAGGATGATGTTGGCACAATCACAGTATTTGGATTCTTACCAGCCAGGAGATCTTGATAGATAGCTGCCACACTTTCCAGGAACTCTGAAAAAAAAAACCCAAACCAACTAACCAGGGCAAAAAATGACTTAGAACTCAGGGCTACAACCAGCAAAGCATTCTCTAGGCCTGGGATTAAACTGTCAAACCCTGCTCTGTGTTGTACATCACACCAACAGGAATAAGCACAACACTATGGCCTCCTGCATATTCAGATCAGATATTATGCAAGCACAAATGGCCATTTCCATGTAAGTTGCTGGCTTCTTCCTGTCAGGATGATTATGAGAGGCCACTCATCCTGTGGAACGAGATTCTTCTCAAGGGAACAGAAGCTAGAGCTGGTGCACGGGTAAAACAGCAGAGTGTGAGAGCTAATGTAGAGCACAAAACTACTTTGCAAAGCCTAAAAAAATTTCCATCTCTGTCTCTTGCCACTAAGAACTCATCCAAGGTGGGAAGAAACTACATGGAGCTGCAACAGGAGCAAGTTAGTCAGGGCTCCAGGCTGTATCCCAGCTTGTCTTTGTGTTGCTCCAAAGTAAATAGAACATGGGCTCTAGAGGAAGGGCCAGGGCAGGTCAGGGCTAGAGTTGGCAGAAAGCCTCTCCCCAGGCTCCTCATACTACCCACTGTTTATTGCAAGAGCCTAATTTTAAACAAGTTTGTTTATGGATGTGGTCAGCAGTTTACAAATCTAGATTCCATTTGGAGTGGTTTGCATGTGTGTGGGTTGGTGGGAGAGAGTATGATGGGGCCTGGGTGAGCAGGACAGGGATGTTTTGTGTCCGTACACAAGCAGGGGCTTGTGGGGACTCCAGGGACATTTAAATCCCCAGTGGATGTTAGTGTGATGGTGTGAGGTGGGTGGAGAGGAGAGGCAGGGTGGCCCTGAGGCTCTGCTGAGGTTCTGCAGCTCAGTGAAAATATTTCTTATTATCAGAGAAAAACCTTCCAAACACAGTTTCTGTCCCCAGATGAAGGTATGACAAACCTGGTTCTGCCCAACCCAAAATAACTTTGAACTGGGTGTTTTTTGAGCAATGGTCACAATAATGTCAGTGTATACACAGAGGGATTAAAGGGAAGTACTGAGAAAAAGAGATTTCTGTATGAGGGACAGCAGCTGACTCTTAACTGTGACAAAGATGGGAAGTGGCAGACTGGATCAGATCAGCAGGCCACCCAAATCTACTCTGACCACAGCTTCTAGCCAGTGTCTCCCAGTATCCAACCTGGACCTCTTTTTGCCTGCTGGAGGCCAGCAATGAGCTCCATCCATCAGAGGGAGCTGTGCAAGAAGCTGCTGGGGCCTTTAGCAAGGGCTCTGTGCTGGGAGATGTGTAAGTGGCAACCCATCAGTCTCCAGTGCCTGGGAACCAGTCTAACTTTGATAAAGGAAATACTTTCCTCTTTTTGCCTGCTTAAGCAGCTTCCTGAATGAGATTCCTTTTCCTCATCTACATTTTAGAGGGGCCTTAGGACAAAGAGGCCAATATATTTGAAAGCAATCTCCCTGTGCAGGATAAGCACCTCAGTGCTCATTCAAGTTTCTCCTCCTTGTTTCTGAAATTTTAGTTTAAAAACACCCAGGGATTTTTACACGTCTGTGTGTGTGGGTGAGAATATGTAAACACACATACACAAACAAACTAACAAGGTTTGATCTGTACTTTTCCTGTCAAGAATTTTAAAATAAGTCCCCCATCTAGTTAAAACTCAACCTGGGGAGAGGGCCAGGATATCATTAAATGACCAACAATATGAAGAAGGTAGATGGGAATTAATTGTTCACTTTCCCTTCCAACCAAGGTCTCTCAAATCAAACAAGAGAGGTGGTTCCTCATGGGACAGGTGGCAGACCTGTGCAACTCCTTGCCAAAAGGTGTTGGCTGAGGGGGTTACAAGTTTATGTGACTTCAAGGGGAGGCTGGAGAAGTTCTTGGGAGAGGAGTCCACTAAAGGATCCTAAATCCATGGAAATTATGCCCAGCTCAGAAAATATTTGAGCTGAATCCAGCTCATAGTTGGACCAGTATTGGGGGGAAGAATTGCACCCATTTGTCTGGCTCCTTTTCCTTTCAAGGCACCAGCTGGTAGGCTTTTCTTATCCTATGTCAAACAGGGACCAATACTTTAGAGGCAGAAATGATGTATTAAGGTAAAGAAAAAAAACAAGTTCCTAGTAAAAGTTAATTGTTAGGTGCTAACACACCCTAGAGAAAGCTGGAAATTTATGGCTCAAGGCATGCATAAGCTGCAACAGTTACAGGTAATTTCTTATCCACAAAAACTTGGAGCCTTCTTAGGAAGCTTCTTCATCTTTCTGTATCAGTGATGCCTTTTGTCAGTAGATTCCATTTTCTATATATTTTTCTGTAAAAAACTATATCCTTACACATTTCAAAAAATACAAAAAAATAACAGAGAGACTGGTAAGCTGTAAAGTTGTAATGCTATACTTCCCAGCACTTACCTGAGTAGTAGAACTGGATCTGGAAAGCAAAGAGGAAATCAGAAAAAGACATCAGGCAATCCATAGCATCATCCATCAGCACAATCCTAGGATAAGATGAAAGAAACAGTTTAGCACCTACCAAAGAACTAAGTCTGTAGCCAGGAACCCTAGGTGTAGAGAAAGTGGAGCTAGGGAACTATGTGCACCTGGGGATTGCTTGGCCCAGCATAAGAGGTAAGGAGAGAGGAACAGGAACACCCATTTCTGCACAGATGGGGACACCACAGTATCAAATGAAGGCAGCCAAGGAACCTGTAGCCAGAAGATCCTGAATGTCAGTGCTATCACAGCCTCTGGCTACAGCATGGAACAGAGCAGCATGCCATGGATGTCAAGCATCTGGAGCCTTGTGGGGACGATGGAGCAAATTCTGGCATGAAAACTGCAAGGCTGGTTCAAATGTCTAAGGAGTAACTGTGCTACAGACAATTACACAAGTATTAAACTGGTGTAAGCAGAATGACTCTTCTGCCTGTTCCTCCATATGCCAGAGTTCATCAAACTGCTATGTTTTCAGATTCATATGGATAACAGCAGTTATTCCCAATCCATACTCAACTTCCACTTGACTACAGAGGAAATCAGATGGCACCAACAATCAGCTTTCTAATTACTAACTGTGGAGATCCTATCCTCCCTTCCTGATGAATGAATTGCTCTCTTTTCACATCTATCAGGCCCATCATTTGACCCTTAGGTCAAATTTCATGGAAACTGAACACTTCTTGGGCCAGGGACAATGTCTTCTTTCTCTCTGCTCAGCCCCAGGTGTGTGCAGGGTGTTACAAGCATTCCTGTTTTGAAGCACACTTCATGAATATGGGAAGTATCACCTACAAGCCATAAAAATGAAGTATAAGTGATAGCAAAGTTCAACTCCTCCTTTCAGGAAAAAAACTTTGTCTTTCAGGAGAAATTTAGGGCAAAAATGTTAATGAAATGAAAGTCTGAAAAGGCCAGTCTCTGAAGTGGGGAAAATCAAACTTAGGCAGATAAATGACAGCTCCAAATGGAGAACAAAGGAAACAGTCCATTTTGATGGGAAAAGAACAATATTTGGCTGTTCAACTACCAAAGAAAGGTAGTTGGTACTTCTTTTCTGCTGTGTACAGGTCTACTGACCCTGTACAGTCAGTATCTGGCATGTCATGTCACAGGAGAGGGATTACAACTTCACTTTAGCCACAGTACAGGTCATCTGTAGGAGCCTTTTGAACCCAGAGCCAGATGCAATCCACAGACCAGCTGCTGCTGGATCAATGGTCTAAGCACATTGTTGGAGAAACACTGTTCTATCTCATGTAAAAGACTCCAGAGAGCTGTGTGGGAGGCTGACCCAGAAGAGCTCGGGGATCTTGCAAGACTTCCCTGCCACTCAGACCAGTTCTGTTCACTGTGGCAAAATCAAACATGCAGAGCAGCTTGAATTAATTATCTCAAAGAAGAAAGACTGGGGCTAAGAGGGTCCCCAGGAGAAAAGCCAGTATTTAAAACAAAACCCTTTGAAGATGTCAAAGTGCTTCTGATTTATTTATTATGTTCCACAAGCCTCCTCCTCCTGTCTAGAGAAGCAGTAGCTTCAGTTCTTAATTCTCACTAATAAGCATGTTACTTGATTGTCAGTGGCCACATCAAGGAAATGGCTTTGAAGCTGGCAGGCAGAGCATCTTCATCTCTCAGGCAATGCTGCTCAACCACTGGCATTTCCAACCACTGTTTAAGCACTGGAAATGGAAAGGGCCACATCACTGATAAGATGCACTCCCTCTTTTGAAATGGTGGTCTGCCTCCCAGATACCCTCAAAGTTCAAAAGCTTTTTGTCAGTGCATTTTTGCATCCCGGAGATGCAGGAAAACAACAGCAGGGAGGTTTTTTTTAAAAAATTTATTAATTATGCAGAGAGACAATATTACATCACCTTCATGATAAGCAAGTCATTTCACTTATTAAATCTCAAGCTTGGGTCAGTGGCTGTGCAGCACCAAGTGCCAGTCTCTTTCTTAGGGGAAAGAGCATGAGGAAGTAGGCAGAGGTCTGAGAATCTGCTGGATGTTTCTTGCTGCTAAAGACAGCAAGGAGCCTCTGTGGAAGACTGTATGGCTCATATGTGAGGGAGAAGTGCCTAAACAGAAACAGGTGCACTCTGGTGCTGGGTTACTGACTCCACTTGGCCCAGGAGCCTGCACTCCGGAAATGCTGAAAGTCTTTAAACCCAACACAATCAGCTCTGAGGAGATTGACTGCAGCTGGCTGCTTCCCCACACACCCAGCTGACTGAGAGCTGGGACAGCATCCTATGCAACGTATCTGAGCCTCTTCCCTGAAAAAAAAAAATCAAAAACCCAGCTATAGACTGTAACAGAGACAACAAGACCAAAATTGAGTACAAAATCTGGAAGTGTGAACTGCAGTTCAAAAGAGTTGATCAGGTAGCTAATATTTCGAGAGATTCTTTATTGATTTCTTGTCCAAATTAGACTCAAAGCCCTCAGGGGCACAGACTTCTTCACAAAGTCAGTACTCAGCACTCAATGAATAATGAAAATCAAGGAGAAACTTTGGAAAGGACTGAAGATGCCTCCACCTGAGGGCTGGTGGTGAAGGGTATAGTGGTCTTTCAGGGTTCAAGTGGGTTTGGCTGGCAGGAAAGCATCACTACTGTGTCAGGGAGGAAATTTTATGGTCTGATTGTGGTTAAAAACTCAGAACCCAGTCTAGACAGAATGTCCCCAGGACAAACTCTAGACCAGGAAAGCTGAAAGGACTTCTACTGTTCTCTGCTACCATTAGAGGCTAACTGACACAGTCTGTCTTATGGCTGGGCTGGCTCAAACAAGACTTCAGGGACTTGGTTTGTTTACGAATACACAGAGCAAAAAAATAATTAGAACATTCAAAAAGGGCAAGAACTGCACTTTCAGGCAGTCCTTTAACAACAAGAGTACAGGCTTGCAAGCCACACTTCCCTTTGCACTGATGAGTGCATCATGAGCTCCCATACCACATAAACCAGCACAGGAGCTGTGGAATACTCAGCTCCCACTACTCAAATCCAGACAGTGAGTACCTGGTGCTTCTGTTACAAGAGGAGAGTCAGTGCTCAGCTGGAGATCTTGAAATCATGGCACCAAACCAGAAATATTCTGTCCCTCTGGAGTTTTAAAATTGAGAAAGTCAAAAGGTGTCTCTGAAGATGAAAGGTATCTCTGTAGATTTAAATCTTCAATCTGCTAATGGTTATAGTCCTTTGAAGAAAAAAAAAACATCCAAGAAATCTCACCCAGATAGCCTGGTTCTTTTTTGGATAAGACTTCTGCATTTGTGCAGCACCCAGAACAGAGAAATGGAGCTCTCTTGTGTAATGCTAATAAAACCTATATTGTAGCCTCTATTCTTCTGCTCTGACATTTCAAGATCTTACTCCCACTGTTTGTTATCAGTGCATAGCAACAGCTCCTGGACGTGTGAAATGCACCATGCTGTGAGATCATCTCAGTCATGCAGCACTGAGACTTTAACTGCTCTTTCATCCAGGCCTCCAACAATTACACAGGTCCTGGCTGTACCAGTGAATGCTGTGCCTACTCCAGCTGCTACTTTATTTCATTCCTTTCCCAAGGAAATGAGCAACAAAACTGTTGGGGGTGTGCAGACTGAAAGAGGAACCATGTCATGTCAGGAGGTTTGCTTGTGACATTCAGGCTCTGCAAGGATTCAGTTGACCAGTGCTGGAAGACAGCCTACAGAATTCACCTTTTAACTGGCAGAGACCAAGGAGGACAATGGAAAGTGGAGAACAGGAAAAGGGCAAGACTGTAAGCAACAGTTGGGTGGAAAGAGAAAGATGGTTTAGAAATATGACAAGTTTTATTAAAATTGTTCAAGCAGACTAGGCTGCAACAGAGAAATACCAATGGGTAAGTAAATCTCTAGCCAGGCAAAAGCAGGGGTGAGGTCATCTCCACCTGAGCCTGGGTGCCTCTGGCAGAGATCTCATTTCCCTCCAGCACCTGCTCCCAAAGCCTGCTTGTCTGTCCCTGTGGCACAGGCACAGCAGTGCAGCAGGCCCCTGCACGAGGCCTCTGCTTTACAACAGCCTTATGGATTGAATTCCTTGACACAAACATCATAACATGTGTATATAGGCTGAAGTCTCCTTTCCTGCACCATCACAAATTCCTGCCCAGCTGAGCTGGAACCCCCTGTGAAATGCATACCAGTGTGTATGGGACTGGTGCTTTTGTACCCCCATGAAAGGAAGCAGCTGATACATCCCTGCTACAGGGTTAGCATTCCTGCTTAGTCTAGCATTGGAGGCCAAGAAACTGTACTCTCTGGACCCCCAAAGGCCCACCAGCTGAGTGTCTTTCTTTAGCCTAAGATAAGCCTAAAGAAAGATAACAGGATGACAGAAAATCAGGGCCTTTTCACTATTTAGGCCATGAACAAGATAGGCAGCAAGCAGCTATTGTCCTGATCGTGTCTCTAGATCCTGTTTCTAAATGTCATATCTAGGTCCATGAAAAAAAGTTAAATTTCCATGCCCACTCTGCTGAGATGGCCAGGAATGAGTGCATTTATCCAGTAACCCTGCTGTGATTCTATATATATGTGTGTGCACTCCTGCTGAGATCTGAACTGACTCCCCACCCCAACAGAGGCATGTACCTTATTACATTTTCACTGTCAGATAGGTAATAATCAACTGCCTGGGTTAGACTGGAACCAGCAAGCACTATCACTAAAAAAAGTCTGTATCACATTATCAGTGTCCTGAGCCATCTATCTGCTTTGGGCCTTGGCTAGGTTAAAGTAAAATTTCCAACAGATTAGCTACCATCTTCTTAGCTGACAGACTCTAAAACTGGCAATCCTGCAGAGGTTGGTACCTTTTAAACCTGATCAAGCACAGGGAGATGGGGCAGGGGGGGGAACAGAATTTAAAGGTGGCAAACAGTGTTTGAAATAGAGTTTAAAACCATGTCAGTTAAAACCACATTGGCTAACACTCTTATATGCAACTCATCTTCTGAACTTAGAGCCAGCAGCAGCATTCTGCACCAATATTTCATTTCCTGTATACCTTAAACATCCACCTTCTCACTGGTAGAAAAACACCCCTTTCTTAACCTCAGAACATGGTCTCTCTCTCTTCCCTAAAATCCTAAAATCCCTGTCCATACCTTTACCCACAGATCTAGATCCTAAATCCACGTGTGTAGGACTGATGTTGCCTTCAAAGAGAGGATGAAGACCCACCTTGCTGCCTTCTGAGTCAGTTCCATTGGGAAGTCAGGGCAGAGCAGCTGCAGCAGGCAGTGGTATTCCTGTGCTGTCAGCAGATCTGCAGGAAAAGAGGTGAGAACATCATAACAGTCTGTTCCCTCCCCTTGCTTCCCCTCTAGGAGAAAAAATACCCCTCATATTCCATTCAACCCTCAATTCACATAGATCAGGCACTAATGAAAATAAAAGTGCTCCCTTGACCTTCAGAACTGGGCTTTTCAGGTGCAGTTTCCAGCAAAGACCATCAGAAAGAGGCCTGATAAAGGGGAAATCCTTCTGAAGAGGTTCCTGCAGAGGAACTGCTGGTAACAGGTAGTGAGTGATTCAGCATGAAAAAGAGGTAACCAAAACAGGGCAGTTTCAAGTGAGAACACAGTTTGGTTTGACTTGAATATAACCATGTGGAAAAAGGAATAATTTAAAAGTTGCTTAAATTTGCTGAAATTCACTGGCATGGTGACATTCACCACAATATGCCTGAAAACCATCCACAGAACATCTGGCAGCAGTAACAAAGGCAAACAAGGTTTTTGGGTTGTGTATGGAAGGCTACAGAGTATAAACCACAGATGTTATTACTTTGGCATTAGGCAAAGCAGCTGGATGGTTTCTTTTGGAATAATGTGTACAAATCTGGTCACCATATTATAGGAAGCACAGAACAGAGATCCAAAAAACACAAGAAAAAACAAAAATCAAATTATTCATGTTTTAGAGAACAGCTTTGTCAAAGACTGGTCAAGAAAGGCCTCTGTGGTTCAGCAGGAGTCTAAAAGAGGTGACTCTTTGGGAAGCTTAGAGGATCCCAAGGGAATGGAAACATACTGATGTCAAAAAGCCCTACATGATTGTATGTTCATAGTCCAAAAGGCTGTGGACTGGAGAAGCCTAGCTGAACAACAGCAATTTTGCAGCACTTCTATATACAGAAGAATATAAAGTATGGGAGAGAGAAGCAGGGGTGGAAGTCAGGGAGGGGACCCAGAGGGCACAGGCATTAGGACTGAGGTACAGAGCATAATTCTTCTGCCACAGGCACATCTGAGCTTTCCTTGAGCTTCAGTCCAAATAATCAGCCTTGTCCCAGATGACAGTCACAACTTCTTTGTATCTCTACAACGCCTTGAAGCCTGGCACTCTGACAAAAGTGAGAGAAAGGGAAAAGGTTGCACCTTTTTCAGGTGTTGCAAGAGGCAGGTGTGCAATACAGGGACATTTCACTGTGATATCCAAACCACCCAGATCAATATTTTCAGTGCTGACTGAAGAAAATCTGCAGGAGTGCTGTCACCAAACCAAGTTTTAGGCTTTTCCTGTACCTACATTATTAGCCAGGGAGGTTGGGGAAAGAGAAAAGACAGCTCCTGTGCTTATCTTCAGGTAAGATTCAGGTACCCACTGGAGTGGTGGGGTTTTCTCCTCAGTGTTAGCTATTCAGTTCCTTGAATGTCATCAAGGAAAGTATCACCAGCTTTTAGGTGTAACAGGCTTTTTTCAATACTATTGTTTTGCAGTTACCATGAGCAGGAAGGTGCACATTTTTAACTGAGCAGTCAGTTCTCTGTTTCTCTTTCATGACATAACATAAAGAAAACAAAGTTTTCTCAGTTACATCAGCAGTCATTTCTAGCAATAACAATTTTGGTCCTAAATTCTTCAAAAAAAAATATCTTGTAAGATACATGTAAGTACATATAAGTTTCATAAAAATCACATTCACAGGCTCAGCATAGGAAGCAGGTTACAGGAAAACAAAGTTGGGCATAAAAAGGCTCTTTTGAAACAGACAGTTTCTCATAATTGAAGAGGACAGCATGGACCTCTTACAATTACTCTTCAAGGCTTTCTGAGTCTAGCTTTGAATAATGCTGGGCATTAAACTTCTTTGTCTAAAAAGTCTATGTGTTTGTCTGAAGGAGTCACACCATTTGGAAGCTTTATGTGATACTTAATTTACATTTTTGGTTTGCTTAAATTCACATTCCTATTTATGCATCCTTATACCTTTTGCTCTCCATTATTTCTTCCTTTCATTTATCAACAGGTCCTTATAATAACTATTTCTTGATAATGTATTATCTTCAACCTATTTAGCTGACACCTTCATTTATTTCAAGTTAAATGTGTTTAAGTTTCTCTTACCCTCTCATCCCTCCCTGCCCAGTCCAGCCTTATCTGTTGCTCTGCTTTCATCCTCTTTAGATTTTCAGTGTCCAACAGTGTCCAAAGCATCCCTCATGCATTCAGAACAGACAGCTCTGGGATGATAATCTGCCCACTTTTATCAGCAAAGCTCCTGTTCATTAATTCTGAGGCTTAGTCTTCTCTTTTCTCCCCTTGAAGGTGAAGGAGTTTAAGGGGTTTTTTGGATGATGAGCTTTTTACCCTGAGAGGGTAAGTGGGCCCTAAGCAAGCATTGGTTTTGAGACATAAATAGGGATATCTCTCTTGCTGGAAATAATATACTTTTAAAACATGTAGTACCTTACACTGTCTTTTTCTCCTTCCTCTTCATAACAACTCACAGCTTCATCCTTACCCCTCCAAAAAACAACAAAACAACATAGGAAAAGCAGAAGTCTGCTCAAAAAGACTTTGGGAATGGGTGGCAGAGTCCTCTCCAGCCAGCACATCAGAGGGTGAAGTTGATTCTCAATACAAGTGGAATTAATTGCAGGTTCAGTCTTTGAGCAAATGGTCTGTTTGGATGGGAACTGCACACAAACCTGAAGTGGTGTGGAGAATTTCCTTCTCCAAAGAAAGAAGCCCTTGGCTTCTTCTGCCTGGAGAAAGAGCAGGAAATTGGTACCTGAAGGAAATCAGTGAAATTAGTGACTGCATCTTTTAGGCTATAACACAACTCAGCCTGTAGACACCCCAGGCACCAAACCAATAACTCATATCAATTTCTCAGACTACAGATGTTAACTGATTCCACAGGAAGGGGACTACCACAGACCTCTGGAGTTACCTACATCTCTCTGTGAAGACTGTTTTCCTGTTCCTCACAGCAAGGTCAGTGAAGACCATGCAGAAAATTACATTTGCCCATGCACCATATTGTGTGCCAAGAGCTGCTTGGAATAAACAAGGGCAGTTTGGGTGCATGACCACATTGCTCCTTCCTGTCTCCAGGCCACAGCTGAGTAAATAGTGATCAATGCTGTGTGATGAAGAAAGAAAGAGAAGAAAGAAGGTACCAGTCAGAATGAGTGAAAACTGGAATCCACAACTGCTACTTTGGTTGCTACCACAAATTACTGTATCTCAAATTCCAGTAACAAATGAAGCAAATCACAGAGAATTTAAATCTGACCCCACAGCCCAGGGCAGTGAGCTCTACACATGCTGGACCATGCCCTCACATGGAACAAACTTGCTTGTCATCTGTGCTTAAAGATGGAGAGAGACTGATTGCCATCTGCATGCTAACCATGTTCATTTACAGCTGAACACAACACTTTGCTCCTCTGCTGCAAAGCAGCTTAAAAATTCCACAGTTATTTTAAAACAGCCACATGCTCTGAAGGAGTTGGGAGGCTTCACAATGAGTGAAATGGGATGGCTGGAGCTGCAGAGAAGTACTTGAACTTCTGAGTGCCAGTTTTTTGCTGTGCTGGTCTTCAAACTCCTGCCCAGCCTGTCCTGCCACTACCAAAATCCAAACTCTACAGATCTCCAAAGTGCCTGAGGTGGACCCTTCCTCATGTTTCAGAGGAAGAGTGGAGATGGAAGCTGTCAGTCTGGTGCAGTCTCAGAAAACAAATATTTTTTATTAAAATGATTAAAATGCCCAACCTTTGAGAAACACAAAGGCAGATGCTCCGTGGATTTTAAAACACAGATTGTTTTGATTCCTGGTTTGGATGTGGTTCTCCTGTGGCACCTGCAAACCTTAGGAATACTAAAAGATGTATTTATGCTGCTGTCAGTGTGGTGAGTGAAGTGTAGACACACCTGAGCTATCTTTCTACCAGTCACCTTTCAAACTGAGAGCAGCCCAGCCACAGAAGCTCAGTGAAGGTTGCAAGATCTACACAGGAAGCCAATAAATATTTAGGACTCAGCCTGGATGGCAGTCATTGCTGCTGCATCAAGGCAGCTTTCAGCACAAGAATTAGCTGCCTACAATACTGTCACACCACTGCCCAAAGCAGTAGGGGAGTATTTACAAGAAATACTGCCCCCTGTATTTGGTACAAGAAATCTGCCCCCCAAAGATCACATCAGGAACTTCCCTGAAAGACAAGGATTGCCTTGATGAATATATACAAGAGTTCCCTGTTCCCATCCCCTTTCATGCCCCTGCCCAAGCAGGCTGGAGCACCAGGGCAATGCAGCCTGGCACTGGGGATTCTGGCAGGACACACAATTTCCACAGGCTGCTTTTCTACCACTGCCATGAAGTCATTCAAGACTCAAAGTCATTGAGCTGCAAATCTGGAAATATAACAGAAAACAGCCTAATAAATAAATAAATAAATAAACAAAAAATTAAAAACGTTAAATTAAGTTGGGAGAGTCTTTCCTGGCCTTTAGAATTTTTTAACATTTCTGGTGTAAGTCAGCATCACACCCTCAGGATTTTCTCTATATCCTTGCAAGCTTGGGACCTTGTAGAAAAGAACAAAACCAAACCAAAGCCCCTAAAAATAAAAGGCATTCTAGTTCTGTCCAAGGAGCTGCAGTTTCACAAAAACCTGAATACAACATGAGTATTGGTAATACTGCAACTTTACAACTTGCCTCTGGCTAATAGGTTGTGCTCTGCACATGCCTTGCTCACAAGATACCTATGTCCCAATTTCCTCACAGGTCCCTGTATCTATTGGTAATAACAAACAGAAAGCCAAGAATTCTAGGAAAATTAATCCATGTGTAAGACCCAAACAGTGCTACACAGCTGTGCAAAACCCCCACTTCTTCCTCATAAGACTTGCTACTCTTTCAATAAACTATTTATAAAATTCTGCATTGAGAGGTTTTATGATGTAGATGAAAGATATCTGTTCCTATTAATTTTTATGTTTAAATAAAAATTTGAAACAAAGTTAAAACGTTCAAGGGCTGTTTCTTTGACTGATTAAGTTTTTGCACTGATGAGAAGATATAAAATAAACAGAAAACAGATCCAGAATGGATCCAGAAAATTGTCTAATATTAAAAATCTATTTTCCTTATTTTTCAAACAAACAATAAGTGAAAGAGCAGGTCACAGAATTATCCCCATAATTTGAGATGGAAGGTTAAAGATAAATAAACAATAAAGAAAAGCACTCACACACTTGCCCCTTAAGTTGTATAAGCCTGTTCATATGTGTAAAGCAGAATTCCTCCTGCTTTTGAAGCATGCAGTCAGCTCCCACAATCATTAGGAAATAGCCTTAAGAGCACAGGAAAATCAGAAGACAAATGAGGGAGACCAACTTGTAACTTTTAAGCAACAGGAACACACACTAGAAGCCAAAGATTTCTGGCGGCTTAGTTCAAAATCAGTTTCATTTTTAAGGAAAGGTTTCCTAATGAATAGTTTAAAGAGGGTAATGGTCAAATCTGTTCATGGATCAACACAAGATCCTGGGCTTTTCAGGGAGTCTTGTACATAAGTAGCTTTAAAAGACTATGTGCCAGTGTCTGGCTCAATATCTTTAGATACTAACACAACCATTATTTTCTTAATTGTAATAACTTGATGCATTGCTACTGCCTTCCTGATGGTGATCTTCCAATCTAAAACAACAGTGGAAGAGTTTAACTGATGCAGTGTGCTATTCCTGAATCCATTCCTGTTCCACTGACAGCCTGAACCATGACTCAAACTTGAACTTGCCACCTACCAGGGGAATGTTAACACTCTAAGGCAACCCTAAAGACAATGTCAACTCTTTAATGTCTTTGTGAATTCCAAGTCCCATCCTACAGTTCAAGTTGGAGCTTAAAGAATTCAGAGTTCCTGAAGTGCAAGAACAGCAAACAGCAAAAGAGGAGAAGCAACCAAAACTTCTGTCAATTTCCAGAAGCAGAAAAAGAAGATAAAAGATGAGAAGCAAAAGAGACTGGTTTAAATTTTCCAGTATCTCATTGACTACAGCAACCAAATAACAGCTTAAACTTTATTTATTATATGGACACCCAGTTTTATCCATGCAACGTTTCTTAACAATTGCAAAGATAATCCTAAAAAGATAATAAAAGATAATCCTAACATATAATCCTAAAGATATGGTAGTTTCATTGAGTATGATCCACAAGGACATTCAGCCTCCTCCAAAGGACACAGACCTAATGCAAACACAGGTTCATGGATTGCAGTATGAAAATGTATGAATTTCCCTAAGTTTGAGGCATTGAAAAGCCAAGTGAGAAATGTTAAGAAATGCCCTAATATCTGAAGTTGTGTTATTAGAAATACAATGTGTATTCTTGGATAACTGTAAGCCTGTGGAAGAGCAGAGATCACCTCTGGTAATCCTCAATCTGTAGGAAGCAACAAGGGAAATGACATCAGGTAGTAACAGGCTGTCATCTACCAAATACAGACAAAGCAAACCCAAAAGAACAGAAGACTGGCTGTTAAGATAGAACAGCTAGAAAAAAGGTAGAGAGTGACAGTAATGTACAACCAAAATGCTGTGACATTTGACATTCTTTAAATGTCTTGACTATGAAACTATTTTTTCCTGTAATGTCACTACAGATGTAACTAGCAGATCTCCCAAGTGAGGGATGAACTCACAGATTTAGGAGTTTTCAGTCTTTCCTTGACAACACAACCCATCCAATGCCAAAGCTAAGTGGCCGTGTAAACAATAAGGAACAACCATTTCTCGTGGAGTTCTGGCCATCTGGGGGGCAGACTGCTCAACCACTTGAAACAGGACCCACAGCAATCCTAATAGTGAAATACAGGAATACAGGCAACACTTCACTGGAGGGGACCAGCAACATCTCCCCAAGCCCTCAAACAGCAGCAATCTTTAGACAAGATGTGCGTCAGTCTCTGTTCAAGAAAACAAGCTGTCATTAAGCTTAAGATCTTCAAAACAACCAAAGGATTCATAGCTACACATCATGGGATGGGCAGAGTAAATGGGCAGGTGGTCTGCAGCTGCACCTCATGCAATACAGGACATTACATCCACCCCCCCCCCATGAGATATGGACTAAGCCTTGTGACAATAATGGGACTGTGGCTAAGGAGAGGCACCCAGTCTGCAGTTACTGCTTGGTATTACCCTTCACCAGCCTGGTTGCCCTCCTTTGGACCTGTTCCAGCACCTCAATCTCCTTCCTGACCTGAGGGGCCCAGAACTGGACACAGGACTTGAGGTGTGGCCTCACCAGGGCTGAGTACAGGGGCAGAATCACCTCCTTGGACCTGCTGGCCACGCTGTTCCTGATCCAGGCCAGGATGCCATTGGCCTTCTTGGCCACCTGGGCACACTGCTGGCTCATGTTCAGCTTCCTGTCAATCCAAACCCCCAGGTCCCTCTCTGTCTGGCTGCTCTCCAGCCACTCTGTGCCCAGCCTGGAGCTCCCCATGGGGTTGTTGTGGCCAAAGTGCAGGACCCGGCACTTGGCCGTGTAGAACCTCATCCCGTTGGAATCAGCCCAACTCTCCAGTCTGTCCAGGTCCCTCTGCAGAGCCCTCCTGCCTTCCAGCTGATCCACACTCCCCCCCAGCTTAGTGTCATCTGCAAATTTGCTGATGATAGACTCAATACCCTCATCTGAATCATCAATAAAGATATTAAACAGAACTGGGCCCAACACTGATCCCTGGGGGACACCACTGGTGACCGGCCGCCAACTGGATCAGCACCGTTCAGCACCACTCTCTGGGCCCGGCCCTCCAGCCAGTTCCTAACCCAGCACAGGGTGCTCCTGTCCAAGCTGTGGGCTGACAGCTTTTTCAGGAGAATGCTGTGGGAGATGGTGTCAAAGGCTTTGCTGAAGTCCAGGCAGACACATCCACAGCCTTCCCCTCACCCACCATGCGGGTCACCCGATCATAGAAGGAGATCAGGTTGGTCAGACAGGACCTGCCCTTCCTAAACCCGTGCTGCCTGGGTCTGATCCCTTGCTATCCCTTTTTTCCAAGTTTCTTTAACAAATTATAATGCTGAGAAAAAACAGACTGAAGGAGGACTGTGTTGTCTATAGGAGCCTTTGAGTCAACAGTTAAAGCCTCTGTTCATAAAATAAGTATTGCAGTATCTGGACCTACGCTTGGGTAGTGTTGTTGAGTCTTGTGAAAAGCTCTCAGACACACTGATCCTGAGTCTCTTTTCCAAGTGTAAGAAAACCTAAGAAAATGAACCTCAAGCCAAACAAATCAATAAGAGAACTGGCTAGAGAAAGGTAATCTGGTTAATGACAAGACTGAAGAGATCATCACTAGTTGTTTAGGAGGAAATGCAGTGGAGCATGTAAGCTCCAGAGAGAATGTTTGGAGCCCATTACAATATCAATGAGCTAAATTAATGATTATAAATGACTACCACTACAGAACTGGTCTGAATGCTGAACAGAATGAATGCACTAAGAGAAACTTGAAACAACAAGGCATCCATCTACCCCTTTTTGGGTGTGCTTTTGGCCAAGTTCTGTAAAGTCTCTTGATTTTAACTCTTACAATACCCTAGTGAGCAGTTTGTCCTAAAAATAATAGTAATTTTCAAAGAGATGGAGAAAAAGAGAGAGAAGGAAAGGTTTGTTTTTCTCTGTATTTCACATGGAGAAACACATGCTTAACAGTAATATAACAGATACTTTTTTTTTTTTAATGAAATAGAGCATATTTTTCATGTTCTTTAAGCTTCAACCCAGCAAGTTCTAAACTCTTCAGATGTTCATTAACTCTGAAAGTTTCTTGTCAGCCATCTTTGTCAAAGTTCAATGTAAATGATAACTATTTTACAGCTAAATATACTTCCATGGACCATCTACCGTGAACCACAAATTAAAGAGTATTTTGCTGGAGAGAAGTTGTAGCAAATTCTCTAAATCCTCCAGCATTCTCCCCTACCACTGATGGTATGCATATATTATGGTAATCAGGGTAGTGTAAGAAACTAGACAAAAGAGCAGCTCTTGTTGCTGAAAGAAAAAGGACACTTTCTTGTTGCTGCACAGAGCTTTCTAGAGGGGGAAAAAAAAGGCCATCTACTGGAGGACAGATGTAGAGATTAATCCATACTGTCATTATTGCTTGTAAAAACTGCAAATAGAGTTCAGTTGTTTAATCTTTTTTAGCCTTGTAATGAGGTCAGGCTCTTCAGGACCTTTGTAAGGATGTTTATGGCATAAGAAATAAAAAGATATATCACTTAACTGATCAGTGGTGGGATGATAGCTTAGCATAGTGTGCAAATGATTCTGACCAGGTATGATATGTAAATGATTTCTCCTAAAAGAAGCATAATTAGTATTCTGGGGAAGCTCTTGGATGGATTGCTGCTGTGATTTAGGCTACAGGGAAGAGAATGCAGATAAGAAACAACACCTCTAAAAGATGTAGGACATCCTTACCTGGAATAAAAGATGAGTCCTAACACCCTACATACAGTTCCTGCTGACAAACCTATTTAATGACAGAAGTGAGATGGGCCATGCCTGGAGATGAACACTATTAACCCCCACCAGCAGTTGGGACCTCATCTACATTGTTCTAACACAACTGTGCTCTTCATGGTTTCACTTACATGTTTTTGTCTCCTGTGCAACAATATCCTGACTGTTCAGCAAAAACACCATGATGGAAATGCAAGTATGATAAACCCTCAGAGGGGGAGTCAAGATGAAAGCTGCTCTTTAAGCATCTCCAGCCACTGAAGACTTAGAAAAACACATGTTCCTTTTATTTGCTGCAACGTTTGCCCTTCTTTTCCCATTCAGTAGTGAGGCTTATGGAGCAAATCTGAAAATCAGATGGTGCAAATCATACAGCAATTTAGCTTTAAGAAGTACTTAAATGTAATGTATTTCAGCATATGTTCTTGACTCAAAGGAAATGTGCTGGGTCTTTCAAAGCAGAGCATAAAAACTGAGGTCCTATTTGCTCCATGCAAAAATATATGTTTCTTAATGCTGCCTTGCTGGGAAAAGAAAGTTGCTTCCTGGTGTTTCTGGCAAAAGAACTGTATGTAAACTCACTGTATCAGATGTAGCTTCATTTTAGCAGTCCTTGATGTGAAGTGGATGGTAAAAGGGCTGCTATATATTAATTCATATTCCTTTCACTCTCATGCCATGTTTAAAGGTAACATCCATCCTTCCAGTTGTCCTTCACATGAATTATCTCCTGTCTGGATCTGTTTCAGGCTTTGTTGTTCCAAGTCCCCACCTACATACATTAACAAGGGCTCTGAAACGAGTAGTGCTAGCTCATAAAAGATTAAAGATTAATTAAAATTATTAACATATAGGGGATTCCAAAGGAGAGCACAAAGTATCTCACCTCTAATGAAGTCCCAAGATGTTCAACAGGCAAATACAAACTACAAGAAATAGCCCCTTGTTTATGAAAGAAATACAGAAGTAACTCTCTGGACATGAGAACCTGGGTCTATGTGCCAAAACAAGACTTCACTGACAAGTTTGTGCAATCAGAAACTCTGGAAGGAAGAATATATGCCTCAAGGACCCATGCTGGTGGGCAACAAATAATGCTCAAGTTCAAGGTTTCTAAATTATGTCCATTAAATGGATTGTGTTTGGAAAGTCACTTTAGATGACATGTTTATCAAGAGAAAAAACAAATCTTCTGACTATTTACTTTTCTCTATTCTTTTAGGAGGATGTTTTCTGGGGTTTGGTAAAGAACAAACAGATGAGAGCTGCAAAGAGAAATAGACTGAGAGCCTTTATGTGCACATCTCATTTTCACTTGAAGCTTTGTATACACAGCTGTGACCAGAAGAGACTTTTGCTGAATGAAGGACACACAGTTCTGCACTCACTGCCATCACACAAGGACGATCATCATTACTTGCTTTGCAGTAAGGGTTTGAAATAACAAAACAGTGAATTATTTGGGAATTTAATGAGCTTTTCTTCCGAGTTCCTTTTCTTTTTGAACTGCTGTCTGTATCACTCTAAAGTCTTTCCAAGAATACAGCACAGATTTGAAAGCTTTTCAGTGCTAGACAGATTAGATTCTCATTTCAGTGTCTGAGTGAAAAATTTAACTCTTCGAGATGCTAAAAGGAAGCAATGAAAATACTTTTTATTATACCTAATGGGAGAAAAAAAGAAAACTATACAACTACTAGAAGTCTCTGGTATAGCAGGAATACATGGAGAAGCAGGAGTGGAATTTGTGGCTGCATTAATCTGCTTTCAGATGCTTAACAGGGATAGGTGTAGAGGAGTTCTGACTAGACAAAACTTATGGTCTGTAAACCCAGTATAATTTATTATTCATCTCCCAAGTCTAAAAATACTTCCCTATGAATCAGTATTTTAAATTTCACAAGTGTGAATACTGTGGAGCAGCAACATAAACAGGATTAACATTTAGTGCTGATAATATATTATCAAATGGCCATTTGGGACTCAAAACTGTCAAAAAAACTATAGGGAAAAAAAATCATTGAGTGAAGGGGTGAAATAGTATCTAGCATTACTATTCAGAAAGACTAAAAACATTTATGATTTTCTCAAGCAATGGCCAGCTGTCACAGATTTGTCAGAGATCAAACAGCTCTAGCTGTTTGGGATTCAGTCACAATTCCTCCTGTTTGGAAATACAGGAGAAGAATACAGTGGTACAATTTTTTATTGATATTTGAGACACTTTATAACCAGCTAAAAGTTGATACATAACATCACAGAGATCTGTAACCCTTTTATGAACTCGGCTATCGTGGCCTGCAAGAATTAACAGGGGTAGGAAAGAGAAAGAATGGAAGTTCAGGAACTAAATTTCAGCCAACAGTGTTCCAGTTTGGGTGAAGGGACTGCCAGAGCAGGAACCCAGCATACAATGTGAAAAATCATAATTATTACACCCTACATCAGGTCTGAGACTGAAGAACAATGCCTGTGATGACATGGGGGAAGTTCGGCCACCCTGGTGACTGTGGCACTGCTGACTCCCCACTCTGCCCCTGGCAATGCTGCTCCGTGGCACACAGCAACACTTCCCATTTCTTAAGATGATGAATTGCAGTGCTGGATGTGCAATTCTGACTTTCTTGCTCTGAATGTTAGCTAGAACTTAAGTAGAACTCACAGGGCAAAGCACCTTCTTTCCTCTTAGTTTCATGAGGCAGGAAAATCTCATCCTCCACTCTGACATTACATCCCCCAGACTTTTCCTTCTCAAAGCAGAAAGCCTTGGGTCAAGAGAAACTCATCTGTCACAGAATGCTAAGGAAATTAGAGTACTTAATGTAACCACAGACCCAAAGACATGCTGTTGCCCATTTAGAACAGAACACCCAGGAGACAGTCTTGTGTTTAGTCAGCTAGCTAGCACTGGCTGGTTCCTTCAGTCATGAGTCCAGTCTCAAAATAATGCTGAATATTTTCCTCATTAATTTGGCTGGGTAGATGATTGCTGAAAGCCCAATTGTGCATTATTGCTAACTGAAGGAATGAGAGGCAAATGAACAGAATCCCCAATGAAGAGATCTGAGAGCACTGCAAAGCAGACAATCACTAGTGTTCAAAACAAAACCTCTCTTTATTACACTGGTGAATATTTAAATTTTTAAAATATAAGGACATATGTGTTTCTATTTCTAGAGTTTCCTTGTCTGTTCCAAGACAGATCATCCCATGAAACTGGAGGCAAACATCAGCTGTACAGAAGAAAGGTCTTTAAGTGACAGTACATGATACCACATTTAACAGCATTCCTGTGCCAGGCTGCATAATGAGTGGAGGATGAAAAGCAATCGTTTTTCTTCATGTACAGCTCAGTGAGGACAGTTCCAAGCCTGCCACACAAAACTTCTTTAATAATGCAATCCAGTGCCTTTGATTTGAAGAACACGCAAAAGAATAAACAACCTATTAATCTAAATTTTCTTGTTGGCCTGAAAGTACAAAGCAGCAATGAACAAACCTCTTGGCTACATCAAGTGCACTGAAATGCAAAACTGCTCCTTTTCTCACCCTACAGTTACTCAGGAAAAAGAAGGGATGGGAAGAGAGGAGGGAGAGAATGGGCAAGGGAAACAGAAATGATTCTTGTATAAATTGCTCAGTCAAAACAGAGGGCACAATGAATTCTGAAGAAGGCTTTCAAGTAGTGCCACATGAAGGCACTTCAGGATAAGTGGATATGCTCAGAAGATAAGTGCAGGAGATAGCATTACCTAGTAAAAAGCAAGAATCCTCAGTCAAACTAGTTCAATGCTGAGCTGGTACTGTCAAGATAAAGGAACCACTAGTAGTAGCTTGATTAACATTTTCAGTGGTTTTGTTTGTTTTGGGAAGCTTGGACACAAAATACAGGTGAAGACTTTGATTAATGTTAGTCTCCTGACTGTCTGCAGTGTGTGCTTTGCTGGTACAATGTACCTGCAGTCAGCAGAGGTGCTTTCACTATCCATCCATAAATTTTAACACCTAAAACAGAACTATTCCAAGTGCTGTCAGTACGACTCAGACCAAGTCTGCTGTGCCCAAGCACTGCGAGTGTGGTTGGAAGATATATTTATGCATTTGGCAAATGTTCGTGGTCCCCCCCCTTACAGCCTTTTTGCACAGCTTGAGAAGTGCAGAGAGATATTAAAGTTGCTTGCCAAAGCAGCTTCACTACCTCTATGGTTTGGGTAAAACATGCATAGTTCCAGACAACCTCTTCTCTGTATGGACAGCAAATTATAACATACATTAGAAAGTTAGGAAAAAAGGTTTTTCATTTGCTGTAACATAAGTGGGCTTTTGGAAAAAATATTCTGACAACTCTGAGATGATTAGAAGAACCATAAACTGAGGAAAAAGTTGCACCTATACCACAGAGGAAGAGGCTTAAGCATTTGTAATATTTTTGTATTGAGCATTCGGGAAGAGGCTTGAAATACTCACAATCAGGACATTTTCAGTAAAATATTATTTAAGCAGTCACCCTTCTGCTTTGGCCTCCACTCTTCAGTATGCAGATAAAGCCAGGCAATACAGATTGAGCAAGATGTTGACAGCTAATGCTACACTTGTAAATGAGAGATCTGTAGTCACACGTCTAAATTCTGAGGAAGAGAAGTTTTATGGAGCTAAAGAGCCAGTCTGTCCTGCTAGACTCTTTATACAACCACCAAGCAAAGCTGTAACACAAACACAGATTTTATCCTGGGTCATGCCCTGAGAAGGGCAGTCTTACTCCCCTCCCTCCCTTTCAGTCTCATCTTCTCATGTATCCCAGCACAGCCCCCTGTACAGCCCCACTGTGAATGAGACAAGAAACTGATTAAACAGGAAAGAAAACTTTTCTTTTTTTGTTGGTTGCATCAGCTCTGTGCTGTCTTCACTGTGCAGCCAACAGCAACCCCACAAAGAGAGGGAAGAAAATGAGGAGCAGAGAGGAGGCCAAGGACTACTCCTTCCCACTTCAACACCAAACTAGAAGTGATTATCTAGCCACAGCTCAGTTGGCCTCTTTGGGAAGAAGCATTTTCCTTGCAAGCCACCTTGTAGAACAGGAGGCCACGAGACTTCCAGTGAAATTCTATTCCTACCTATCCAATGTCTGAAAACAATGCACCACATTCTTCAGAATGCAATTCATAAAATATCCCTACCTTTACAATAAACAGATCAGAGTGACATGCATTCTTTTATGAATTATAGTACCTGTGATTAGAAAAAGTCAATGAAATCCATAATATTCCCAGTAAAAAAAATTAACATTAGTGAAAAAGTAGGAAACTTACTCTCCAAGACACCATCTCCTGCATCATGCAATTCTAAATCATTAAGGAAGTAGCTTGTGGTTATTAAAGCTAGAGAATTAAAGGGATAAATCATTCTGAAATTATCTACTGAAGAATCTCTTGCAAGAGTGAAATCCTGAAATAAAATTAGTGAACAAGTGCCAGGTGCCTCCAATTATATTCTCCAGTAGCCATCATCTGAAGAAATTTGGGGTCAAATAATCATTAAGGCTGGAAAGATCTTGAACATCTTTAAGTCCAACCATCATCTTAATTAAGGACAAATGAATCTTTAACCAGATACTTTAGTACTCAAGCAATGGTGTGTGAGCCTCTGCTTTGTAGCATTCAGAGGCTGCACTTTAAACTGTCTTATTAAATAATATAGGAACATCCCTTGCTCTGGGCAAAAAAAGTCATTAGATGCAGCAAGTTCCACCCTGTCTCTCTTAAGCTTTTGCATTTGACTTGGAAAGCTGTGTCTCCCTCAAAAGTGCCCTGTCTGCCTTCAGGTTTTCCAGCCAAGTCAAATTTCATTCCTTGTAATGGGATTACCTGCCTTTTGAAGTTCTTGTTGTATTGTTGTTGTTTGTTTTTGTTTTTTTAAAGAGTTACTCATGATTATCAGGTGGCTGAAAGTGTAATAATTAATTTCAAAATTAACAGATCAGACTTTTCTGCAGAGAGCAGGTTATTAATAGCTTAAGAGTTCAAAATACAGAAAATCCACCCACACTTGGATGATGTGCCAACACAAGGCATATTTTGCCTTTGCTGTCAGTTTCTATCACTATTTAGAAGATTTGCTATCCAGCTTTATGAACAGGAAACAGCATTACAACAAACCACTCCAACTGGAGATGAAAGACCTACTTCTGGATCTTCCCAGTTTCAACATCTGCTTTTCCACTTCAGAATAAAATAAGGATGAATAAAAATCAATCTATATATATTATATTATATATCTATTATATATCTAAATTATCTATGAGATAATTTTAGTTTTGAGAAACTTCACAGCATTGCCTAAACACTGAAGTTTTCATCTTATGTTATGATTTCCTACCTTCAAACTGAAATTTTCTCTGTTTACATCCTCAGGCTTGTTGGTAAGTCATGCAAAGGATGTAACAAGGCTGCATGGAATCTGTTACTGAATTTCATGCAAAGGTTACAATATGAAGAAAAATTACCTGCTAAATAATTGGTTTGGCAGATGGAACAGGATGGCAGCTAGTATTAATTCTTTCAATTGTTTAAGATCTTGTTTATCCCAAAAGCTCCAGGAAAAACCATTGAAAAACATGACAGTAACACAGCATTATTTTTATATGGCCAAGCACTGTAAATATTAAGAAACTCTAAAATTAGCAACATGCAGAAAACAATCCACTTTGAGTCTGTGTAACTACGATGATAATTTTTGTTATTATGCAAACATGATTCTTAAGCATTACAATATTACAGCATTTTTCCTAGTTTTAAAATAATATTATTTTTGCATGCTTCATACAAATTCAATTGTCACGGTGGTGCCAAACATCTTTACTGACAGATTTTTGTGTTACACTTTATTTCGATGGAATGTCACATATTTTACTTTATGAAACACATGCTGCCTACCCAAGATGAAATTCAGATAATAGGAGAGATTAAGTTCTCTGCCAAACTACTGACAATCTTTTAACTATCTTTCTGATACATTTCAACTAGAAGATTCAAGTAAAACTCATCTAGTATCAGCATAGATATCTTTCATAGACTCCTAAGCAGTATAAAAATAAATAATAAAGTGTAAAAAAGACTAATGACAACAATGAGTAACAGTGAGAAGCCAGGAGTTTGTAGAAAGCTAGAAAGAGAAACAAAATTACATAGGGGAAAAAAAAAAAAAAAAAAAAAGACAAGGAGACCAAGATAATGATATGCATATCAGGAAAAAACTGTAGTAATGATAATCCTCTTGACATTTTGCTCCATGGGGGGGAAATGAAGTAGTGTTCAGAAATCGAGTGTGCTGTATCTAAAATAACATGCAGCATCCTTCTTTTTCTGCATAATCCAAAATGTTTTCCATTTGAGTGATAATTTGGGAAGATGTGAGTAATGGAGTGGTACTTGACATATTAAAAAATTAAAAGCAGATGTTAATAATCTCTGTCAGAATTTTGAAGAGGGCTGGTTCACAAACTCTCAGCACTACTGAGAATTGATTTTCTAAGTCTGAAATAGCAGGGAAATTTTATAGGACCAGAAAAATCTGAAGTCCTTAAAGATTATAAGATCAGATAGGCTTACTTTGAATGAAGTGGCTGCCTGACAAGGTGGAGAGGATGGCTTCAAAATAGGGCCTAAAACTGCTGCCATTGGTTGAGATGCCCTGAGGCAGCTTGGTAATACTCCAACAGGAAATACTGGACTTCATCAATTAATTACTAATAGTTATCAACCACCATAAAAATTATCTTGGTGAAGTAAGTAATCTTTTCAAATGGGAACAGAAGCTAGATGTAAAAAAGCAACAAATAACAGGCTTTGAGAAACACTACACTTCAGAAATACACTGAACAGTGGTGTGATTGAAAACTTGAATGATTCAAAACAACCAAACATCTTATGAGGGTAACTGTTACATCTCAAAATGAGGATGGGGAATTACTACTTAGAATGTGTTTTTTTTCCCAACATCCCCAAGAATAAATCTGTTTCTCAATTTTAATTAATTTTTCAATTAATGGCCTAGAAAAGAACAAGAATTAATGATGACACTTGTAAACCATATAAAAACTTAAGAAATACTAAAAATTACAAAGGAATTAATAG
Source organism: Florisuga fusca (assembly GCA_038090715.1). Taxonomy (NCBI): domain Eukaryota; kingdom Metazoa; phylum Chordata; class Aves; order Apodiformes; family Trochilidae; genus Florisuga; species Florisuga fusca. The sequence goes on from JAAWXA010000028.1 coordinate 3,774,437, forward strand.
CAACATGGAAAAACCTTATTGACATAGCTGGCTCAGACATAGTTCACAATATACTCATTAAAGAAACACTGTGCCTAGAATCAGAGAATGCAGAGCTTCATCTGGGTGAGCAATTTTCATGAAGGGGAGAGGAAAGTGACCATAGATGCTCAGAATAATATAATCAGGAGAATAATTTATTCACCTGAATAAACACTGCCACATCAAGTGGATAGGCTGAGATACCAGCATTTAACCAGTCTGAAATGTCATCAACTTGGGAATGATAGTGAGAAATGAAAAGGAGTAAGAACCACTGCAAGAACCATCCCGTGGTTACAAAACATGGCTCACAAAGTGAGGCTCAAGGTGATCATTTACTTAGCTTAATGAAAAGAAGGGTAAGAAGCTGACTTCAACACACGAGTCGAATATTTAAAAGAACATAATTTTAAGGAACTTTAAAAAAACAATTTTTCTAAGGTGAAGATAATCACACAAATACTGAGAGAAGCTGAGACTGCAGAAGCATGTTTAGGGCCTAGAAGCTTCTCAGTTCAAAATCAAGTAAGTCTTAGTAAATTCTGACCTCTGGAAAAAAAAAAAAACAAAACCAAAAAACCCAGAAGTGACCAAATAAACAACCATCCTTCTCTGTCAGGACAGTTTCTTCCTCACCTGACCCTTCCATCACCACAAGCAGGTTTCACCAGCAACTCTTTCCTCAGGGACAGTGGGATGTGCACAAGGACCACCCTACTGCATGTGCAGAAGCAGTACACGTGGGTCAGCCTTCCAGCCACTGTGCTTGAAGCATGAGCAGGCACCCCAGGAAGGTGTTTGAAAGAAGGCTGTTTCTTGCAGTTCTTCCCATGAAAACTCCATGGGGTCTGGGCTGCAGGCCAGCCTAATTGCTCTGGCAGCACCAACAGCTGACTGCTTCCTCCTGCTATTTTTCCCAGGGGCCCTTCAGCCCCTTCAGGTTCACATGACTTAATCAAACCTGAATGCCCTTCTGGAAGATATGCAAATTATTTTTCAGTCGGACAAAAGTGTTTTGGCTCAACACTGGTGTTACTAAGTGAAGTTTAATGATGTGCTATACAGGTCAGACTACAAGGCCTAATGGTACTTTCTGGCTATAAACTTCAGAAGTGTATTACTCTCTAAAGGGGGTTTTAAAACAAAGTATAAGTAGTGTTAGTATTATGTCTAATAAGACTGCCCACAGCATCAGTATGACTTGTACATTAGGACCACACTTACCAGCACTGGTATTTTTGGAGTGCTGGGTGGCCTGAGCTTAACCATAGCTGCAGAGTTCTGCACCCTGCATCCCACCTCTCCTCTGACCTCTCACTGGTGCTCTGCAGTGAGCAAGACTGGCAGAAAACTAACCCAACCAGTAGAAGGACTGGGTAGTTTTCTGCCAGTTAGCATGCTGAGACAGATCAGCACGGGACTGGACAAGTGCAGGAGGTGCCACAGAAGGATGTGAGAAGGAAGTATCAGCAATCAGATCAGCTTATGCTGACAGGGTACAGCAGCTTTAATTAAGGCATTGGTAAAGTCTCTGATGCATTCAATTCAGAGAAGACAACAGCTTCAGTTTCCAATTTATCTCAGGCATGACCAGAACAGGTCACTTTTTCCTAACTCTTACCACAAGAAACTATCACTAGGATTTTCTTCTCTTAAATACTGAGCTGAAGCTTTTTCCACAGCAAAGTAGGATAAACCAACTATGAATGTTTCACAGCCACATGAAGCATGCTCATCTGATTTCAAAGCCATTTGAAAACTGACTGTGAAGAAAGACAACTTCTGTTGCTTTCAAGGTAGTGAAAGTTCAGTCTCTAAAAGAACAGGATTCAACTTGCAGTATTCCACCTTGCCATGGGCAACCCATCCACACTGTGTGGTGGAACAGAGCCTGGTATATTCCCTTTATTTATATGAAAGGTACAACATGGGATCATAAAATGCATTGCAGGGGACAGTGCTTACCTCAACATGGGACAGCTCCACAGGACACACACATCTGCTTTCTCAGTTCTCTCTCACTTAAGAGCAACTCAAAAAACCTGAGGACACTAGATAATGCCAAGAAAAAGACAGCACCAGCTGTGCTACTTACAATAGACTCACGGGCTAAGGTGATAAGCATTTCACTGGGTGCAGGGATCACTTCTATCTAAACAATAATGTTATCTCTGCCTTACCCAGCCAGCTGCATGACCTCGTGTACATCACTAGAATTAATGCTATTACAGAACTGCACCTGATTTGTTGCTTATTTACAACAGTTCTTCTCACACACTAATGAGTGACACCAACTCTTCAGAGGGAGAATCTGCTTCTCTTGCCAATGCACCCTTGGCAAACTCTGCCTTGAAAGAGATTTCATGGAGGGACTGAAGCCAAAGAGAGGGAATGCAAGGGAGGATACTACGATATGAGAAGAATTCCTGCAGTTTTACAGGGAGAAGACCCAGCTGCCAGTTACTCAGATGTTTCAACTCACATGCAGATACTAAACTGTTCCATCAACAAAACCTACACACTTGGATGCTCAACTGCCAGGACAGGTGCTCCCCAAAGCTCTAACCTGTTTACATATTTCTAATTGAAGATGCCTGCATTAAGAGATAATGCTCTAGAGCATGCTTCCTCCCACTCCCTAAAACAAGGAAAACATCTCCACTGCAACACCTTCAGCTCCACATAGGAGCCTACACACAGGCTTTGTCAATACAGGCAGCTTCTTGATACTGAGCTGTGACTCAGGGAAAACATGCTTGGGTTGGGAATTCACTTCTCAACAAGCAGAAAACTTTAAATCCTCCATAATTCTGAAACTCTTTCAGAACCAATGAAGATGTTTGCCTCTATTTGTTGTTTTTCAAATTGCTGTCAACCCAGAATGGTGCTTTGGGGCCTTTTCAAATCATTTGACTGTACTTGGAAGCAAGGGGATTGCATGTGGTAGCTTTAAGAGGATATACCTGTTCAGTGTACCCAAAGCACACAATAAAGCCTGTGCACAACTGAACTAAAAACCAACTGAACTCTCTTGATCTTCCCGTGGTCCCTAGATTTCCTTTGGCTTTCAGACATGGAAATCACATGCTAAAACTGTAAAAGAAAAAAACCCAAAGGATCTGTTCTTGCATCAACAAGGGCATCACCAGCAGAGACAAAGAATTCATCATCCTGAGCACTTGTAAACCCACAGCTGGAGTACTGTGTCCAGTTTGGTCCCTGCTGGACAAAAAGGATGTGGACAGGCTGGAGAGGGTCCAGAGAAGAACCACAAGGATGATTAGAGGTCTGGAGCACCTGCCGTATGAGGAGAGGCTGAAAAAAATGGGCCTGTCCAGCCTTGAGAAGGCTTATGGGAGACCTTATGACCATGTTCAGGACTTCAAGGGCAGCTCCAAAGCAGATGGAGACTCCCTGTGTCCAAGGAGTCCCATGGACAAGACGAGGGGCAACGGGCACAAGGTGCTCCTGGGGAGATTCCATTGGAACACAAGAGGGAAATTTTTCCCCAGGAGGACAGTCAGACATTGGAATGGTCTCCCAGGGAAAGGGTGGATTCCCCAGCTTGGGAAAGTTTGAAGTCTCAGCTCAGCAAGGTGCTGGGACATCTCCTGTAAACAATAATATGAGAAGGGTTGGAGCAGGGCATCCTGGGGGTCCCTTCCAACCTGACATTCTGTGATTCTATGATTCTTCTATCAGAGAAAGCTAAATGGAATGAGAAAGTTTTCAGTAGCTGTATAACTTCTTAAAATACCTGCTTAGTGACCATGCTTAATTGCCACATCAATTAAAGCTGGCTATGTTTACTTTCTGAAAAACAGAAAAGCAACATCCCAATAAATTTTTTTGCTTCCCCCTATTAGTTTTGTGAGATGTCTTAGTTGGGATTGACTATTGATTTGTTCCTCAACTCTTCCAGTTTAATAAGATTTAGTATGGTACTCACTTTGCTTTGATTAGAGGATGCTTTAGCTACAGAAGCAGTGGAAGACTTGAGGGGGAAAAAAGCACTATGGAATCAAAAACTTTCCTAAAATGTTTATTCATCAGCACTGCAGAATAGTGAGTGCCAAACTAAAATGAAAAAACACAGCATCACTAGAAGGACACATTTTGCTAAGGGCTTGATGTACTAATCTGGAAAACAGTACACATTTGAAATGCAGAGTGGAAGGGTAAGTTTTATGCTGCTAAACTTCAGGCACCAAACTTAGGTCCTTAATGAAAAAACTGCTCTCCCTGAACTCCTGATATAATCAATACAGAGAAAGATGACCAGATAGTGATTCAAGGTCAGGATCCCATCAGAAATTTTTTAAACTTCCCTTTGGATCAAGCCCTCCTTGTTGAATATCAAATAAGCCTATGAAAACAAGATTTCTAGTTTGGGCATCAGACCCACATACTCACAGGACAAGACATGATGGACACACACAAGGGACAAGCCCCAGCAGGTATTCTTTAGCTTTGGCTTTACCTCCACCAGTGCACATATTCAGCTTTCCCATGCAGCTGCCTCTTTAGAGCCAATGCCAAAGAAGTCACACTTTACAGGGTTTGAGATCCAAAGCTCAGCTAGTAAGCCTGTATTTCCAGGTAAATAGAAAGACATAACATAGCCAGATCAGGTTCTAGGCTTCTGCATTTCATTACCTAAAGAACTTGCCCTTCACAGAGGAGGTATGTTGAGCAAATCTTTCATTAGACATGTGTGACTTGCCTAGCAGACTGGACTTAAGGGGAAAGAACACTAATTTCATCAGGTTGTCCCTTGAAGAACAACATGCTTGAACAAGACTCTACTGGATAGTGCTTTGAAGCTGTGGAAAAATAGCAAAAGCCTACAACCTCTATGTAAAAGGGAAATACTCTGAATTTACAATGAGGGAAGATGAATAAAGAAGATACTCTAGCATATAAAGTAGTTTCTATTTTGAGCTCCTTCAAAAGGGAGAATCTCTTGCCAATTTTATGTTAGAAGCTAGCTACCTTTATACATGGAAACTTTTTAATTGATGCAGTTACCAGCTAAATATCAGAATGCTTATGAGGCAAGATCCTTCCAGGGACTATATACCTTATTAACACAAACACATTAAATTACCTTCCCCTCTAAAAAAAGGGAAGAATTGTGAAAGTAATATTGAACGTGTGGTTCTACAACAGAGTTGATGAACATGATGATGTGTGTGAACCTCAGAGAAGACAAGACTTGACAAGTATCTCTGTGAGCACTAGAACTACCAAAGCTTTTATCCTACAGATTTGTGGTTCTTGGCTAACTGACATTAAAGTCTAGGAAGGTGTGAACTTCTACAGAAGACTTCCTAAGCCTGAAGCATTTCTAAGGTTTCTGTCTTTATACCTGAAAAGCCATTTCATGAAGCTTTCAGAAGTTTCTGTCTGGCAAAAAGCAAGACCCTGGTTCTGCTTTTCAGGAGAGCAGAATTCAGAGATCTGCTTGGAAGCATTCCATGGAATATGGCTCTAGAGAGAAAAAGAGGCCAAGGAGAACTCATTGACATTCAAATATCTCCTCCTCCAAGATGAAGAAAGGTCCAGTGTGCCAACAGGGGTGATGAGATCCATGGTCAGTAAAAGCATGGAATGCAAATCACACTCCGATCACTTTATGAAAGAAGGTATCAGACTGTGCATTACCAGAATCACATCCCTTCAACAAATACAAAATGGATCGAGCTTAATTTATAAATATTATAAACTAAATTTCCTAACTCATTTTCAGATTACAGGTTTCCCACAGCACTACCTGATCCCCATTTCACAAAGCAGTAGTAGCATATCAAAGTACTAATCATGCATGCAGGTAATTTCTACTGATACTCATCTAAGATTCTTGAAAGACACCTAAGAGCATCAACAAGCAATCTTTTTAATCACATACACCACCTTTACTCATGATCAAACTTAAACCATACTTACAGACATTTACTGAGGTAAGGGGACCTTAAAGATATGTCAGGTCTATACCCAAGCACAGCTGTACTGTTCACCTAAACATTGCACCTTCAGTCAAACATGGACACACTGAAGGGCACTCAAAATGAAGTGCAGAGCAGGAACTTTCTGAGAGCTCATGGGTTTGTAGGCAGCAATTAACTTGCCCAACCAGGTTTGCTGGAAGAGTTGAGTAACATAGCTACAGAAACAAATACAGCTCAGGTCAGGCCTTTCAACACCATGAGGAAAAATCAGTTCCTTAAAAGAAAGGAATTACATCCATACTTATTTTACCAGAGTAACTGAATGTAAAGTTTTTTCTGAGTGTATCTAATAGGAAGAAGGGAAGAACAGGAGGTGTGAGATTGTACTTGTCCATGTTCACCATCAACAAACCAGCAAAAATCTTCTAGATACAGGTCAGGCCTGCTTGAGCCAAAAAGACCAACTCCAGAGTCAGGAGCACTTCATGAAAATCAATTGGGTAAACTTAGGAGAGCTATGAAGTGAATTTGCAATGATGGAAACCACAATAAACAAGACCACCAGACAGAAAAGTTAAGAAGCTGCTGGGAAGATAAAGACAAAGACACAAAGGCAACTTGTTCAGAGATATTTTTTTTTTGTGCAGCTGGACAGCAACACTTTAAAAAATAAATATTAAAAAAGGTAGGTGCTTCTTCACTGAAGACATCTCCTAGCACCTAGGCTACTTTGAAGAATTACTTGCATGTGTGTAAAGGAGGGTCCTTCATCTTCTGTATGTGCTGAACCCCAACATACATTCTTTCTTCATGGTGCTCTTCCTCAGATTGCACCTACACTGCTCAGGGTAGAGCAGCACAGAGATGCCAGTGTTTATTCCAGAATAATGAGCTACCTGGATACACCAGAAGAGAATTCCCTACAGTTCAGCTGATGCACTGAGCCAGATCAAGCAGTCTCAGGCTGCTGCCAAAATAAAACAGCCCCACATCTTCCAGGTTCCAAATTAGTATCTTGAGACAGTGAAGAATTGCACCACATGGAAACACCAACCCTGAGCTCAGGTTTTCTATACAAACATTGCATTATAATGCAGAGACATCCAATTCAAGTCAACAGCAGGGGGAGAAGTATTTTCTGTGGTTCACTGAGAAGAGATGAAGATAATCCTTTCCAAAGGTCAGGCACTTTCATGTCTCAGGGTAATTAGGTACCAACAGTGGGCTAAAAGCAGACGTGGGCTTCACAGAGGCTCTTCCTTTCTTACAACCTTTTTGCAGAAAGTCACAGTGTAAGGAATCAAGAGGAAATAAGGTTTTTATCTCTCTACCTCCCTCTCTTCTCTTTCAGCATCTCTGCTGCTTAAAAGCAGAACAGAAGCATCATAAAACAAACTAGTTAATGAAGCTGATAGACCTACTTCATGATCACCTGCACACGTGCTGATTATCTCTGAAGACTTGACACAAGGGAGAGAAGAGATAGACAAAGTTCATTTTAAATAAGGGACATGGAGCATTCAGAACTTTCAGACTAGATCACTCAACTTAGAACTAATTTTATCCCAGGGAACTTCCCCACAATTTGGAATACTGACTCTTCAGCACCATACTGGAACTGAAAAAATTCTTAATTGAAAAAAATCTGTTTCAGTTGGTTTGAATAAGAATGCTGTCACAGGGATAGGAAACGTGCCAGAAGACTGCAAAGCAAATGGTAATAGTAATTACTAGTTGAATTTTGGATGATTGCCTGGCAGAATGCAACAATGATCACTGTATATAACCTCATTAAATGTTTCACTCAACCGGAACAAAAAGTGAAGAACAGATTAATTTAATTTGCCAATGACCCAAGCAGTGAAGAGCTGTCAAAAGACACAAAATAACCAGAAAAGCTTAGAAAACAAACAGAAAAGCTTACTGGTTTTCCAAAACAATGTTCATTTAAGAAGACATACCTCTAAGACTATCCAGTACCAGGACAAGAGGCATCAGGCAAAAACTTGAACATGGGAAGTTCCATGAGGAGGAATGTCTTGACTTTAAGGGTGACAGAGCACAGGCTGCCCAGAGAGGTGGTGGAGTCTCTGTCTCTGTAGAGATCCAAAACCCAGCTGGATGCTGTTCTGTGAAACCTGCTTCAAGTGAACCTGTTCTGGCAGGGGGGTTGGACTAGGTCAAACCCCTAACATTCTGTGCTCCTGTGTAATACGTGGTTGAAAGAAACATTTGGAAATGAAGATAAGCTGGTGCATGTTCAGAGATGGAGCTGAAAAGAAACTATAGTACAGAGGGGAGGGACAGGACACAATCAGATTTAAGACTTCCAGTGCAATGCATTTAATTTCAGAAACTGCATTCAAAGCTGAAGACTGATCCATGTGCTGCTACAACTACAAATGATTACTGCAAATTATTTTAGATCTGGGTAAGGGAGGTGTTTTAACTTGCAATCTACCTCACCTCTAAAATATAATCCTTTATTTATTTGTCCTCAGCTTCAGAAATCCTTAGTCCTGACATACCAAAGTCATCAGTGGGGTTTGCAGGCAGAGCTAGGTTGACAAATCATAAATACAGCTGTAAGTGTAGAGCAAAGAAACTGCAAAGTGATTAGAGGATGGAGATCAATCATTCCAACCAAGGCCATTTCACTGCAGAATGAGCTCCCAGAGAACACTGTATTAAAATCCACAGCTTTAGGACATAGGGTGAGACCTTACTGATTCATGCAACTTTCCTATAAAAATATGGTATAAACATCTAATTTACAAAAAGGAAAAAAGGAAAACAAAAAGGAAAGGCCAGAAGATTCTGGTATTTGCTGCAATCATTGCTCTGTTGTCCTACACATCTCATTAAAAGTTTCTTTAAGCTACAAATGGAAATAGCATAAAAGCTTACAAAGGACAAAGTGAAAAAAGGGGAAGCAATTCAGTATAAAGAGTTACATGTAGAAGCATCAGGATGACACTAGAGAAAGAAGGGGGTTTGGAGCCTCAAGAAAGTAATCTTGTGAGCAAAATGCAGTAAAATAGCATCTTTCAAAAAAGACATGGGAGAAGAGTGGTCCTTCTAGCTCTTTTCAAGTTTCAGGTCACATGAATGAGACAGATAGGGCATTTCTTTAATTTTTGTAAGGAGTCTAGATTTCCTAAAGAACTCAAGAAGAATTAGTCAGAGAGGCAGACCACTCCTCTCACTCTGTGGCAGAGACTGTGCTTGCTTATGGTAAGCCTTCCTTCTCCAAACTCTGAAGGTTCCAGTTCCCAAAGTTAGGTGTTGAGAAGCAAGGAGGCAGGGATGTCAAAAAAACAAGATAAGTTTGTAAGGTTTCATTTCAATAAGAGCAGTAACTTTTTGTCTGAAGGGAAGGGACAGCCTGAAAAAAGGATTCTCCATCAATACAGATCAATATTCTTTCTGCAGCAGTTCCATGCTTCAGTGGTGTGTGCATCTAAGTAAAGTAACTATCACCCCTGAGCAGAAGGAAAAGACCCTCTATCTAATATTGAACCATTCTAGGGTTGTTTCTAAGGTATCAAACAGCAACTATTTTTGCTGGAAGGGGAAAACAAAAAGAAGAAGGAAAAAAAAGGAAAAAGAAAAGAAAAAAAGAAAAAAAGGGGGGGTGGGGGAGAAAGGAAGAAAGAAAATCTGTGAAAAGCACCAAAGAAAGCTGGGGGCTCTAGAAAAAGAATTTCCAGTGGTCCTGACCAAGCTTTCTGTTTACTTCTCAATACACCAGGCCTGAAACAAGTTTCTCAGTACAAAATTTCTCTAATTGGCTGGAAAGCATTTAAGGAAAAAGTCTTTTTAATTAAAACCAGACCCAAGAAGACATGAAAGCCATGGGGGTTGGGAGAGGCATATGTTGACCTTATGAAGCTTCACAGCAGAACTCCACAGGGGCTGTTTAAACTGAGAAAGCAGAGTTTTAATTAAAGAGTCCTGAGGAACAGACAATTCAAAAGAGCAGGTCAGCTAGATTCCAAGAGGTCAACTTAAGCATAAGCAGAGGGAAAACAAGACTTCTGGTCATTTTGCCTTCTTCTGGGAGAACTTTGTTGCCAGCAGACCATTATGTTCTGTGCTCTGCTGTCCTCCAACCAACCCTGTGGGTGTTGCATACCCTTGGTGTTTAAGGGAGGGAAGAGATTTTTAAGTCCACCCCAACTTTTTGACACTGGATCACATACCAAAATCAACTTTGAGGGTTTTTCCCCCCTAATGTGGAAAAGAAAACTATACATCTTGCTAAGCTTCTAAAAAAAAATGGGAAATCCTGCAAAAACACCCCATCCAACAGATCCAGCAGATTGAGAAATGCTCTTTTTAAAAACAAATTTGTTTGAAAAACAAGCAAAAAAATTGTTTTAAAAACAAATCAAAACACTTGTTGTTTACTTTTTGAAGTGTGCTATGTTACTATCATATTTAGTGAAGCTAGTAATTTTTCCTTGCTATATAGAGACAAAAGGAAAATAAATCCAGTTTCTAAACTGGATTTAGGAAGGGCAATGTAACTAGAACCCATCATACAACAGGACTAACACATACAAACTGCTGCATTTCTCCAGGAAAAGCTACTTTCCAGTAATTGAAAAGGATAAGGAATTAAGCAAAAAAAGTATTATCTACAGTAATTTTCCAAGAGAAACAGTAATGTTAGTGCTCTTAGGGCATACATGGTTCTGGACATACACAGATTATTACATTTAAGTACTGCTTCTGCTCAGATAGATCCCTTCTTTATTGATCCTTTAAGAACTCCTGGCTAGATGCATGTGCTTGGGTGAACAAAGTGCAGATTCCAAGTCAAGGCCTGGTTATTTCAAGAGTGACTGAAAAAAGTAAATTTCCCTGCATCAAGGAAAAGCAACTAGGAGCCAGATTAAGCAATCAGTTCACCCATTGGAGAGGCATTGTCTGCTTCTCTGAAATCCCACTTAAAGACACAGGAGTGGAACAGTGTTTGCTGTGGGGTTTTGTTTTGTCTGGATTTTTTTTTTTGAGTTTGTGTAAAGCTTGGAAATAGGATCTTACACATTTAATTTTATTCTCCCTTGCTTCCTGCAAGCTTTGAGGCAAGTTGTCACTTACTGTGTTGACTTGCATCCCCACAGAGCTGGCATTTATGCAGTTTATCAGGGAACACCCTGATGTTCTAGTATATAAATATTGCTATAAAAATCAAGAAATTGGACTGAGTGGATGAAAATATTGGTTGCAAGCTCTCTAGAGTGATGCATTTCTGTTTCTAGTTAATGTAAGAAGAAAATGTATATAAATGTATAAATAAACAGGTAACTATGCCATACTTGCTGAAATACTAAGAAGTGTAGCCACAACCAGAGCACAGTGACATCCACCTCAGCTTCTGTTCCTGTGCTGCCTTCCCCTTCAAAGACCCTTCATGATGACATTTTCACCCACAACCTTTCCCATATTCACATAAAAAGAGAAGGAAGATATTAAGTAGCTAAAACTTCTCAGTTCTTTCCAACAAATGCAGACACCCCTGGCTGAGTTTGATGCTAGGTAGGTGAAAACTTGCACTGGCAGTACACAAGTGGGTATTTTCCACCAGACAGCTTCTCAGTTTGTCAACAGTGTTGACCACTGACAGCTGGGGTCCTGGTGGATGACTTCTTCACTCTCTAACTCTCCATGGAGATAGGTTCTAGGAGCCTACAAATGTATTTTTCTGACTCTGACCTGAACTCAGATCAGTTATGTCCTCACTGCATGCACTGTACCTGAAATCTTAAAAGTATTATCCCTGAACTAATATAAATTATTTACAATATTGCAGAGGAGTACCTACCACTGGGAAGGAGGTGCTACACAGTGTAGTCAGTCACTTTAGTAGCTAATTAGAGATTTTCTAATATTTAATTATGACTGCCTAACCTCCAAGGATCTGAAATAGCATGTGTCAGAAAAGTCATTATTCATAATCTTGCAAAATCTGCTCATCGTGAGCAGCAGTGCTGAAAAGCTTATTGAGAAAGTGAGGTTTTCTCTATATTTAAGGGAATTTTTCTAGTTTTCCCTGCACCAGGGAGTGAGGCCGAAGCGACTGAAACTAGAAGCTTGTAGTAAAACAAACCAAAAAACCCCAACACAAAATACACCACCAAAATTCATCTTTGTACAGCAACTTTCAGCATGTCTGCTTAAAATACTAAATTAAAAACTAAAACAAAACATAATTTTAGTTGCATGTAGCTACATGAGTTTGTTTTGAACTCTGGCCAGGTCTGTAATACCTAATATACCAAGTTCAGAATAAGAATAGCAAGGCCAGATAGCACAGTGCTGAAGAGTTATTTTGGCATAGGAGCTTTTTCCATAAGAGACAGGTTGAGGAAGAGGTCACACAGTTGTTAGTGGTCCCCCCCCCCTTCCACACAGCCATCAGGATCCTGCAGTATCATCTGGGAGATGTGTCAGGACGAGGTCAGGCACAGATCAGGTGGCAGTGTTCACCACCCTACACAGCTCAACAACTTTATCAACTCTGCTGCTGGCAGGGCTCTTAGTCAAAGCACAACTACTTCATAATCTCAGCCACTTAATAATCTTCTAACCATCTCCAGGTCTGCTATACTGCTCCCACCCACCAACACCAAGCACATTTATTTTTTATCAAGCCATCCCCATGCACAGGCTCACAAATCTGATTATTATTGCCTGACAAGGTCCTGCACCTGGGCTGGGGCAACCCCAAGCACAAATACAGGTTGGGTGAATTGAGAACAGTCCTGAGGAGAAGGACTGGGGGTGCTGGTTAATGGGAAGCTCAACTTGAGTCAGCAGTGCTTGCTTGCAGCCCAGAAAACCAAACATCCTGAGCTGCATCAAAAGCAGCATGGCCAGCACCTCAGGGGAGGTAATTTTCCCCCCCTGCTCTGCTCTTGTGAGACTCCACCTGGAGCACCATATCCAGTTCTGGAGCCTCCAACACAGGAAGGACATGGAGATGTTGGAATGAGTTCAGAGGAGGGCCACTAAGATGATCAGAGTGCTGGAGCACCTCTCCTTCTCTGTGTGAAGAAAGGCTGAGAGAGTTGGGGTTGTTCAGCCTGGAAAAGAGAAGGCTCCAGGGCAGACCTTAGAGCAGCTTTCCAGTACCTGAAGGGGCTTGCTGGGAAGCTTGAGAGGGACTTTTCCCAAGGATGGGTAGTGACAGGACAAGGGATAATGGCTTTAAACTGGAAGAGGGGAGATTTAGCTTAGACATGAGGAAGAAATTCTTTACTGTGAGGGTGTTAAGACACTGCAAGAGGTTTCCCAGGGATGCTTCCACAAGTTGTGGATATTTCCTCCCTGGCAGTGAGCTGAATGGAGCTTTTAGCAACCTGGTCAGGTGGGAGGTGTCCCTGCCCATGCAAGTGGTTGGAACTGGATGAGCTTTAAGGTCCCTTCCAACCCAAACCATTCTGTGACTGTGACATACTCCTCTGTAATGAAAGCAGCACTGACAACAAGATGTTCCTGTATTACTTTATGCTGTGAGCATTTTTCAACTCTTCTACAGGCAACTGTGATGCTGTCTCCTTGTTAACAATGTCAGAGCAGTAGAACACAGCGTGGAGTCTCTGTTTGCATTGCATTAATAGCCTAGCTAATGATTTTTATGTCAAGAAGGTAAGAGGGAGAGTAGAAGATGCTGGGATACTTGCCTCCATTTTTTCCCACTGTTCGGAAACACTTCCAGAAGGTCCTGAGGAAGGATGACCTGTTGTGAGGTGTAGCCTGAACAAAGCTGAACTCCCGGAACAAGACGTGTGTTCCTTGACGGACGCTGTGAAAACTGGGGAGATAAAAAGTCCAAACAAGAGAGCATTAGAAACCTCAACTGCTGTGAATGTTCTTAAGCCAGCTGGAAGAGTAGCAAGAAAACTCCTGGCAGTTTCATTTTGGGAAATCAAACCTCCAAAGCTTATGCCCATCTGTTCTCTAGAGAGAAGACCGTTTGCAAAAACCACACACTGGAACTTAATTATAGGAGTTTGAGGTTTGTGAAAGCAGAATTCATTCTAAAGAAGCCCAGCAAGGGGTGTTCAGAGCCACTTTTTTCAAGCCAACCCACTGGAAAATGGCTGCCCAAGAGTAATTGTTATTTATCTGACCAGACAATGCCCTTTCTTTTAGCACCACTTGAACTTCACTGCTATTCCCATTACAGCTTTCCATAAAGCCACACAGACAAACAAAAAGAAATTTTAAAAATCCTCTTTAACAGAAGCCTTGAGTTTTTATTTCTAGGTTAATGAAACTTGACTACTTTGGATGTATAAAATCTACTCCAGTTGTCATGAACAGCAGACTGACACTTTGCTAAACAACATTTTGCAGAAGTGCACTTTGACAACAGCAGCTGGTCATTATGATGTATAGCAAATTTGATGCTCACAATCTTTTATTTTAGTACAAATTCCTCATATTGGAGTTGTAAGCATTTCAGGCTAACTTCATGTAGTGAACATTTGTTCAAAGGGCTTCTCTCAAGTGTAAGAAGCTCTCCTCTGGGCAAAGCTACACATGCAAGAACAATAGAAATGCAAATACAAACATTATAGACCAAAAGGTATAATGACAGGATTGCCTCCAAGATAGGTTGTGTATTTCACTCTGCATCATGCAAGTGGGACAAAGCTTTCAGATGCTCCAGAGAGATCATTAAAAACATCCACTTGGGACAGTAGCTTAACTCACATGGATATGAGAGAATTAATGAAAAGAGACAAGTTGATTTTCATTACAGCAGAACCTCTCTGTAGGTACCATCTCCACAACAGAAAATCCACTGGTCAATGTGAACCCTTTCAGTTTGCAACTTCAAACCATCTCTTTAAATATAAATATTTTAAATCCTTCATAGTGTAGAAAAGGATGTCACATTTGAAAGAGAATTATACCAGATAGAGTTAAGCAAAATTAAAAAGACATGTAATGAATTGGGGAGTAATGAGGGGGGAGTGGTTGAGAAGCCAATTCAATTTTTCTGAAGAGAATCACAATTTCTTGGGTTTAATGTCCTGGTTCTTAAAGGCATGCAAATAAATTGATTTTTTTTTTGTCCTATATTGACAGGTAGATGCAGAACACTATTTCTAGCCCTCCTACCCAGAATTAAATGCAACTCACCTAAGGTAAGTATTTCATGATTAAGAAACACTCATGACTTGAATCCTGGGATTAGGAATATTCTGTCTGCAAATATCATGGACAAACACAACACTTTGTATTTATGAAACCTTATTCATGCACCAGTGCTATACAAACCAGAGGAAAGCACAGCTAATATTCCAAGAGGTTAAAGTAAACAAATAAATCATGTGCCTGATCAAAATGTGCAAAAATTACAGGAAAGGACAGGACAACTGTTGTATTCATTACAAAGTGCTGTAGCACACTGCCTTAGAGTGAAAATGAGCTCAGAGGAAGTGAAAGTAATTTGCACAAAGTTCCAAAGATGCCTGTGACAAAGATGGAAATGGGATTTCAGATTTTTTCACCCCAAACCACAGCCTGCAAGACTGTTTTTTTAACGTCCTATTTGCATTGTTTTGTTGATCACTTGACAGGCTGGTGGAGAAAAGAAGGATAGAAACAGAAAAGCAACAGTGTGATGAGAAAAGGCAGCTTTCAGAATGATGACACACATAAGGGAGATGTTCAGGAAGAAAAAGAAGATGAAGACACAAGGATACAACTAAATGCACCAAATTATGGTGCTTAGAACACCTACAGCCCATGCAACATCTAGAAGCAGATCCTGGCACAACTGCAACAGGAAGGTGCAGACCTGAAGCCAACACACTAAGTCACAGTAGACAGCCCTACTATATTTCTCCTTAGTTGTAATAAGTGAAAACTCAAGTCACTTGCATTTTCAGCAGGAGATGTGTCTAAACCAGGCAGGCAGAAGGGTATGATACAATTTGTTATTGCTTCCTCAGGTAAAAGAGTGGGTGGAAATGTTGGAACATCAGCACAGCAGGATGTGCTGACAGCCAAGTGCTGCCATCCAGCTGAGTAGGAGAAGCACAATATTTCTTCCATCCCTCATTTCTTCCAGTAAGATTTTGTTCAACTATATAACTGAAGAATTTTGTAAAAAAAAAAAAGCTGAAGTTAGCAAGCATGGGAGTCAAAATTTTATCCCAGTTAAGTTGTAAAAGTTCAGCTCAAAGAACCCAGCCCCTGAAACAGCTAACCAGCCCAATGACCAATGAACAGAGCTGATCTAAGGTAGGGTCTTGATCACTGCATATTTTGAATTAATTTTATATTTTGAAATTCCTTTATTGTGGGTAGCTGGGCAGTACAAAATTAACTTGGCCACCTTTTCCTTAACAACAGCCCAGAGGTGAAGTTCCCATTAATGTGGCAAGTAGTAACAGCAGACTGGTAAATCTGGAGGAAAAAGAAATGGTGATGACCCAAAGCTGTCTGCAGGTTTTCCAACAGAATTTAGGGAGAGTATCCAACACCTTACCCATGATTTTTACATACATGTGAACAGAAGTCTTCGAATCATAGAATTGCTCAGGCTGGAAAAGACCTTCAAGATCACTGAGTCCAACCTTGTCCTAGCCCTATGACCCAAGTTTTTTTTTCTCTTCCAGATCCTTTTGAACACAAAAATAAACCAAGCTGCAGACCAAGAGCATTGGCCTAAGTAAGGAAGGTATCACCAGCAAAACAACAAACTTAGCTCAAATGTTCTCACCAAGTTTAGCAGCCCCTGAGACTCTTGCCTTGAGATTGCTCAGTGTTGCCTCTGTTTGCCTTCCTCCCACTGAACAGCTCAGACCCTCAGCAAAGTTAGGTGGCCAGAGCTCATCAGCACATTTGCAGCAGGAAGAGTCACAAACAAACCAGAGTATCTCAACAAGGTGAGATGGTTGACAGAGAAAAGGATTTGAATGTAACAGAAGAAAGCAGATTTTGGAAAGATGACATATGTAAGGGAGATGTTTAGGAAGAGAAAGAAAATGAAGGTATTATTGAATGCCTTTATTGTTTGTCTTCAGTGCAAAAGTCAAACTTCTTGAATCCCAGGCCCTGGAGGTAAGAGATAAGGTCTGGAGAGAAGACTACTTTCCCTCAGTAAAGGAGGACCAGGTTAGAGGCCACTGAGCCAAACTGGATGGCCACAAATCCATGGGCCCTGAAGGTTTGCACCCATAAGTTGTGAGAGAGCTGGCAGATGTTATTGCTAGGCCACTTGCCATCAACTTTGAGAGGTCATGGAGAACAGGAGAGGTGCCTGAAGACTGGAGGAGGGCTAATGTCACTCAAGTCTTCAAAAAAGGCAAGAAGGAGGACCCAGGAAACTACAGGCCAGTTAGTCTCACATGCACATAGCAGAAAGGAAAAAGGTTTGGGGAGGACATGGTGATAAAGCAGGCCCAGCTCTCAGAAACAGCTCCACTGGGAATTCTAGCACTCAGGTGCTGCTTCTCTGAACAGAGCTCCTTTCAGTAAGGCTTTGTCTTTTGTGTAATTACATTTTGGCAACTTGCCAGAGTTCAGAAACTTTCAAGCACTCTTTTCAAAAGTTTGGACTTCTAAATAGATTGTCGAAGTCCCAGGATACTATGGTAACACCCCAATTGAAACCCACTGCAGTAGTTAGCCTCTGCCTGCTGAACTTGGGCAAAGCCAAATATGCACAATGCAGAGAGAGCCCCAGGACCCCAAGAAGGACAGGAGAGCTTGCCAGGACCCTGCTGTCCCCCAGGCAGGTGCCACCTTTGGTTACCATGTGAAGAGCTGAATGAGTTCACAGGACTCCTTCTCTACTAAATGGAAAACAAGGAACAAGAACCTTTACTCCTTAGAGCATTACTGCTTCTGCTTTCCATTGTGAGTGTGATGAAGGAAGAAAAACCTCACTCTGAAGGTTTATGCTGCTTCTCCAGCATGAAACATTTCCCTCCACACACGGTAGGTTTCTTCCCAGTTACACAGGTGTCTAAGTCATCAAAAAAGAATTGAGTGCCTTAAGCAAAACCAATATAGTCTCAAATGCAAAGTTGCTGTTGGAGGCTGTCTAGAGACATCTGTAGAGAAAAACAGCACAAAGGACCTGGTGTAAATATTATGGATATCTCAGGGTCCATTTTCTCTTGAAACACACACTCTGGACCAGCTCTAGCTGGGTGTCATGGGCTGAATGCTCATTTGTAGTTGGAATACATTTTCCAGTTTAGTTTCATCTGTAAGGAACCCAGGTCACGAGCTCCAAGACTGCTTCCAGAGTATGAACCAAAGCACAGTAAGTAGGGCTAATCAGGAATATTAGGATTAGAGACTGTGGTACAATGAGTAACAAAGAACTAGCTCTAGCAATAGAAAATGCTGAAATTGAAAAGGCTTTAAAACCCAGGCAATTTCTGTTGTTAAGCAAGTCATCCACACACAAAGTAACCCCAGGCTACTAATTACACTTGCCCCAAGGCTATGCTCCCAAATAGCAAAGTGAGGTTTACCTTGTCTGGAACAGCCCTGAAAAGGAACACTGAAAACTGTAGAGAACACTGGAAAGAAAATTCCAGTTGATGAATAAATGACTGCCACACGAGCACAGTTTAATTTCAGATCATTCTATTCTCCACCTGTTGGTTTAAGGGTACTGCACTATTGCACTACTCAGACCAAGCACTGGATTGTTTCTTTAGCTGTACCTCCTAGAAGGTAGCAGAGGAGCATTAGCATCCCTCAGTTCAAAGCTGCTGTATCAAGGGCTTTTTTTAAATCCCACAGATATTATAAGTGGGGACAACAAAGTCAGCCTCAAGGAAATTACCATCCCCCTCTAATGAAATTAGAAGTGCTGCTTAGGCACTTCCTCTGATGACTGTTCCTCTGGTTCAGCTGGGTGAAGACAAAACAGATGCAGAAGTTATTCCTGATGCCTGGTTTTAAGGAAACATCCTTTTTTAACAATCAGGCAGATAGGAAATCCTTAACAGTCCTTAATATTTTGACAACACTGGGTTATGCAACACTGCAAACACAGAGGGGAGATATTTTGGAATCCTTTCTGTTTCAACAGCTCAAGTTTATTTCAGCTGATGGGTGTGCAAAGAGAAGTAACATGAACTTTAATAATTGTTTTCAAGCTTCTTGGTATAGGCTCAGAGATCTCTATAATTCATGGCAGAGTTAATTCAGGTGGTACAGAACAGGACATCAATCCCAAGTATTGTTTGAAAGGAAATGAACCATAGCACCTGTGACACAGCTCAAAGTAGACAAGGAACAAGCTTCCTCATGTTGCTCTGCAGCAAATCAAACCCTCTGAGAACACTCTTCAGCTTCTGGAGAAGTAAAGGTGTTGCTGTGCTTCCTCTTTACTCTCTGGAATTATTTTCAGTCTCCCTCCCTTGATGTTTCCTATGCTAGGTCAGTAATTTAACACCTTGAAGCTTTCAAACCAAAAATTAAAACGACCTTACTGTTTTGAATTATTAGCCTAGGATTTTAAAAAAAGGCAAACGGGAAGGGGGGTGGGGGGGAGAATCTCTAAAAACAGAGGCCTTTTGATCAGAGCAGCATCCTGCAGTTTGCTGTAACTCAAGCTGGCCATTCTTATATTGTAGGAATTAAGGACTCCCCCTGCCAGGCAGGGCCCCATTAAAACACAATAGCTGTTTGAAAAGGGTAAGCAAGCTGATATGGATATAATGGGCCACATATTGGGGCCCCTTTCTACTCTGAAATAAAGCTTCTGCTTAGAGTTATGAGCTGGGAAACCTAGTATTCAGGAAGATGGGAAAGGCCATACAATGGAAGATGGAAAAGAGCCCTCCAAGGTGCATAACAGAAAAGCAAAAAGACTTCAGAGATAAGCATCAATCACCCAGGATTAGCTCCTTCAGTCTGGTCAGGTGCTGCCTCAGATCAAACAATGTTTAAGTGAGCCTGGAAAGGTTTTGCTGGTATAAAGACAAATTTTGTTTTTCCAGTAGGAAACCCAGTGAGTTGTGCACCAGAGACACCTATGTGAATATCATTAGACCTAATTTTCTGGAGAATATTGCAGTTGCTACCCAGCTCACCTCAAAAACCCTTTTCCCCCAAACAAAATAAATAAATAAAATATAACCCCCACCATGATTATAACTACAAAGAGACAGCCTCTAAAAAGAGACTAAAAAGCCAGTGTTTGTTCAAACTGGTGCAACTTAAACATTTTGAGGCAAGAAGAAAATTCTTAATTGAACTGTTCCACAACCTTCTATCTGCCAAGGGTATGGGAGAGTCCAGTCCTCAATAAGCTTTATTACCAAACATCCATTCTTTGGCTTCCTTTATTGACCAACAGGTGTATTTTTGCCCTCCCTGCCACACTGTGGCATTTATTCACTAGCAGCAAGATGCTACAGACACCATGCAGTGACCCTGTGGCAAGGGTGAGAAGATGGCAGAGAGATTAAACTGTTAAAACCACAAGGTTGTGCTCAGAATTCCTCCAGCCTCCCAACTCTGGAAGTAGCTATGGAATTGACATTGGCTGAAGAGGGATTTTTATCATCAAAACATCAACACTGAAGGATGAAGATGAATTTGAAAATGATGGAATTACAACACCCCTCTTGTACTGCTGAGATCAAAGAGTAACACAGAGTGGAGGTAAACTGGCTTCCCAGTTGAGACCAAACTATAAGCACCAGTAAGGGCCTGCTTGTTCCATTCTGCAGGTAGTCCACTGTACTCTTACTGTAAGACACTTCCCCTGTTCTATAAAAAAGCCTTTTATTTTATAAGGTAGCAGCTCAACCACATTAAGACTGTGATGATGCAGGAACCACTGAAATATAACCTAATGACTGCTCCAAGCAGTTTCAGCACTGTTTGTCAGGATTGACACACAAGCTGGTGTCAGGCATGCAGTTCCCATATTTGCTCTTTTCAGTTTTGTTTTGACAGGAAAATTTCAGGAGAAGAGTTCACAACTAATACCGTCTCACCTATTCAGTTGCCTTAGTAAGAACTACAAAGACTGAGCAGCTACAGACTGTCTAATTTACCTGACAACATGCAATAGGGTTAATTTTGCTGGGC
Source organism: Florisuga fusca (assembly GCA_038090715.1). Lineage (NCBI taxonomy): Eukaryota > Metazoa > Chordata > Aves > Apodiformes > Trochilidae > Florisuga > Florisuga fusca. Next base: position 3,795,496 of record JAAWXA010000028.1, read on the forward strand.
ATGAAGTGACTGCAAGATTCCAAAGCTAGTGGATTCTGGAATCTGTATGGTTTCAACACTACCCAGCACAAAAAAGTCCCAAGTTCTCTGGAGACAATTATTTTCTTTAAGAAAAGGAAGATAAATGAAGTTTTAAAAGTTAATTTTCCAGGCAAGCTACAAGGCTTTCAGTGGTTTGCTACTCATAGGGATACAGAGACAGTTAAGGGATTTTATCCTGTAAAGGATAAGGAATCCTATTAGGGGATCTTATCACATCCCATTGCTGCAGGCATTTGCTGCTTTTTACAGTTTGGCATATCCAATTAAGGAGAAATTTGAGATTGTTGGCCATGTCCACATTAAACACGTGCATTCATGGCAAGGCAATTAGAAATGCTCCTCAAGATTTTCTGTGACACTACAACATTTTGCAGCCTAAGAATGACTACAAGACTCCTTCCAACACCACAAAACAAAACAAACAAAACCCTCAGCCTCAATCCATCTTTTCTAAAAGATCTTTCATGGAAAAAGAAAATGTTCCTCAAGCTTTATTTCAATGTAATATGAAGTCTTACAAGCTTAGACAGAGGGAAGCCAAGAACTCCTCTGAAAATGATCTCTGATATGCACACACTACTCCAGACTCATGCCAAAGTACTTAATTAAAACCAGAACTAAACCATATGAGTTAGTAATACAAAGGAAGGCAGACTTATTGATGAAGTTTTCAAGTATTCAACAGTGGTTTTCTTAAAGCTTGAGATACCAAAACTTTGTTGGAGGAAACAGTATGTTCCCCCAAAAATGCCAAACAGAAAAAAAATGTGTCTTGTAATTCTTAAAAATAAAAACATATGAAAAGGGAACAAAATACCAATGGGTACCAAACTTCCTATGGTACTGTTTTTCTAAAGCTGCTGTTCTCCACTGCATTTCTACTGACTTCCAGGTACCAATTTCATATCACTAAAACAGTTTTCTTCAAAACACTTACAGAAGCTGCAGGAAATCCAATCCTTACATGAGGTGATCAAGCATGGAAAGATTATTGCTTTATACAGACATTACAGATTGCATGCAAAAGACTGTAAATAGTCCCACTATTTCTGTTGTGGAAATGTCACTATTTATCCTACATTTTTTTTCTTATATATATTCCAACACAGTGAGTCAGCAAACACAGCTGGGCTGCTTTCCAGAATGATAAAGATGTTTGTCAGACTGTGATCTCAGCACTGAACATCTGTGTTGCATCCTGGCATCCTCTGCTACAGACCTTTCCTCACTGAAAGAGGGACAATAGAAGATTGCCAAAGCTCACCCATTCTGACATGAGGGCCCTTTCACTTCTGCAAAAATACTAACTAAAACAGAAGAGAGATTTGTGATCAGAAATGGAAGAAGAAAAAAAACATTCTGTAAATTTTACACCCCCCTTTATTTCTTTGCAAGGGTTTGGATTCATCTGAGTGTTCACTCACCTAGAAAATTCTTGAGTATGTGGGAAGAGACCACTAGACATAGATAAACACACATACAAATAATACACATATAATATACTAGCAAAATGTTCAAACTCCAGTGGCATTCAGTGTGTTATTCCCATTAATTATGCATTTTTTCCAGATGTTTACTCAACAGCAGACATCCAAATCAGCATATTTGTCAGGCTAGAACTTGTTGCAATGTTTGTTACAGAGAAACAACTCTGGGAAAATCAGGAATTCATATATCCTCTCTACCAGATGAAGATACCAATGCTTTCTGTGCTGTCAAGCCATTTTATAAGAGAAACATCACACTTCAGGTGGCAAATCTATAGGTTCTGGACAAAATTCACATAATTTTAATCACAAATGAACCAAGTTATCCACACCTCCAAAACATTCCATAGCTCTTAAACAAAATGCATGCCCCATGCACAGTAGGCAGGGAGTACTGAAATCCCCTTTCTAATATGAGTTGAAGAAAATTGTATTACAAGGAAGAAATTTTTCCATTGTGACAACTCTTCTTTATGGGGCCAAGACAGGAAAGCAACAAATGCACTTTAACACAAAAGCTTTGTGTACACTAGCAACACTCTGGAGAAATATGCAACTACTACAAGTTCTCCAGAAAGATTTATCAACAAATTTAGTCCTGCCAATCCATCTACTCTGTGGAAGGGGACTTTGAAAAAGAGACTCTGATTGGAACTTATTTGCTGTAAAATCTACCCCTCAGAGCTTCTGGCACAAGTGTTGTGTCAGAGTGCATATATTCATTCTTTTCCCCCTGATAACTGAAGACCAAAAAGAGGCAGGCAGTGCCCTAGGGATCAAGGAATCCCAAGGAAGAGCCTGTCAGGAACCATCAAACACATTATCCCAGATGAGATTTTCAGCCCAAGGGGCTACTTCACAGCGAGGTCACTGACAGCAGCAGCTTCATACTGACCACATGCTCCAGTGCAGTCTTGAATGGAGTGTGACAATTCTGTTCTCTTCTCTCCAGAGCAAAAGACATGTAGGAATCCCAAGAGTCTATCAGGAACACACGGAATGCTATTTTTGCAGTTTCTCTTAAGATTATACGAGAGCAAGTATCAATGTTTTATGTAAGAACCTGAAAGTATTGTTACATCTCAGAGGTCATTGATTTGCTCCAAACACACAGAATCAACACAAAAAACCCTAGCAACCAATGACCCCCCCCCTCCAGAGAGCCTTACTGAGAAATTCTAATGAATAGCTCCATTTCTCAGAAAGGGAATCTGGCACAGCCTGTCAGGGCCCTAAGGGCCTTCTCACTACTATTTTTGCTGTTTATATTACAATTTTACAAAGCACAGAGACAGCTTTCTACAATGGTAGATGCTGTAAAGTACACGCAGTACAATATCACTGTTGTCTTGAAAAGCTCATACTATCCTTGCAAACAAGACAGAACAAGTGACTGTGAAAAGGGGAAAGATGCAGAGCAGATGACAGCAAGATGATGACAATGATAAGGCCTACATAAAAAGAGATCAAAAAAAAATATTGATGGCTATAAGCTAGCTCTAAGAATGTCTCATCTTCATAAGCAGATAATTCAGCTTATTTCCATTTGCCAATTAAGGTTGACTTCAGTGAGTGGATTATTTCTCCTGGGCATCCCATCTGTCCCATTCCTGGCCCTCCCCCCCCCGCCTTCCTTCCCCACAAGGGTACTGAGACCATTTGAAAGAGGAAGACATTGTTTACTCTACAGATTTATTTAGGTAATATCATACAGCAGTACAGGACTGAACAAGCCAATTTTTTCTGATACTAAAGCCTGTGTCACTGCTGTTGCCAAAGCAAGCCAAGAGAGCAGTATCATATTTGTCCCTACAGAATAAGCTGAACAAATTGTTCCATCTGATTCAGACAGCAAGAAAAAAACTGAGGTACTTCCATTGCTAAAGGCTGATACTTCTCACTATGATAACATCTTCCTATCCAAGGACCTCAAGCTATATAGCACTGGCAGTCCTGTTACTCTGAGCAGAGCAATTACTCCTTTGTGTAGAACAGGCCTCTACACAGCACAGACCTGGGATTTGGAATTACTAGGCACACATCAGACCTAAAACCAGTATCCAAACCCTGACACACACACACACCCCCCCAAAAAAAAAACCAAAAACCAAACCACCTCACAGATACCTTCTCAGATAAATGTCATCAACTGTCACTTAGGGCTCTGAAGTGTCCCCTGGGAGGGACACTTCAAGTTAGAGTCAGCACAAACATCCTTTAGAGAGGAAGGGGATCTCAGAGTCAGTTTGCAGAGCCCACTGGAAATACTGCTGCATCTGCAAGCTACAAGCAAGATGTCTTTCTTAATCATACTCCAGCTGGCAGGTGATGAGGAAGACACTGCACCAGAAACAAAAGAAAACAAGAAGTGTTTTGAAAGAAGAAAACAGACCTAAAAAAAATGCATCTTACTGTGTCTCCAGTTCACTTGTGTTTGGTTTATCAAGCAAATTAAAAAAGTGATAGAAGAGCTTCCTGCCCGAGGTAATATATCACTGGTTAATATTTCTGAGCTTTCCAAAGAGTTTTGAACATAGTGGTATCTCTAGCTTTCAAGCAAATTGTTAGCCCAGGAAAAAAAAAAAAAAGTAAGAATTACTAGCAGGAAGTCTCTTGGCCATTTTTTTTTTTTTTTTTTGCTGCTTCTTCCAGCAGCAAAGTGAAAAAACAAGCCACACAGACTCCCTTTAAGATCCCAAGAAAATAAAGTGGGCTGCTCTGCATGTTCCCTCTTCATAACCAAATGCATTAGCATGGGGGCCCTGCTTTTCTTCAGTATAGGAAAGATCAAGAGAACAGGATGATAAATAATGTATAGGAGGAACATGTCCCTTTAAGATATCCTGGCACAGACATTAAGCTGGAAGAAGCAGGATTCAGGGATTTCAGGAATCTCCACCTCATGGAGGTTCAAAAGCAGAGCAGGTATTTCTTGGGTTGAATGAACAAACAGCAGTTGCATTTCAGCATATCTACAGAACCCAGACTCATGCTAAGAGAGGCACAGTTTTACTTGTTTAGCTAAAAGATGTGGATTAAGTGGCAGAAGGGTGACTGATCCCTGTGTTCCTGTAAGAGTCAATAGCCAGATGAGGGCATCCTCAAGGTACTCCCAAGACTGAAAGCAGATCTCCACATGACTGGGACAAATGAACAGCAGAATAAAGTGAGAAAAAAATAGCATTGCAATGCATTTGCCTGTCCTTCCAGAAATGAGAAGCTCCAATGGGAGCAAAATGCTGTTGTGGAAACTCACATCTCACTTTGAAAATAAGGGGGAAAAATATGATCCCCAGCACCTCTCCAGGCTGGATTTGGTTTGCACCTACGTTGAAGCTGACACTTCAGGGCCTTTTTGAAACTTCTGATCATACTTAAAAAGTTAAATGGTGATCAGGATGTCTTCCACACTTTTTGAAACTGCTCACGTAGCTTCTCTTAGAGTGTTTCTTCACTGTGACAAGATAACCATCTTCTTTTGACTTCCTTTTCCTCTTTTATCTTTGAATAAACAGTAATTCAAGCTCATGATAGCAAACAGAACTGACACCATAGAACTAAACCCTCTCATTGACTTAGGTGCTGGGGATCATATTTTTCCCACTTACAGAGGGACTGTGCAGGTCCCTCTGTAGAGCCTTCCTAACCCCAAGAAAATCAACACTCCTGCCCAACCTAGTGTCAGCTGCAGACTCAGTGAGGGTGTACTCAATCCCTTCATTCAGATCAATATATAAAGATATTAAACAAGACTGGTCCCAAAACTGAGCCCCAGGGAACACCACTTTTGACCACTTTATACTGTTTTGCATGGGTTTTCCAGATTTTGCAGCATGGGTGATTCATGCCAAGTGAAAGTTGGAAGTAATTTGCTTGATAGCAGAAGAGGTAAGGTACTACCAAGAAACCAAATTGTCTTGTTACATTGCCATCTACCTGAAAGATCTGTTGTATAAACAGAGGTAACAAGATGGTCAAAACTCTACTAGCTCTGAATTGCTTGTTGATTTATCTCAAAAAAACACACAAAAAACCCCAAAAACCTTAACTTCCAAGTCAGACTTGCTGCAGTATTTACCTCACTTACAGATTTACCAGTGCAAACCTCAGCTGATTACAAGTTGAAAATGTGCATGGGGCAAGAAAATAAGAAAATGTAATGGAAGTTACTTAATGAGTCCAATTAGAAAGCTAGACTTCATTTGGAGATTAGGTGGACACTGCTATACAGAAAAAGCACAAAACAAAACACAAGAAGACCTGAAACTGTGGCCCACTGAGAAAGTCAGTGAATTCTATGCTTTGAGATCTCCTTCCATGGCTGTTGCACAGGGACTGTTGAGAAATACTCTGCACATTGATTTGACTCAGAAAAAGATCACAGGAAAGGAAGCAAGCAAAAGATTTGCAAATGGGCATCAAAGACAAGCACATAAGCACTGCAAACACATGTATTGCCAACAGATCTTTAATGGAGCTGCCTGGAACAGTTTTAGACATTGTGCAATACACTGAGCTGGAAAAACACACAGCAATCAGGTGTGTCAACATCAACAACACTGAAGACCAGCACACAGCTTTCCCTCCCAGCAAAATCTCTCCAAATTAGTAGCAAGAGATTACTTGTATTAATTAATATGTTCATTATTTAAAGACTTACATGGGTCATAAGGGAGGAAGAGGCATTGTTGCAGGATTCAGCAAGACAACAATCATCCAAGGAGATAAACTAGTTCAAATTCATATTCAGAAAAAGGAATAAATGCTGATGAAACCAGAAGTGCTGCTTTTAACACAAACAGATGGAGTTAAGTCAAGCAGAATTTGATTTTCTGTATGCTTTTCAAACTTCTGTTCCCCACCATGATTGCTTCATATGAATGCTTGTAATAGAAGAGATACTGAACTGTGTGAAACTCATGCATGTTTCTGAAACATACTCAGGCAGCCTCTGGCTAAGCCAGTGAAATCCAGCATTCACAACATGATTAGCATGTGCCCAGCTTCATTCTCCATGTACCCTGCCTGTTTCCAAAAGCCCCCCTCAGGCTGGCCCTATTGGCAGCATCCTGCTTTACTTACTATTCAGTGAAGAACCTGGCAATGCCATACTGACTAATATCTTCTCTGTTCTCCAGCAGCTGGCTCACTGCATCTTCCATGTACGTGAGGACATGTCTTTGAGCTGCAAATAAAAGACAGTAAGAGACAGAAATTAGAATACAAGGGGCCTGCAAACCCCAGAGCCAGATAAACCCAGTTGTGTGCCTTACACAACAAGCCAACAATCATTTGTCACAGTTACAGAGCAGAGGTTTTGATCTCCCAGATACGGAGAGGAAAATTCCTGACCTAAATCCTTCTCTCTTTCCTAGCTACTCAGAGGTAGTCATTAACAGTGCTGACCCTTTTTTAAAATCCCCTGGGATTCTGGAAGTGAAGGAAGAAAAGTTGTGAGACTGCCTTGCTGGAAAACTGTTACTCAAGAGGACTCCTGCTCTCTGTTGTGAATCACAGCCAGTTTTCCCACAGAGATGGTCAATGCCACCTGCATAGGGGCTGTTGCAGGGCTGAAGGTGTTCTCTGCCTCTCCCTCCTTACCAAAGCCAAGTAGCTCTAAGGCTGCTCTGTAAGGCTGTTTTTCCCTCCTGAAGATACAAACAAAAGCACATCTGTTTCCAGATGTTCTTGGAGTGGCAGGTGAGGAACAGGTCTCGATGCCAAGAGATTTGTATGGCACAACAGTCTCCAGTAACTGCCTAAACAAAACATACCATTTCAGAAGAGGTGGATCTTCTAGGACCCAACCACAGAATGCCACTCATAACTTCCCTCAGAAGAGGGTTTGGTATTACACAAACCATTTTGCTGCTTCCACAGGGGGCAGACTCTGTACAAATCAAGCATTTGCCAGGGAGGAAGCAGCAGATTTGCCACTGAGCCCCTTTCATGTTTCTGGCTAGAAACCAAGTTCAAGCAACAAAGAGCTGAGTCTGGGGTGATGTGCCAGCTACCAAGCAGTAGGCTTTCCAAATCTACGAGTCCAACAAGCAGAAGACAAGTCAGAACAAACCTAGGAAAATCATTCCTAACCTGGAAAGCACACCAACCCTGTTCCCAAAGCACACACCTCCATTCTAAACACGTCTGCTGCTACACCTCTGCAAGTAGTGTCGTGTCCTAGAGAGAGCAGGAGAAAACCCTTGGGGGATACAGGAAAGGCAAAAGCTCTTCTTGCTCTTTGCCAACCTGCTCCAGACTTGGCAGCACCATCCCCTCACCAGCAACTGGCCAGCCTCAGAGCCACATCAATATTCTTCAAACCATTTTAATTTGTGCTTAATATCCTGGTAAGCATCAAGCCTGTGCCACTTGACACACAGCATGGAAATCCCTTTCATCTTAGTGGGGGGCAGGTGGACTTCAAGAGAGGCCCGGAAATTATTATTCCCAGTGGATACAGTGATTAAAAGTACATATGAACATTGATTGCTATCAGGGGATTTCTCTGCCTAGAACACTTTCCAGGACAATGGTAAAATTGGTTAAGCACACCCTGGAAAATACCTTGCAGCTGATAGCAAAATGGTGAGCCAAAGGTTCAAAGATATTATCTGGCACTACAGATACAGGGCGTAGCTTTATTTAATTATTTGAATGCAAAGGAATATATTTAATTTATGTGAGTGATTAAAGAAAAATAGCTCTGCGCACCTGTGTCCCCTGAGGGAGGAATGAGCTGTGCAGCTCAGTTACAGGCTCACCAGCAACTGGTAACTTTATTTTAGCCTGTCCTTCCTCCCTTTTCATGCTGCAGCCCAGCTTGCACCTCAGAACCATCTGCCCAGGCCCCTCTTGATCTCTCAGCAGTACCAGATGAAGCCAGGATGTGCTGCTAGCAGTCAGGCTTCCACTCATCTCTGCCTGCAATAAACTTCTGGGCAGCTGCAAAACCATTCTCAAAATGTTGTGGGGAAGCAGACACGCCTCCCTTCATAGAATGGCACCTCTCAGTGAAACATTTCTGTTATTTTCCTTCTCTAGGGTTATTAACCACTCCCCTAAAAGCCTAGAGGAATAGGTATGGTCCCACAGAGCTACACAGCACAGTGGGGCTGAGCTCTGATAAAGACTTTTGAGGCTGTTCCTGGAGAATAAATTAGCTTTCAACACAATTTCAGAAATTTGTGTCACACTTTAAAATACACATATGGGTCACTGGAGGATACAGTTGGTAGTAAAAGGATATTTCTGTGAAGCTTTCTGTTGCATGGCCTAAAGAAGCTGGAAAGAACCTCCCTATTTCCTGGAAGGTAGGTGGAGGTGTGGGGGAGGGAAGAAATTGGTGAGTGGAGAGCTGATTGGAAATAAATAGCACTTGCAATCTCCTGGAGAAGTCTCCCTTTTTGGCTCTCTGGCTCAGTGCTGCTCTACAGGTAGCACAGCTCACTCTGCCAAACCAAATTCCAGCTCTGGCTTCCTGCTCACTGCCTGCCCAGCTTCATGGAATGGAACAAGTCCTGTGTTTTATAACCCAAACATCTCTACTCTACACAGAATGTCATAGAATAAAATTTTAATTTGCAGGCAGGTTCTAGCAGGCCAGAGAAGCAAAATCAAGTGCCAGGAGTCTGGTTATAGCAAAACAGTAGTTCCATAATTTATACAAATGGTACTTTCCATAACAAACACTGAAATCATACTAGAACACTATCTATGTAAGAGTTTAAAACCACGGGGTGCTGTGCAAAATAAATGGGATGATTTATAAGTTTTTAACAGTTTCAATTTCTTGGAAAATTCAGGGAGCCAACGGCACACTGGTATGGAAGTTGCTCAGGTTTTTGAGGCTCACCTTGCAATAACAAGGCAACAAGTCCAATTCAGAATGCCAATGCTCATACAACTGTGCTATTACAGCATGCTGTCTCCACTCATTTTCTTCCTGATAGAATTCCAGTACACTGCAGCTTCTCTGCAAGAGGTATTAAAACAGGTTATCATCCTAAACATTTATTTATGGCTTCTTGCAACAAAAGCTCTCCTCCTTTCTTGTACAAAAACTTACCAGGTATTGGTTCATGCAACTCTTGTTTGCTAAACTCTTCCCTGAAATCCCATGCAGCTACACCAAACAGTAAGGAACTGTTCCTGCCAGTGATTTGGTAGGTGCTAGTTTTTGCTCTCAGGCAAGATTTGCTACCAGGCAGCTTTCACAGGAAGATCTGACAGGGCAAGTTCACAGAGGAGTCTTCTGGCAACCCATGACCTGATGTTGAGTAGGTAACTTCACACAGAGAATCTTAACTCATTACCAGACCACTAACAATGAGGTTACACTTAAAGCCTCTTGTCCCATTGGTAGCAATGTGTCCAACAGAGCTCCTTCAAAGTCAGACACTACAGCTCTTGGAAAAATGGCCTCTGGTGGTGTGCTACCACATTCACACACTCACACCCCCAAGGTTCAAAGCAAATCCCACAATCTATACACTTCAGGTGTAAATAGTGTCTGTTCTCTCGTGAGACCCATGAATTTTCTCACTTTCATTCTTCAAGCTCTGAGGATGCTGCCATGTGGGTCTGAGCTGCTGGTCAGGTTAAGGCACAACAACCATTTTCCTTCAGTGTTACTTCTACTCCAGAGGAATCAACAATGTCCAGTCCTGGAGCCCTCAATGCAGGAAGGAGATGGAACTGTTGCAGAGAATCCAGAAGCAGGCCACAGGGATGAGGCTGGAGCATCTCTCCTTTGAAGACAGTCTGAGAGAGCTGGGGTTGTTCAGCCTGGAGAAGAGAAGGCTCCAGGGCAACCTTACAGTGGCCTGAGGACGGACTTTTCACAATGTCATGCAGTGACAGGACAAGGAGTAATGCTCTTAAAGAGGGGAGAGTTAGCTTAGATATTAGGAAGAAATTCTTTAAGGTGAGGGTGGGCAAGACCCTGGCACAGGCTGCCCAAGGAAGCTGTGGATGCCCCATCCCTGGAAGTTTTCAAGGCCAGGTTGGATGGGGCTTTGAGCAACCTGGTCCAGTGGGAGGTGTCCCTGATCATTCAGGAAAGTTGGAAATAGATGATCTTTAAGGTCTCTACCAACCCATACCACGATAGGATATATGATATAAGGGGAAACAAGGATTGCATCCACAGTCAACCCACAATCTCTTAAGAACTTCACTACAACAGCTGAGACAATCACAACTAATTCTGCTTTGCCATATCCACACCAAATAATTTTGCATGTGTATTTAAAAAAGTAAGAATGGTCCTTTTATAAGCCCCTGGATGACTTTCTTCAGTCTTCTTATGAGAATAAACAATCTGACAAATCACAGGATTGATTACAAGTACTGTAAGAACAAGTGTTGATACTTGAAAAAAACTTGAAGGAAAAAATTAATGCAATTAATCCCACTGCATGAAACAGAATATATGCATGGAAATTACCAAAGTCAGAAATCCAGGAGGATGGAAGGAAACACATATCACTTCTAAGTGATACATGGCAGATCTCTAACATTTTTATTATCAGCACTGCTTAGGAACAGACTGGATTAAGACCTCAGCAATGCCATCACACTAACAATATCTTTTTTTGCAGCTAGTCTCCCCATTTTACAACTCAGGTACATCTCCCTAATGCCAGATAAAGAAGAAGCTTCTCTTCTCAGCAAGTTTGCCTTTTCTACAGGAAGAGAAGAAAACCTGAAGATCAGTTTACCAATGTACTTCCCAAGAAGTGATGCTGCATGTCAGACTTGAAAGGAATAGCAAATGCAGAATGGCCACAGGAGGCAATAAAAATAGCAGCAGATGCTGGAAAAGAGAAAAAAAAATAAAAAAAGAAAAAGGAAAAAAAAATAATCCACCAAACAAGGTGAAGAAAGAGTATGATTTGAGTAAATTGGTACAGGATAGTAAAATGCATATCCCAAAACTTTTTTAAGGAACAAGCAGAACAGAGCCCTAGAGTAAAAGGAAGTACTTATTTATCCAACGACAAGCTATCCAATCAGCTAGCTACATTACTGCTCAGCTCTTCATGAAAAATGATTTCTGGAACACAAACTGTTTACCAAAACCAGTTTGTACTGTTTGTGCATAAGAGGGCATTGGCTTTGGTTTTTTTAATGGCTGGTTCATTCCTGGCATAACTGAGTGTGTTGAAAAATCACAAGTGGGAATTCCTTGATCAGCTTTTGTTAATTCTTTGACTCCTCCTCAACCAAAGTGTCAAAAATACACTATTGGATGCAATGAACACAGTGATCCATCTCATTTATCAGAAGTTCAAGAGCATAACAAGCTTTCATCTATTTGGAATATTTGTGGCATTTTAAAATCTCTAAGAGTGTATAAAATAACAGCTAAATAACCTTTTAATATTTATTCTAAATTGGAGTTTAACTACTGACACTGCAGTTTTAGGCACCTCTCTAGTACCACACAACTGATTTAACACAGATATTACCAAAACAATAATAATGCAAGAGGGAAATAGCAGGGAGACAAACTACAAAACCCAAATAATCTCAACTATGGAAGTTTTTTCAGCAGTAATCTTCTTTCAGGATTCTCTTCTTAATCTTTTCAGATATCATTAGGGATTTAACCTTTTCAGATATCACCAAGGAATGGTGAGGAAGAGAAGTATGTAAAAAAACAGTCACCCTAAAAGCTGAATCTCTGTACAGCCATAGCTCCTTTGCTTTGCACAGCTCCCCAGTGTCACTTCCTATTCACCCTCAAAACATTTTTTTTGAAGGAAATAATGGGTAATTAAGTACAAGCAGACCCTGACACACCAGAGATAGCAAATGATGTGGGATGTGCTGCTTTTACTCAGGAACATATGTGAAGTGGCCACACAGCACAATTCATATAATTTTATGTTCACAGTTTCCAACCCACTCTTGACAAAAAAAAAAAATAAAATTGAGAAGTGTTTCTGTTTATAATTTATTCTTGATCATAACTGAAAATTTGTTTCAATCAATCAGCATATTAATAACAAATCATGACACTGTACTCTTTCAGTTGGCACTCCAGAGCCTGCACACAGACTCACTTAATTGTCCAAGTCCCTCCAGTAGGCCACTTCCTGCAAGATGTCATCCAGCTGCTAGAAATCATCACCTTACCCATGGAAAATTGTTGAGCTATCAGTTTGTGGTTTGTTTTTTTTTAAAATCTGAATTTATTCTGTGAAATTAACTGCCATTCTAGCATGTTATAAGGACATTAAGTAGCTTCCTGGTTCCCTACCTATTCATACTCAGAAGCAGGAGGTCTTCTGACTCTCCAGTTCTAGAAATCTACCTGGGTGAGGGTCAGATTTCACCTGTTACCTTTCAAGTTAAGGTGGAAATCGTGAAATTCAACAGGGGATAAAACCTCCATCTTTTAGAGAAAGTACTAGACCAAGTCTAAGAAGATTATCCCACATTGGCCTTATCAGTCATCAGCAAGTGAGGGGAGAGCCCTTCTTAAATCTTCATTCACAAAGCCATGCCATGAATTAATATATATTTATATGCATACAACATTTCTACAGGGAAACTCTTACACATCAGTTGGGAAGTAATTCATACTGCACTATACAGTTCTCCTACCTGTACAAGACAGAAAGAAATAAAATGTTAAACAAAATTAAAGAATTTTAATTCTCCTCTTAGACCAGAAGCCCTTTCTGCAGGGTGTCTAGACTAAGAGGGGAAGGGATCAGCTGAGATGTCTGGATAACATTATAACCTATACATTGACTGTGCTACTAAGGAAAAGAATTGCATTTGGGACTTTCCATCTCAATATTTAAGACTGTTTAGAAGAAGAGTAAATCCTAGGTGTCCACACACAAATGAAGTTCTCTGCTGGGAGTCCTGTAAAATCACCAGTACCATGAACGTTCCTCCTACCATGAAGCCCAAGACCTTGTATGAGAGAGATGAGGAAATAACCACATTTCTGGTGCTTAATAGCCCTGTGCTTTACTGATAAGCCACTTCCCTAATAGACTGTTTGTGTTCTTACATGTCTTACATTGGCAAAGGAAGAAAAGAAAGCACATCCTGGAGCCAGGGAGTAGAGTGAAGATCCAGAGAAAAATAGAAATCCAGAAATTTGCTGCTTTTTCTCCAGAAGTGAAAGGGGAAGGGAATACAATTGGAGGCTTCAGAAGACAGCTGCATGAGCAGAACAATGCAGTAAGTGCTCCACTGCCTTGCTATAAATAACTGAGCAATCACCAGTTATTAAACCATAATAAAGAAGGCATGGAAAAGTGTCTCAAATTGGCCTCATTTTGCCTACTGTATTTCCAGTCTCGTCTGTCAAATGAGAAACACATTTTCATCACTATCCCCAAACACTAACTGTTGTCTGTTGAGTGAAAATGCTGCTTGAAACATCCTGCTTGTTACAATAGCATCTTCACTGCAGCCTTCCTGCCAAGTCTGCAGGCTTCATCTCCTTTTCCTACAGACTGAATATCAGTCATCTCTGTTGTTCTTCCAACCCTTTCACAATCACTGGTGATGAGAAGTCTTGCTTTTTTTTTTTTTAATTTTTCAGGAACACTTATTACACTTATTACTTTCCCTGTTCAGTTCTATTTTAACTTGCAACTGCTTTTATTTTCCTCCTAGCATCCTAATTGGATATGGTAAAGTCATCTCAAATAGGAAAAAAGAAAAGAACAGAAAAATAAGTCATGTGGCACACGGCAAGTGGCACCCAATGTTATTGTGGCCTCTCATTTTATTTGTTGGTCTGGTTTTGGTACTGAAAAAAAGCAAAAGGGACAAAGAGGTTGGGTGAAGCTTGTCCATTCCAGGTCAGGAAAGACAGTGCCATCTGATCTGGGAGACTCTGAGAATATCTTATATGGCAGCCTGGAGCAACACAATTTAAGAATGAGATTACAGAAAGTGAAACTTATCACAGTTGGTTACATTCCCACAACTTTGAGGCACACAATAAAACAAACCCAAAGAATGGTGATTTCAGAATGCCACACCAGTGCATAGAACAAAAGCATCTTATGAAAACGTGTGGGGAAGTGTGTTTATTTTGGGGGAAAGAGTTGTGCTTTTCCGAAATTTGTTTGTTTTAACCAATTTTCTACTAATAATACACAGTTAGTAGCACCTGTGAGCAGTTTGCTAAGTTACAAAGTCTCACAAAAGACAAAACCTTACTACATTTACAGCTAATAACACCATTATGTAGCAGACACTCTCCTCCCTCTGACAGACATGAGACACTGCAACTTAAACAGGACATCCTAAGTGATCAGCAGAACAAACTCAGACAAATTACTGCTCACCCTGACATGCTCACACGTGTTTTCTTCTGACCCCAGTGTCAGAATCATTTAGGAGGTTTCACACAACAAGAAGGGAATGGTAGATCAGCATCTCTAATAGAGACAAAAGGAGGTTCACTTTAAGTAGGTTAATAAAGTTGCTTGCACACAACAACCTTGCATATCTCTTAGAAGTCTCACTTCTCAAGTTCAGGTTTATTCTTACACTTTTAGAATTTTTCATCTGCTTCCTGGGTTGTTCTGAGTGCTTCAGTCCTTACTGACAAGTTTCACACCAGCAAAAGTTAAGTGCCTTTTTCATAAAAGGCAATTAAATGAAGCTGTAAGTCAGTTGGCCCATTAAAAGGAAAAAAAAAAAGAAAAAAAAAAGAAAATTTTTTTAAAGTTTCAGCCTAGAGCAACTCTGGAAAAGTTTTGAGTCTCTAGTAACATGCAGTTTGAAAATGCTGATGTAGCCTGATACAGTAGGACAAAATAAGGCACACTGGGATACTGTTCTCAAACACATCAATTAGCTCCAGAATTGAAATCAGCAAAAAGAACTTCAAGCACAGTGAGACTCCTGAGAATCATCTCCAGCAGAGCACTGAACAAACTCTTATTTCTGCTTTGAGTTTTCTTAACACAGAACAGCACTGCAGTTACACAGATACCTGCAAAGTACCCTACCAGCAGCAACAACACAAATAAATTCCACTTCAAGATTAATTATGTCACTCCTTTGCTTAAATACTTCATTTGTCTTTAGTGTAATGATCTGCTTTGAAAGACCAGTCGGGTCCCCCCTCATTGATAGTATTGCTAGGCTAAAAAAAAAAAACATTAGCTCTTGTAGTTTCCTCCCTGCAAGACAGGTTTTTCATTTACTGGAAGCCAGCAGTGTTTCTCTAGCCTTGTTCCATTTTGACTTACCAGAGCAGGCAAAATCATGGTGGAACAAGTAGCACAAACCAATCTGTGCCATTTTTGACCCTTCCTTGCACAAGAAAGTCACAGTAAATCGTGTATACCTTTAAAACAGTTACTACCAAACAGCCTCTTGGGCCTAGAAAGTCATGGCAGACGAGTTTCACTTCAGAAATGCAGTATTGGACACATTCCAAATGTTTATTATTTGTAATTCACCTCCTCTTTAACAACTAAGTGAAGTCATATTGACTTTTTTCCACCCTAATTATTTTTTGACACTTCCAGACTAAGTCACTTTGCTTCTTAGTCTCCCGAAACATCAAAAAGTAACACCAATCGTTAGACCCAGCTTAAAATGATGGAAGGCAAGGACTACATTGCAAGTTAGAAGATTTCGTTTTTACGTGGAAACATTAACAACGCTACCTTGTTGCAGAAGGAAAAGCTGACCTTCCAACCATCCCCCAGCATAAGAACGGCACCTTTTCCAGTGCTGGGAAATGAACACAGAATCAGGCTGCTGGTCTCTCCTCACACCCTGCCAGGGAGCCAGGAGCTCGCATCCCTCAGGCCGCCACCGCCCTCACAGAGCCCGCACCTCAGGGACCAACCCGAAAAGCGGTGCCCTACGCCGCCACCGCCCCGTAACCCCCGGTGCTGCCCCCTCTGCGTCCGAGAGGGCGGACAGGGAGTCACCCCGAACCGCCTGGGCCCGGCCCGGTTCGCCCAAGCCCAGCCGAGGGGCACGCCGTGGGCCTCAGAGCCAGGAGGGCAGGGTCGGGTCGGGCCGCAGCCACCCCCCCCTCCCAAACCCCAACCGGGCACCGCCCCGCTCCTCACCCAGGTACTCGGGCCCCGGTACCGAGAGCCGCTCGGGGCTCAGCATCCTCCTCCTCCTCTGGCAGCCGCCGCTCCCTCCCGGCTCCCGTCCGTTTCCAAGGCTCCCTCGCCTGTTTCCAAGGAGCCCGGCGCTGCTCGGCCGCTCGCCCCGGCTGGGAACATGCCCCGTGCAGCCCAAGTTCCGCGCCCAAAACCGCCCGGGCGGGTGTTTGTCAGCACAGCCCCCGGGGATAGAGCGACATTCCCGGGCAGTGTGAGCAGGTTAGGAGCCGTCAGGCAAAGCCCGGAGATCAGGAGTGACCTCGTCGGGAGGATCTCTGAGGGAGCGTAACGATCTGGCGGCCTGGCCTTGTGGAGGGAGCCATGGGCAAGATGGCGGCGGGGAGGCCCTGAGGGGCAGGTGAGGGGCTGGAGGCTGCTGGGGCAGCTGAGGAGAGAAAAGCCCAACGAGGGGCAGGTGTGAAGTCATTCTGGTTTGAGGTTGGAAATCAGAAGGTGCCTCATGCCAGAGGGTGTGGGGACAACGGCTGTGAGGGAAAAATCCCTCAGAAATAAATGGATGAAGGGCCCTGTACTCTACGTTTGTCCCAGGCAGTGCCCAGGGTGACCAAGGAGAGGACTGTACCACTCATTTACAAGAAGCCTTTGAAGTGCAGTTTTAAATACTACATTGTAGTATTTATATTTTAAATTCTGGGATTATATTTTTTTTCTCGTTACTCTTTAGTCTCTATGGGTTGGACTTCATTATAATTTCCTTTAAACCATCTAAGGGAATCCTTTTGGACATCGAGCCCGTTTGTGGTTGTAATAATGGTAAGTTTCAGCAGTAGTGGCGCCTGACTGTTATCGACTCAGAACTATATAAAAACAAGATGTTGTTTCTGGAGCCATTTATAGTCTTTCCTGTTTACTATTATTTCTCTCTGGCCTTGCCAGAGCCAGGATTAGGTGATACAACAGATGAGCTGCAGCCCTCACCTGTTCTCTGATACTCACCACCTGGAAAGGGAGAAATGCTGCTGGCCTGGCTGAAGGTATTAAATTTCCTTTCCCATATTGATTTTAAGACCCTAGATCAGTGCAATAAGCTGAGAAGGCTGTTCTGGGTCACTGGAACACATCTGCAAGGTTAATAGCTGCCCTAAGAGGGGCAAACCTAACCAGGGCATAAAGTTCTTTTGGACCCAGCTGTCAAAATGATGGTGGGGAAACAAAATTGGTTTTCTCTGTCACAAGCCCTTGGTAAATTTTCAGAGGTACAGAACTCACTTTAGGGTAAGCCTATGGAGTACAATTTTAGAGTTGCCATTTACACTGGGAATCACAGGTGATGCTTCTGTCTCTTCCCTAAAAATGTTGAGTTTTGCCTACCAGGTACACTTGAGAATCCAAATCAGTATCTCAAGGAGGATGAGTTGAACTACATTGATAAATTTTGTGCACACCCTCTTTCAGAGTTAAAGTGAGCTTGATTTGATTTAGCTTAATTCACTGCAAAGTATGGTTTAAGTGGTTTCAGAAATCATACCTTGAGGTAAATTGAACTGATTTAATAGTTTGGAATAACTATTATTATTATTATTATTGTTATTATTTTGGAATAATAAAGTTTGGAAATAGTCAGTGGTGTAATTTAAATTGTGTAATGCAAGAATATTTCTTTATTATGTTATGAAGCACGGACTGAAAAACTAATTTCTGCATCAGTTTTGTGTTTCTGAGTGATTTAGCTTAAATCAGATTTCTGTTTTCCTCCATTCCCACATAGTTTTGCCCCCACTATGTTAATTGCTTAGTTTACCCTTTGCTAGGTTTGTGTTCACCTTCCTAAATGATGCTATCAGTGTTGGCCTGAAATATTTTCCTTTTATTAGCCAAAGTTCTCCTGAGAAACACCTCCTCTTTCAGAGAGAATATTACATAAAATAATAAACAGGAGTAGATATTAAGCAACAAATTCCAGAGGAAATGCTGTGTTTTAAACATTGAGTCATTTTGTCTGGCCTCTATTACTTTCTTGGAATGAATGTTTTATTTGCTTAGAATTTTAACAATTATTGCTAAAGTAGGTAGAAGAAAACCTAGATGTACTGGAGAAAACATACCTTTCTTTTTTCTTTCCTTTTCTTTCCTTTTCTTTCCTTTTCTTTCCTTTTCTTTCCTTTTCTTTTCTTTCTTTTCCTTTCTTTTCCTTTCTTTTCCTTTCTTTTCCTTTTTTTTTTTTTTCTTCAGGTGACAGTTGGTGTTCTATAACTACAACACATAGATAACTAGTTTGTGTGTGGCCTTTGGTCCTGTTCCATCTGAATTCTACAAAATTAATGTAATCCACTTTTCCAGAAATTCTAGGAAGCTGCCTCTAGCCTTTCTTGTTCATCCTTTGAGTGTCCAAAGCCTTGTCCTGTTTTAAAATGGTTAAGTAAGCACCTCTTTTGTGCAGGAAAGCTTCTGGGGATTTGGTGGTGCTCTGTAATTTTTAAGGTTTCCCATGCATTTGCTGCCTGAATTTTACCTAGTATATGAGAATTAATAAAATTGCAAGTGTGACAACAAAATTAGCTTCTCTTTAAAGACCTGATAAATAAAGACAAAGAGCTGGTTCTTTTTTGCCTTTTTTTTCTCCTCTCAGTATGATTTATCTGTTCTTTTGGGCACAATAGCAGAGATAAGTTTGAGGCCAGATCTGAAGAAATGGAGAGTAAGAGCTCCATGTGCTCTTATTTATGGAAATTACTGGAAATCTTGTTAGTGAAATTAGGATTCTATTGTGCAAGACATTTTAAAGATCAGTGGCACTGAAGTCAGATGGTTCATACATGAGCCAGTTACAAACCCACAAAAACCTCCTAGTGAATTTCTGATTTAACAAGTACTTTTATGAAAAGTAAACAAAACTCTCTATAAACACATACACTAAAAATAAGATTATCTTAAATAAAAACGTCAGACAAAATCACAGTGGAATTATGAGGCAAAATCTGAATTTTCGTGTTGTTGATTCCTTACAGAGAATGACTGAGTACTTCCAAGTGCTTCTGGTAATCTGAGCCTTCTCAAACTGAATGAATTATTCATATGCATCACGGTGGTTTCACAGGACAGGTAAACCAATTGTTTTCTTCTCATAAAGTGGGATTTATACTCGTTTGCCTCTTCAGATAAAACCTGGACAAACAGATAATGACAAACAGATAAAGACTCAGTGCACTTGAGAGAAAGAAGATTCACAAAGCTTCTCTCTCCTGACACCTGCTACAACATGAGGTTTGGAAGCAGCTGTGTTTTTCAGCAGCTCTGTGAAGTGGCCAGCATTTGTACCACTGGAGGGAGGACTTACATTTGACACCTCTAATTGTGCTTGGAAGTCTTAAGTCAAGAATGTACTTGACTAGTAAGATGTCAGAAGCATGCAGGAAACTGTGCTCTGAACATGATGCCATGGTAATTTTTTAATTTTTTTTTTACTAGTTTAGCTGCATTTTAATCTGGATTGCTAAGATTTTTTTTTCCCCCTTGAAACAGTGAGCAGAAAGAAAGCAGAGATCTGATCTAATTTGATCTGTGTTTCTGAACTCCATTTTCATTTGAGGATTTAGGTCTAATCAAGTTCCAAGATCCTTCTGTTTTGAATACAAGTTGTAAGGGTAAAAAACTTGAAATATTCTTCAACTCCTCAGTCACAGGAGTGCTTCTGAATTCTGGGTAATCTGCTTACAAAAAGAGGGAATATTACTATGACAGGTTGTGTTGCTTCCTGAGGCCACATCTTCATTTTGAAATCAAGGGTAGCTGTAAGTTGTATGATAGACTCTTGGCATGTATTAAATGCACAGCCCCAAATCTGGTCGGTTTTGAGCTTAGTGTTAGCAATCAAAGTTGGCTGTTTTGCAACTGCAAACTGTTGAAAGACTCTCCTTCAGTTTTTGTTCCCATTATCTCCTCAGGAAGGAAAGGACAACATCTTTAAAAGTACTTAAGTACCAAGCAAGTGACCCTTCAGTGCTGGAATGCTGCCCCACTAATGATGCAGAAGAAGAAAAACAGCCGTTTCTGGCAGCCTTTGCAGGATCTCTCATGCCAAAGAAAGAAGTCTAAAATGCCTGGTAAAAATAAATATCATTATGAAATTCTGGCACAGGAAATATTTCTGACAGCCAAGGCTTAGCTCATCCTGGGGGGTAACCCAAGAAGGGCTGCAGTTTTCATTCTTCATTCCTACTCATCGAATGTTCCTTGCAAACTTAGCTGCCAGACTGTGTTATCTATTAGACCAGGTGTCTGTAGGAGAAAATTTTAATAAGTAAACGGCTCTGTGTGTGTGCAGGAGAGTAGGCAAATCTATGTGGGAGTGAGCAATTGCTTCCTGGGCTGAAATGAAGCAGTAACTCTGAGGGCTACACTGGCCAGCTCTTGTGGGAAAGGTGTATAACTTTCTGTGTGCAGTACAGAGATTTAGCATACTCAGAATACTCTGGAAGTATTTTATCTTATAAAATCTGCACAGAAAAGCAAGCAATGGAAGTAAGGAAGAAAATGAAAACAAAAAGGAAAGAGAAGAGAGCACAGATTAATTAAAATTGTGGAATTCTGGCAGAACAATCCTTAGTTCTGCTAGTTAGGTACATAAAAAAGCCTGAGTATTTATTTGGGCTGTTGTGAGAGAGGGCTGTGGAATCCTGCAGCTATGCAAGAGCTGAAGTCAGCATATTTTTTTTTTTTTTTTTTTTTATATAAAAGGACAAAGTGATGAATGTTCTTTCCTTTAGTGTATGTAATACTTGAGGTGTTTTCTAGGTTAGCATCT
This sequence comes from Florisuga fusca, assembly GCA_038090715.1. Taxonomy (NCBI): domain Eukaryota; kingdom Metazoa; phylum Chordata; class Aves; order Apodiformes; family Trochilidae; genus Florisuga; species Florisuga fusca. Next base: position 3,816,906 of record JAAWXA010000028.1, read on the forward strand.
TTCTGGAGTCACTAGAAGAGAAGATAGAGACCAAAAGATGATATAATTGTTGGAGTACTTTGGAAGAGAAGTTGAGGAGTAGTGGGTGAGAGATGGAAGGAATAGTCTGCAAACAACTTACTGAGAGAGAAGACAAACCAGGGGAGACTGAAACAGCAACTGAAGATCATGGCAATTAATTGTAAAGAGAAGAGAGGAAACATTGAACATTTCCCCAAATACAGTAACAAATTAATACATTAATTAAGTTTTATCTCAGGAATGTATTTAAATTTATCTTTTGATTTGTTAACTTTAACTTGCTAATTTTCAAAACACAGCAAAATAGATGGACCATTCTGCATGTGAAACTGATCATAACTTGTCAGGTAGTAAGAAAATTCCCTTAAGGTTCCAAATGGTTCATGTGTTGAACTTTACACAGTGTTAGTGAAAAAAGAGTTTTTTGGACTCTCAAAGTTTAGATGTGGGTCAGAGTTTCTCTCAAATTCTGTGACTGAAGTCAATTTCTGATATTTCCTAAGCTTACCCAGTGTGCTCTTAAGTTATACAAAACAGAAACCTGCAGTCTCTGTGAGAGTTTTCCCTGTGCATTAGATGCATGGGTTTGTGCTTGATAAAGTTTCCCTCAACTCTTCTGACCCAGAATGAAGCCTAAATGGAAGTGCAGTACACAAACCCACGTTACCTTCAACTCTCAGAAAGCTAATATTATGTTAATACACTTCAGCATCCCAAAATTGCAATGACATCGACACAAGTTCACGTGGCTAGGAGGGAGATTGGACTTGTGTGCACATGTGTGGGTGGCTGATCTCAGACTCATGTGGAGGGTATGTGCACCTCTGGATCTTGCTCCCACCTGTGCCTTTATTCAGATCTCACTTCGTGCTGGTAAGAAGCAATTAATTTGTTCTCTCATTTGCATTTATCAAGAGCTAATATGAGAGAGGGAGAGGTGTTAAGAGGCATCTCAGATTCAGCCACCTGATAGGAAAGCAGATGCTTGACATGCCATATCTCTTATCAGAAAGACTGAAGGGTTATATCTTGTTCATCCTGGCAGTACTTGCTTAACCCATCATGCCAGTAAAGTATTAGAACTGAATCATCTTCAAGAAAGAAAACACTCTTTATCTCTCTGTCTACATTTTTACATGTCACTCATCTCCACAGTGGCAGGGCTTCTGCAAGCAAGAAAGGTTTGTAAGCTTAGGGAAAAATGTGTTTGTGTCTTTCACATCTGTTCCCATGACTGCTTGTTTCTCTTACAGGTCCAATTCATGTATGCTATTTTTTTTTTGGAGAAAGTGGAACTTGGCCCATCAGAGATATTCTGGGTACAGAGACATAAGGTCACTTTTCTTTCTGATTGTGTGGTTTATTCCTCTGAATACAGAGACTACTGATGACAAACTACATTAATAGTTTGAAGTCAAAGAAAGACTTCAGTTCTTTGGAACATGCTTCTCAGTGCAGTTATAAATTAATTTAGGATCCATAACTTGCCACTTACCCATTTGAATGTGTTTGGAGAGTAAAAGTGGTTAGGCCTGTGTCTTCAAACTGAATTCTACTTCTAGGTTTTAAAAGAACAGTTTCCTTTTATCCTCTTCTGCTTTTCCTTTTTTTTTTTTCTGTGCCAGAGTCAAGGTATTAAACTGTATTGTTCCTAAGGCTAGGCCACAGGCCACCTTTGCAATGCAGACACTGGTAAGCCTGGGTAATTGCCATTTCACTGCAGGGAGGAGTCTCATCAGGAGTAGGAGAGGGTGTATTTGCATCATTTTTACATAGAGGATGTAAGAGAACCAGCAAAAGAAGGAGAAGAACCAGCTTGCAAGACACCCAGGAAGAGCTGCCATCTCAAAGAAAACAAGAAGAAAGGTTTGGTTTGGTTTTGATTTTTCCCTAGTTTGAGAGTCAATTTACTGAGGTTATATGTTTTGTTTTTTTTTTTTCTCAGAGTAGAAGTTTGAGCAGCCTGGCAGGCTGCTTTCAGTCCCACCTTCCAGGCACAGGAAAAATAAAAATGGGGTGGTGGGGGGATGGTGGTGCCAGATAAATCTGCACTTTTGTCATTAAATTACAAAAGGCCTTTTGCAACATTCTTCATATCTCAGCTTCCAAATGTAGCCATTTAATGGTTTTGCTGTTCTGTGCTGCAAAGTGGAATTAATGGTGGTCCATGAGATGATCCCAAAGTTTCCCAAAATAAGTGTGTGATTGGAATACTTAAGAGGCAGCAGATAAATGAAACGTGAAGAAAATGAAGAAACACCTGAGCTCTGGCTTGTTAACATGAATTTTATTTTGCTGTAATTTAAAACAACTGTGGTTAACAATGCACAAGATGACAGCAAGATTACTGCTTTCTTAGGAGTCAGTGGGCAGTGACTTGAGAAATACTGTAAAGGAGAGTACTGACAGGACTTGAATGTTTGTGACATCTGTTGGCACACCTGGGTACACAGTAGGAGTGCCACTGTCTAAAAATCCTCAGAGAAGGCAAAAGAGGAAAAAGTGATAGCATAAAATATAGATCAATGCTAAAATTCCATTTAATATGTTTAAGACAGAGACCATCATTTACAAACTAGATGTCACCAGCTTGAAATCTGTAGGTCCACAGCTCTTTGGAAGGTTAAACTTCTTCCTTGTGAGTAATGGTTTTAAACTGAGAGTGGATTTAGGTTAGAGAGTAGGAAGGAATTCTTTAGTGTGAGGGTGGTGAGACACTGGCACAGGTTGCCCAGAGAAGTTGTGGATGCTCCATCCCTGGAATAGTTGAAGGCCAGGTTGGATGGGACATAGAGCATCCTGGGCTGGTGGGAGGTGTCCCTGCCCATACAGGGGGATTGGAACTGGATGATCTTTGAGGTCCCTTCCAACCCAAACCATTCTGTGATCTTTCCAAGAAAGGGCTTATTTGAATGCATTAAAACTGCTTTGACAGGTAAGACCAAAACTGCCCATCCCATATTTGTTTTAACCTCTTTTTAAGGTTTTTGCTGTTTTAAAATAAAGTGCATGTTCCCTATTAATCTTACCTTGTTCTGGTTCCTTCTTTTTCCACTATGTCTTTGGTTCTGTTTTTCCTGACACAGAGTTGCCATTTACAATCAAAAAAAGTGCTTCTGACTTTTAGTGTTGTTCCATGGTAGCTGCTTTCTGTCACTGGATTAGTTATTTCTCTACTGTGTCTGTCTGGAGCAGAGGAGGTAGAATTATGTCCCAAAATGGTTATTATGATAATAATCTTCTCCCTTCTCCCTTTATAATGTCTGGTATGTTTTCTTTGTTAAGCATGTTGTCATAAAAATTAATTGTTAATTACAATGTAATTACTTCTTTCTCATCTTTCTTACAATACTTGTGTATTATCAGTGATCTATAAATTACTACAAGTTAATTAACAAGATTCCTCCCTCAACTTGTGGGTAAAAGCAGGTACCTAGCTTCTGCACTGGTCGAAGATCATTCTGATACTTGCACAGTCATTTTAAAGTTATTTGGTCTGAAAGAGGCAACTCCTTAGTATATAGGTCCTTGTTTCACCAGCCTTATTTAGCATCTGATCTAATTTTCTTTCAAAATATATCCACTTTCAAATATATTCATTTTACACTGCATAAATCTAGTTTACAATTATTCCCCAAAGGTTCCATGCAGAATCAGGGCTGTGTTGTATTGTATCAACAGGTTAATAATATAAATTTTTGTCTGCTCAACTGCTGCCTATGTAAGAGAATGTTGTGAAAGACAATACTGTGTGTTCCTTTAACATTTCACTGGGAGATTTGAAAATTATTTATAAGAGAGAGATACAATTATAGGGAATGTGAGCTTGGAGAGGAAAATTATTTGCAAGAATGCAGCAAAAGATGCAGGGGAGTATTAAAAACACTTTAAAAAACATAAGTGGGTAAAAACATTTGTTTTCTGGAGAGAGAAGGACTGAAATGCTAATGAGAGAATTTTTTTGTGTTTAGAACAATATTTTTCAAAAGACTTCTGTTCAAACAGGGGAAAATACTCATCTCAACACCTGGAAGTCTGTTCTGTGACCTAAGTATATAATTACCCAGAAGTTCTGGGCTCTGTATCTGTCCTTTATCACACGAATACTTTGGCATCTAAACTTCTTACAAGCTTCTGTGAGCCTGAAGTCAAGGGCTGCTCTGGTTTGTACTACCTGAGGATCTGTATATGAAGTCTGGTTATGTTGCCCTTTGTTTTAAAGGATTACAGTCAGTGTTTTGCACACTAGCCAGTCAGTCAACCCCCAGCCAAGGTGATGTTAACTTCAACCCACTGTTCTCAAGCCTTCCACTTCCATCATCTTAGACTGTGGTATCTTGGAATTTATTTATTTTTATTATTTTTTTCTTTACAATGATCTCAGTTTGTCAAGAGTCAGTCTCTGCTTAATGTTGATAGTTTTAGTAATACTCCATGCATTCACTGTTTTACACTTAATTAGTAGGATTGCTGTTTATTTGTCTTATGATTCTTTATAGGAGAGGATTAATTGGAGCTTTCTCTGAATGTATCTATGAATTAAGGAAGACCATTTCTTTCACGGGCCCTTTGGTGTCAGTTTGACAAAATTCCCATCTTCCCCTCTGGTCCAGGGTTCGGACTATCTGAACCAGTTTTCTGTTTAGGCTCCTACTTTGAAATCAACTGGGATTAATTATTTAAGAGCTGTTTCTTTCATTGCCAAGCCCGTGTATTAAAATGTGAAATGCTGCCGCAGAGGGTCATAAACCTGGCTGTAACAATGATGTCCGATGAAAGCCTGTCTGCTTTTAAATCCAGCAGAGAGACCAGAAGGTGGGTAAGACAGTTGTCCAAGTGTTAATTTATGCTCCTGCAGGCAACGGCCGTGGCTTTTTTTTTTTAGGGTAGCCAAGATACGTACATTACCAGCTGTCTCCGGGCACTGCGGCTGTTAAGGCAAACACCAACTATTACAACACTTACCCTGAACGGAGGGGGAAAAAAATAAGTTGTTCCTCTTAGATAGCAACACGTGGGCTGGGGAAAGGGCTCGGGGATGAGGTGCTTTCAGTTTCTGAGGGGTGTTAGGCAAACGGGGATGTGTCAGGGAGAAGGGGCTCTGCCATTTGCCATGGGTGCAGGCAGCCGGCACAAGCCGGGAAGCGGTGGCGAGGCACGGGGGAAGCGTTCAGCCACCGGAGGATGTCGGGCAGCCTAGAGCCGGGAACGATGCGGGTGCTGGGACACTGCGAGCCGGCGGTGACAGCCCTCAAGCACCGGGGCTGCTTTCAGAAGGGCTTCCCCGCCTGCAGAGAGGGAGCGGGGCCCGGGGGTTTCGCTGCGGAGCTGAGCGGCAGCCCCAGGGAGCGGTGAAGGAGGAGGAAGGGGGGGGATCTCGGTGCGGATCCCCGGCTCCGGGACCGCCTCTGCCGCNATGCAGCCGCGCACCCGCAGCCACGGGCCCCTTAAAGGTACAGCCCGGCTCCCCGGCGGCACCCCGGGCTACCTGCCTCGCCTCGGCGGGGACTGGGTGGGGGGGGTGTCCTCCCGCAGCGCCCGGGCAGTACCAAAAATAGTGGTGAGGGACAAGGGGAGGGGTTGGCTGCGGTCTTAGCAAGCGGGGAAAGCGGTTCCACGAAGTCTCGCCGGTGAAAACTTATCTTTGTGGTTGCTCTATCGACTGAAAACAATTGCTGTTTCTTTTGCGCGGCAGTGCTTCGTTTTACAAACGCGCCCGGTGGAGAAAACCGAGGAACGCTTCACGTAATTGTTTATCAAGAATTGGAAGGCTTCTGGGGGAGGGGTGCGAAGGGGAGATACGTACCCCATTTCTCTTCCTTCACGCCTTTAGGAGCTGCTGTATAATTTCACCCACCCGTTTTCTCCTCTGCTGCCCTGAAATTACAGGAAGCATTTGTAGTAGTGCTGCTGACCTCCATCATTCTGCAAGTATTGCCTCTGGGGCACAGGCACATGGGGTTTGGATTTCAAGTAATATTATTACTCTTTTAACAAGAAGCCTAATTGCAGGCAAGTTTGAGGAAGGTGCTAAACTAGCTTGGAAAGGCTGAGCAGAGGAGGGCTGCAGTTCTGTCTCATCAGAAAATCTGCTTTTTAGAAACCAGAAGCACTCTTCTAAATTCCAAGTGCTGCACAGCCTGCAGTGTACAAGCAAGAAGGGTCTAAGCCATAGATTTCAATATGGGTGCAGATCTGGATGTGTTTTATTTTGGCTGCGACCCAGGTGCTCCTAGTTAATGTGTCTGGGCTGTTAACAGCCATGTGGGGGATGTCTGATTGTAAAATGTAGTTTTGCTCATAGGTGGTTGTGCCTTGATGTCTCCAGGACACTTTTTATGGCAGTTTGTCTCTCTTTCAAGTTGTTTTCCCATCAGTGCACTTCCCTCTATCCTCTTGTCATGTGCCACGTGGGTTTATGATTGGATGTGCTAGCTGATTCCAGAAGTGAGTATCCTCTTTCCTTCATGGGAAGATATGCTTTGCAATAGCACCATTCCTGAGAATTTCTTTTTCCTACTTAAAGCGAGTAAAACATGAGGAGGTGTCAGGATAGCGGTGACACAGAAGGTGCCAAAGTTTTTGATGAGTTGGTGTTCCCCTCCTTAGCTAGAAATTTTTTCACTCTTGTCGCTTGGAAATACCTGTGGGGATGGTGTACAGCTTGACCATCTTAAAGCACCCACAGCCACAAAACACATGATGCTAAACAGGTAAACTGTTAGAAGTGCTTGATCATTAGCAACTGTACCTCAGTACAGCAGCAGGTAAAGCAAACAGCTCTGCTGGTTGACCTTGGACTCTCTTTTGATGGATAGACTAGAGAAAACTAGAGAAGTCTGCCAAAAAAGAAAAAAAAAGGTAGGTATCTTAAGCTCTTGGAAAATCGTGTTGCAGGTGAAAATGGGTGTATATATAGAGGATTTAAAGCTAATGGCATGCATTGTTGGTGCCTGGTGCTGAAGAAGGACCTGATGTTGTGATGGTCTTTGTTAGTGTAAATACAGAATGTCACAGAACCTGTCTGGGTGATGTACTTGTCATTCTGGCTTCTGGAGCTCTGCCAGATGAATACATGGCTTATAGAGTTTCACTCCCCTAACTTCTTGACTACATTTTAGAGCCACTGATCTGAAGGTTTTACCTTCATAGCAGTACAGTTTGCAGTGACAATCACTGTCTCTACTGCGTGTGCTTGGCCTTGCTATTGGTGTAGTGCAAAAACTCCCATTTTCCTGTTTTCAGCTTGGAGCTGGTGATGTTCTACTTCCTGGGCTTGTTGAGAGTGCCTGGGTTTGCTGCTGATCAGGTTCAGTGATATTCACATCACCCTGAATTATCTTGACTGTTTATTTTTGTCAAAGTGATGATGGCACTGAGTATCATCCCCACTCTTCTAGAATGAAGCATAAGGTGCTACAGAAGGCTGACAAATGGTGGTGGTGTGAGTTTTTTCTTGTTTTGTCTGGTTCTGGTTGACTTTTTTTTTTAATTTTACCAATTCTGTGTCTTCTAAAACATGGTAGCATGAGTGGAAAAGCATAAAACATAAATCCTCCTGTATGAAGTTAACATAATAATTTCATTTATTTAGTGTAGATAAGCAATTTTCTTTTATATTCTCTTTCCAAAAGCTTTCAGTTGTGTGCTTTTGCAGTGTTTTCTGATAGACAATCCCCATCCTGGCAGTGTGGGTGTATGCAGCAAACAAATTAATAGGTAGTTAGTTATGCAAGGTGCTTGCATTGCCAGAGTGTCTTGTGAACCTTGAAGAGGAATGTTCTATCCATGTGGGCCACAAAAATGGGATTTCCAAAAACTTTGAACAATTTCTCTACATTCTCTTTGTTGAATGTGGTTGGATATAAATGTTATCTAGTTGTCTGGAGTTCAAACCAGAAGGCAGCTCTTGGTATATATTAACTAGAAAAAGAAATTGAAGCCATTTGTATTTTTTTTTTTTTACTCCTGAAAACATGTATCCAGACTGGTGTAATTAATATTAAACAATAAAAATATTCAATCTGTGAGAATGATCTCTAGTCTGGTAGTTCTCTTGAATCTTCCTCTGCTCTTGTGAAATAAGCAAATATTATCCTTGTTTTGTAAATGTGGGAAGCGAAGTAGAAATTGTCTTGCCCAAGGCCAACTCCATTTCTCCTAGAATGCAACTTGCCATTGAACACAATAGAATATATGCTTCATAACACTTACAAAAGCTGATAAAGAGATGTTATCTTGAAAACCAGACAAGGTTTTAAAAATGGGTTTAAAAAGTAAGCGCACATCCTACCTCTTTGTTGGATTTCTCTGCTGCTTGTGACTACTGTGGCTGTTTCTCTTTTTAGTAATACTTTGGGTTCTCTTGCTGATAAAAACACAAAAATTTGTACTGACTCATTAGAGAGAATGGGTAAGCAGAGCGTTGCTTGAAGAAACATATGAGAAAAGTGGACCCTTTATTTCTCTAGCCCTCAGTTATTTCCACCTTAGCTATTTGTGATGTTATCTCCAAGATGTTTACGTTTTGATACACGCACACTTAAACAGACCATCTTTTAATATCTCTGGGTTTACCTGGTACAACATCCAGAGCTGGAGCTCTGGCATGCAGCAGACCCACTCCATTAATTGGCACACTTTCCTTAATGCCTGGCTTTTTCACACAAATCATGGGGGAGGATGCTAATTGCATTTGTCACCCATGGGTCTTGTGTGCTCATGGTTAGGCTCTTGCTTTCTGCCTCTGCAGTGCCTGTGGTTCTTTGCTGTGGCTGTTAAGTCAGGCATTGCTCTTTTCTGGGATTTTGTTGTCTGTTGTGTGTGAAAACTAGGCACTGTAATGTTTTTTTGAATCTCTGCTTTCTATAGAGCCTTCCATGTATATTTCCATTTCCCTGTAATAAAGATATGGATTGAGGGTCTTGTGATTCTCTAGGCTTATGGTTCATTCGTGTTGTACATTTGGTTGCTCTGGGACTGGGAGTATTTGGCTGCCACCTTGTTGTGGGTGAGTTCATGTTGAGATTTTTCAGCTTCACGGGCATTTTTTTGCCTCTTGTTACGCAGAAATGCCTCTTAAATGTTGAAGTATTCCAGCCTGTATATTTAGTGTGAGAGACTTGATCTGTGGCCTCTCTGTGAGGGGTGGAACTCCTTGGCTGCTGTCAGCATAGATGAAGGAAGACTCACTATGCAAGGGGGCAAAAATAATTTTTCATAAAGGCTTTATTAACATTAGACAAAGATGATGTTTGTGGACTTTTGCCTTGCTAAGTTGTAGATGACTGGAAGTCCTCATATCAAGGAATTGTTTGTTGTTTAAAACACCAGGTAAAAAAAAAAGGGGGAGGGGATCGAACAGTTGGAAGTTGGAAACCAACCTTGGTTGGAACCAAGATAAATGTCTATAGCAGAATGCAGAATGCTTTATGTTAGCCCAGCTTTGGGTTGTGAAGAGTAATGAAGCTTTTTTTGGGTTTTTTTTGGGGTGGTTCTTGGGTCATGAGATTTCTCTGTATTTAGCCGCCAGTCAGCAAGTCCCAAACCATTAGGATTAACATACAGAACTGTATGTGCATATTAAATGTTTGCACTGCAAATTTCAGTTTTTAGTCAAAAAGTGAATGGCAGAAGACCATGTAGACTCTTGTTGCTCAAGTATGTTAGTGGCAACCTCCTGGTGCTGCAATACTGGGGACTAAGAAGCACCAGCTATTTCCTCTGAATGGGTGAGGATGAGAATGGAATTCACCTCCCTGGACTATCCTGAGGAGGTTGTTTGAAGAAGTATTATCCAACAAAGGACGTGTTTTGCCTGAAAGCAGACCCCATATTCTGCATCATCAAGGTGAAGTTTTACTCCTGGAGTTAAATTTACCAACAGTGAGACATTATTGTGACTCCAGGCAAGGGAGACCCCTCTCCTGGCTACCAGCATGGTGACTTCCTCCCTATGCCCTAGCAGGGCATAGTCTTCTGTGTCTCTTTGTTGCTGCCTGACAGCCCCTCCCGGCTGCTGGAGCTTTCTGTTCCTATTGCATAGCAGCAGTTCTTTAATCAGAAATCTTGTTAGTATTCAAGGATAATTGATCCGACTCTCTGGTAGGGGGTGGGGGCCCAGCCTTGCATCCTTCTCCTACTTGCCACCCCCAGTTTGACCCCTGTTGTCTCTTTGTTTTCTCCTGTTAAGTTTGTGCCAGTGGTGTGTGTGTGTGCTGTTTTTCCAAACAGTCTGAGGTTGGCTGTAACCAAGAGCAGCAGTTAAAAAGAAACCGATTTCCCCGCTTCCTGGCGTTCAGTTGTTCGGCTCCATTTGCTGGTCTTCTGTGTTTTTGATTTGCAGAGAAGGAACTTGCTTGGGTGCCCCCAGGCATCTCTTAAACCCATTCGAACAAACTCCATTATTTCACTGTACTTAGGAATCCTCCTCCTTTAGTCCTAGCACCCATCAAAATAATGTATCCTCTGTAAGGCCCTCTGGAAAATGTTTAATAGGATCTTTTCAAACTCAAGGGAGAGCTCCAGTTGGGAAGGGGGAGGGGAGAAGACTAATGGAAGATCTGACTGTGACTTGCAGGGAGTCTGAACTTGGCCTGTGTCAGCTCTCCCTTCACCTCCATGCTGATGGAGTGCTGAACGGAGCAGATCCAACACTGGGATCAAAGCTGGAAACAAAAGGCTTTGGGAGAAAAATTTCCCATCTGGCCAAGAGGCAGCCACACAAAGGTGGTGCATAATTTATCATTCGAGGTTTATTTCTGCAGTGCTCCTTCTGCAGAGGGAAGTGAAAAAGAAGTGACTCTCCCGCTGTTTTGAAGGGGAGAAGTGACGGCTTGGGAGACTTGAGGCAGGAAAGGGCTGGGGATGCCATGGAAAAAAACATTTTGGTGCAGTCTGTATCCAGCTCCTCTATTCTCAGGCATGATCAGATGTTTCTGTTGGGGGGGAACCCAATTCTTGTCCTTTGAAGTTTCTAAGAGTGAATACTTCAGCTTCTCTGGTCATTCGCAAGTCTTGGTGTATGCCCTTGGTTAAATCAAGTTCTTGGGGTTTCTGAGGTATTTTTCTTACCTGAAGGTCTAGGTGCTGTGGCTCTGTGGAACATGGAGGAAGAGGATACATTTGCCCTAAAGGGTTTGTAGTCTAAATTAGACATCTGACATCTGATAAGGATCAGGGATGTGATAAGTCTAGTGGGATAGATAAGGTTGAATATTAAAATAGCATAGCTTTCTAATTAAATTTCCTTTAGCTTTGGCTTAATGGGAAAAGCTTCTGACAGTTTTTCCTTCCAATCTCTTCTTAGAACAAGAACAGAGAGGGGTTTTTGGGTAGCAGTTGGCATCACAGACTACTGAAAACCGGTGACCAGGAAAATAAGGATGAGGAAGCAGATGCAAGAGTAGTGTAAATCATGAGAAGAATGGAATGAGGTATAGAAGTACAGATATTAACAGATGCAAAGATAGGCATTTTGGAAATGAGAGCAAAGGACTTGAGCTGGCAAAGGAACAGAAAAGTCATGTAAAGAGATCCAAGTGGAGTAATTATATGAGATCTGATGGCAGAAGGAGTTAATTGGGTCGTACGAAAGGTGGAAGTTTTCAAAGTGGAGATGAGCATAGAGAAAAATTTAATTTCTGAGGCAGGGAAAGAATTATTTTCATAATGCTTTAAAGGAGGATGTGGCAACTTGTTAGGCACCCTTAACAGGAGAGTTGCTGACCTAGTGGAGCAGTTTTATGTCCTGTCAGGAGCTTAGTAGTGGGGACAGAGGTGGAAAGAGGGACTGATGTTGGCATAGTCCTGAGATGGTGAGCCCATGAGACAGAGGTGGTGATGGAGCTATCTGCAGCAGTGGAGTGTGGGACCTGTCAGGCTTGGGAGCACATACAGCCAGAAAGATTTTGGGCAGGATGTTTAGGAAGATACTTCGGAGGACTGTTCTGTCTCAAAGTATCTAAAGTGTGTGAAATGGGAGAGCAGAGTTGAGGAGAGAACTTGGGAAAAGGCATAAAGTGAGAATAGGAGCTTACTCTCTGTTTGGAAAGGAATCTGGTACAGAAGCAACAAGGCTGGTGACAGAAAATAGCATCTTTCCTGGAAAAGGAGGTCACTTCTCTTCCTCCTCTCCATTAAGAATTGCTCCGTGTAGGAGTTACTGGTGAGAATGGTTGAAACATAAACATGTGTTGTTCTCAGCCTCCTGCCATGAAAGGCTTTTAAGAAGCATTACATGACTATGCAGAAAAGTTAGATCTAGGTTTCCTGCTCCTTTAGCCTGAATCTCCAGCCCTGTCAGTTCATTTGACTTGGTGACATCTGGTAGTGTCTGGGAGAGATTCTTGCCTAAGGTGCAGCAATTCACTGTACCCAAACCATGTCACATGGGATCTGGGATTAGACTAAAATACAGACACACCTTCATTTTTTTTTTCTTTGTGCTCCCACCCAATTTTAGTTCTGAATTTCCATAAGTGCTGAATAGTCAAATCCATTCTTTGCAACTCCGAGGGCAAGGGAAAAAAGAGAAGTCTCAGGATTGTAATTTCCTGCTTCTGCTCTGCACTTCTGAGGATCAGTCAGGAGGTGGGATAATTCTCTGAATTAAAATTGCCTTTGTTAAGAGCAAGCCAGCTTTACTGCTGTCCTTTCTTTGTGATTCAGAGTTTGCAACTTCTTCAGGCTTGAAAAATTTAGGAAATGAGGTTTTTGAGATTGTGTTCCTCTCACTGTGGGTTTTTGTTTTTTTTTGAGCCTGTTACTCTTGAAAAGCCTGGGTTGAGTTTCCTATGTCTGGAGGACATGCCTTTCATTTGTGCTGCCTTTTTTAAAGGGGCTTGATCAGCACAGCACCTATTAGCATGAGGAAAACCATAATGGGTCTGCCTTGAGAGAAAACTGGAGAGTTTGTGGCACGAGACAGGAAGGGAGATTGGAGGCTACCATTCTGGAGGTTTTGATGGCCAAGAAGCAGGGGAGGATACTCATTGGCAAACAGGAATGCTAGTGGACTATTTGTATTTTTGCCATGGATCTCAAGTAGAAGTGTTCATATAAGTCTGAATTAAGTCTAATTAAATTAAGTCTAAATCTTAGAAAGCATGATGTGGGTGTAGGTGGGAGGCTCGATTGGGTCTCCTGACCGCTGGTCGTTGCCCTGTTACTAGGCCTAAGTTTAATCCAAGGAAAAGGCAGCTTAGAGAGATGTATCCATGCCGAGTCAAAGTGGTGAAGGGATTTGTCTTCACTCAGCTCAGTTCAGCCCTTCCCTGTGTCTTCAGTCAATGCTGATGAGGTTGCTGCCCTCTGCTACCTTTGCTAGGCCTTAGGGGAGGCTTCCCCAGGATCTGATTCCTTTCTTGTCCCAGTGAATGGCAGCTGCAAGAAGGTGTCGACTCCCGAACAGCTGATTCTTGAGTGGTTAAGATAAGATGTCTCCACCACAAGGGTGGTAACCTCCTATATCGTCCCAGTTCACACTGTCACTGCTCAGGAATCAGCACCATCTGTAGGCTTTTGTTCTCTGTATTTTTGAGTGTAAGGAAGAATTCAGACATGCAGTCAGCATTAGCTTAGACAACAGGAGACATTTAGGCCTTTCGGGCATTTTTGGTTTGAGTTTTGTTTTGTTTCCTTTCCTCAGGCTCGGGGTGCTCTTATCTGTGGAGCATCTGTGCCTCAACTCCTCTGGAAGGGCAGATTTGTCATCTTTGCATCTTTGGCATTTATGTGGAGTGATTTCTATGCTATTAGTACTTCAGCAGGGAAGGACAACCTTGTTTATCCCTGCCTACTGCAACCTGTAACATGCACTACAAACTACTTGGACTTGGAGGGTCTCACCCACTCATGTGTTGATTCTCTGAGGCTTCTTCTGTTCTCACCTGCCTCCTATGAAATGGAAGATGAGGAACTGTAATCTTCTGTTTGCTCTTTGTGCAAACTCTGGACCAGAACAAAATAAGCTAATTTCTTAGGCTGAGTTTTCCAGTCCCTAGAAAATGTTGTAGGTTTTTTTTTTTTTCATACTTCCTTTCTTGCTTGTTATGGTTAGTTCTTCACCCACAAGTCTTCAGAAGCCTGGGAGCAAACACTGAATCTGGAAAGGAGTATCTAAAAAAATGTGGCAATTCCTGTGATAGTTTGTCATAACTGTTGGTTGTGCTGGGGAAGCAAACTCTTGGTGATAGTAATATGTATGCTGGAGGAAGAGGAGAAGCTCAGATGATTATTTTCTGAGAAATATCTGATGAGTGGGTTGTGGTTTTTTTTTTTGACTGCAGGTGCTTTAGAACAGACTGGCAGGGGAGGGGGTGGAGACACTTTTGCCTACTTTTGCTTTGCAAACCCCCCTGTTTAGCTTAATCAGATACATGAGGCCACATCTAACACAGTTACAGCAGAGAACTAATGGGAGATATGGGGCAAATTAAACCTAATCAGTTGCAGGGAGAAATAAGCAGTACTCAGAAGCCTTCAAGCAAGGAAGGGAGTGAGGCAGAGATGACATCTTTGCTTTGTGCATCTGGATTTACCCTCTCAAAGGCTGCTGATGAAGTGACTGGGGCAGCTGCCAAAGCCCTTCTGTTTGCTTGCTGGTACACTGGGGTGCACTGGTCCTGCGGGCTCATCTGGGAAAAACATGGAGCTATATCTGCACTGGTTTGGGGATTTTTCTTGGATGATGTCGTAACAACACGCTTTACATCCTGCATGGCAGGATCTTAAAAATAAATGTGCTGAAGATGCTAAAACTGCCTATTAAAATGTTGTGAGGAAAGGGGGCCATCAGAGTTACACTAGAGAAGACTGGAGACACCACAGAGCCATCTTTTCTGAGCTGGTGGGCTGCACACCTGAGCCTTCAAGGTAGGTGCTTGTATGGCTCCTTGGTAGGCAAGCAGATGGGGAGGGAATGGTGGGAGGGAAATTCCATGAGCTTCAAAAGGAGAGAATTACTCTGTTGCAGGATGGGGCTGAGCAGGGTCCCTCTACAGCTCCAAACCAACCAACCTCAGGAGCCTTTGTATGCCTATGGCTCTGTGCCAGTAAAACACATTTCAACTACTCAACCCATATGAAATAAACGCAGTGCTGAGATTTTCCTTCTCTACCATTTGATGGCAAATTAAACATTTGACTCCCACAAGAATGAGCTCCAGAGCTCTGTATGTTCCTATGATGTAACTGAAGCAAGGTTAACTTTTTTATTTTCACATGTGCAAAGACATGATAGAGCTAAATCTATGAAATTGATGGCTACAGGGAAAAAGTGAAAGAATTTCCATTGCTGATCTCTGACTAAAAGGACCTGATTTCAGTGCTCTCTCAGTTGAAAAGCTGTTACCACCTAAAAGTACCAGGGAACCATAGACTGAAACCAACTGAAAATGCTGTCCATTCCTACAAAAACATTGTTTCTGGGATTTGGTGCTCCTTTTGAAGCTAATGAAGCAAGTAACTTAAACCAGAATCCATCTGTTTGAGAAAATAATCTGAATCTAAACCAGAACACAAGTTCTGTAACAAAAAGTCCAAACCTGCTAGCCCACTCGAGTGTCAGAAGTTATTACACAAAGTTATGATGCTGGCAGATAGTACCAATGAAATGTGCAAAATTAGACCCTTACCAGATACTGAACTGGCATGTGCAGCTTTGGGTTGGATACAGGGAGAACAGCATAAATCAAGCTGCAAATGTCTGGGAAAAGAAGTAGGAGGAGAGACTGAGGAGGAAATATTCCAGTATCGTGAGTAAAATACAAGAGAAGACTAGAGAGAGCGAGAAGACACTTACTGTACTGGAAATAAAACATTATTCCTTGAAATGTTTTGATTTCTATTGCTGGACTCCATGCCATGTCACCTTCCCTGCTGAAGCCTGTGTGGAGGCAGGTGCCTCATATGTTGGATCCACTTTTGAGAGAAATTCAACTGTGCTGTCTCTTACATGTGGGTGACACTTGCAGAGCTTGTTTGGCCAATTAAAGTATGTTTGAATTGACTGTGGTGGGATGTGGTGCGAGTTCTGATGCAACAGAGGCTCTTTGTAAATGCAGGTTTTGATGAGAACTTGTCTCTAAAATATCTAGTAATTTTGTTGCTGTTGTGAATTGGCTCCTTCCTTTCTGTGGTCCACTGTTGCATGGTTGATGTTTGAAAATGAGATGTTTTCCGTCTGGGTAAGAAGTTGGATTTATCCTTGGAGGCCTGAACTCCTGCCTTTACTTGTAGGAAATAATCAGTGTTCCAACTGTGCCTCCTCATCACTCGCTTGCCCTCCTATAGATCCGTGTCTCTTTGCAAGGACACTAGAAGAAATTACTTACGGACCAGAAACTGCATTTTTCCTGCCCTCTATTCCTTCATCTCTATCAATTTA
The DNA here is from genome assembly GCA_038090715.1 of Florisuga fusca. Classification (NCBI taxonomy): domain Eukaryota; kingdom Metazoa; phylum Chordata; class Aves; order Apodiformes; family Trochilidae; genus Florisuga; species Florisuga fusca. Next base: position 3,833,314 of record JAAWXA010000028.1, read on the forward strand.
TTCCTCTCCTTCTGTTTAAATTTTGTAAATTTCAACAAACTACTTAGAAGGATTAAACAGTGGGTGGGACAGTGGAGATGAGGCTTGTCTGGAGCACAGTCAGTGGCTGGCCTCAGGTGACATTAGAAATGTAACTGCAAATGACTTACAGGGCACGTTACTGATTTGGAGCAGGGTTTAATATGCCCTTGCTTTGTGGGAAACAAATTTTTGTTTTAAAAATACAGTTTCAGAGTACTATATACTTTTTTCCATGTTTTGGAATGTAAAGAGGATATTTTGCTCTTGCTGCCTTTTGCTGGCAGTAAACTTGGTATCTTTTTGAATTTATTTTTTTTTTTCTTGTGGGAGTGCTAGGACATCATCATGGCTGAGGACTGTTCTCCGCCTGCAGTATTTGAGGCTTGACCCACAGGGTGTGGTTTCATGTTGTGCCTAATCTAGGGTAACTGTGGTTGCCCCACACGAGCAGTCTCTTCCCCCTTGTACCCTTGGTAGGTCTGTGTGTCTGTCTGCTGGGTGAATGGGTTCAGCTTGCTGAGCTGTCACAGCACTGACCCGCAAGACGGTGAAACCAGTGACACCACGGGCTGGGTGGTGTTGGCAAGCTGGGGAATTGCTCCTCAGTGAGCTGGTCAGCGTGGGCCTGATGGAGGGAGGCACTGGCTTTGCTGCTGCTTCACTTGGCTTTAACAGGAATTTGGAAAGACTTTCCCTGGAAACAAGGGAAGGTAAGAATTCAAGCCCAGCATTCAGTTTCTTTGGCTCAAGCATAGGCCTCTTTGTTGTGTTGTACTTCTATGACAGTCGTCATGCTGTACCAGTGTCAAAGTGTGGTGAAAGATCAACCTCTGGATGCTGCAAATGGTGCAGGATGTCAATTGGTCATGTTTTCTGTGGTGGAAACTTCTCCTTAAAGCAGGAAGCAAACGTCAATAATTTCGTTTTACTCGGGTGAACACAGACTTACCTTCTGTGTTATAGCCAGATAAATTATTCATCTGAATATGAAAAGCTTTATCCCCTTGCTTGTGCCTTGACTTTTCTTCCTGAATTTTGCCTTTTAGATGACTGTTGTGTAGCAAAGAGGGTTTTTTTTGACCCTTATTTACAGAACCTGGGTCTGAGTCTTGCTTGCTTTCCCTCCTTCTCTCCAGTGATGCAGGGGTGTGCTGTGGTTTGACAAACCTGCCCTGAGCATGGACACAAAAGGAGGCACAATCCCACCCTCCTCCAGACTTGATGCAGAAGGGGCAGCACTGATGTGAGCTGTCTCGTTAGTCAAAGGAAGACAGAGCTTGCTGTTTGGAAACATAAGCTGCCTAAATGCCCATTTCTGTTCTCCCTGAATGAGTATGTGGCAGGCTGAAGGGGAAGATCTACATGGGTGGAATCTCACACATGAATTGTCAATTGGATCATGTAAAGATTCACTCTGGTGGAAATTACAGCTTCACAGTGTTACATGCAGAGTATGCATACAGGAAGGACGGTGCCTACTCTGAAGACTTGATAATTTCCACATGTAATAGACAGATATATCAAATAACTGATTAATATAGTAAATAGAAGCTCCACTTAAATTGCTTTGCCTTACAGTCTGTATGTTGATACTTCTTGCCCTGTCTTATCCATCCCTAAAATATCTTCCTGTTAAAGCTACTTTTTTTTTTTTTTTTTTTACCCACTCTGACCTGCTGCGTGCAACATTATCACAGTTGAATAGATGCATTTGTTGTGTCTGGGGTCTGATAGTGGGAGAGTGAAAATTCTTCTCACATGCAATGGCCTTCTAAGAGGATCTAACTGCTGGTTGTGTCCTAGATAGTCCATGTTCCTGTTATTTGCCAGCACATTCAGTGAGTGGTTCACATTAGTCAAATGAAGAGTATCATGTCTGAACCCAGCTCACAAGAGCTCTTTTCTGCCTCTGTGACTCTTCCATCCTGTCCTGACTGCACAAGCTCTTAGGGTGGACTACAAATGGTATTTAACCATGTAACCACAAATATCAAGAAATTAGAGAACAGAAGCATAACTTGGACTTGGTTAGGAATTCAAGTGTTAAGCCCTGGATTCCTGACTTGGGATGGTTTTAGCCATGGCCAACTTTAAATATTAATTTTTGAATGCTCCTTTTTGCTGCTTTGTATCAGCGAGCTGAATTGCTGGGTAGAATTCTGTAAATACGTAATTGGTTTCAGTGTCTGTATTTACCCAATAGCTTTCATGTTTTTTCCCTTAACCTTTGGACCTTGATTTGGGAGTGTCCTTTTTGTAAGATGTGACGTAGATATTCCCTATAATTGTTGTGCCAGGTGTGCTAACGGTTGGCATTTGCAGACTTCTTTCAAGTGTAAAGAACTGAACCAAGGTGACTGGTTGTTTAAGAGATGTTTTTATCTTCATACTGTGGCTTTTCTTCCAGATTAGAATGTTACATTTTTTTAAACATTTGCTGTACTGGAGTGTAGCATGATCTAATTCACCATGTCTATTCCTTTTCATAAGAATTTTCAGCACAGTAGCATGATTACCCTCGTTCTAAATGTCCAAACACTGGGTAAACAGACTGTAAGAAGAAAATAACTCTTGAGCCACCCTAGTAAATATGTCTGTAAAGCCTTAAACAGGAACTGACCCCAACTTCTTCCGTCACTTTGGCTCCGAGGCCGTGTTTTTTGCAAGCAGTGAGGCAAAGGAAGGGATCCTCCTCACCCAGCCCTGTTTGAGTTTGAAGATCTTTTAGATTTGCATCTCTTCACTGCTCATTGTTGACTGGACCAGTTTCCCACCAGGCTGTGCAAAGCTGTCATGGGGTCTTGGGACTGGGAGCAGGGGCAGGAGGTCTGGCAGCTCCTGAACCGAGCACTACTGAGGGATATGAACCACAGTCTTGAAGTTTCTCTCCCATTTTGAGCAAGTATCAGTGTGTTTCTGAAGGACCCGAGTGTTATCACTTCATCACAGTCAAATCAAGGCTGCTTCCTGTCCTTCACGTGCAGAAGAGGGTTTGTTTTGGGAGGATAGCTGGCAAAGAAATTAGGTTATAGCATGAAGGGCTATACATCTTCCCCCCTGAAAAGAGTCATGCTCTTCTGAGGACTCAATGCCTAAATCATCTTGTGTGTATTTCAGTTTGCCAAGTGTTTATGCAGTTTTAAGGAGAGACATGGGAATGTTTTCCAGAATGCTGTTACTGTTTGTTATTCCACAGTGTTTGATAGTGTACTCTTAAAAAAGGATGGAGGGGACTGAACCTCTACGCACACTTCTCAGAATCTGGAATCAATGTTCAACCTTGGAATGAGAGACCAGGAAATGGGAAAGCTAACAGCTCAGCCTCTGAGGTTGGGATGTGTGCTATCCTGACCATAGTGGTGTGTAGATTAGTGGTGTACTGTGACTTCACCAGATCTGATCTTGACTCATAAAGGGCTCGTTGGCGGAAGGTCCAAATGTACCAGATGTTCTTACTTAGAGCATGATCTGTAGGAATAAATGTTATGTTCTTACAATGTCTGGGAATGGCAGTGTATGGTAGCAAGTTAATCAAGATACAAACTGCACACTAAAGCCTTTTTTCCCCACACAGAAATCTACCACAAATCTATTTTTTTTCTGACTGAAAAAAAGTAATTTTACTGCACAGCCATTAAAATCAATTACTACATAACTATTCCACCTCAGAGTGGAAAGAGAGGCAAAAAGTCTGTCCAACTGGAAAAAAACTCCCAGGAACTTCTCAAAGTGGATTGTGGAGATTACTGGAGATAAGATTCTGCAATGAGTAGCCCTGTGTTCTGCCACACCTCTACTGCTGTCCAGTCATTTTGAGGAGCCTTGTAGCACTGGTGGGCTTGGGTCATTCTTTGGTCAGAGGAAGTTCTCTATAGTAGGCTGAATAACATCACTTCTTGCAATGCCCGTGAATTGCCTCAAAAACTTGATTCAACTTGATTTATCTGTTGCACTGTACTCCCCAAAGTACAATGGAATAGCAGAAGGAAAATGGCTCTTGAGTAATTGCAGTAAATGTATCTGTAGGACTGAACAGAAGATGCTGCAGTGTCATATCATATTTTTTGGTTCCAAGGTTGTGGTTCTAGCAAAAGGCAGCATGCCTGCATGCAGGGCTAACTTCTCCACTGTAGGCAGAATATTTATTAAAAGGCCTTTTCAAAGTGCTGAAAATTCTTCTCCCAGGGCTGAATGATGTGTTTGCTGAAATTATTTGTGGGCTTTGTGAGGAATCTGTGTCTTTTACTTAGATATGCACTTCAAATCCTGGAACTTGGTCCAGTTCTTAATAATACTGTTAATACAGGCTCTTCTCATGAGAAAAATCTGCAGGCATCTCTAGCCTGCTTTTGTATAGAAGCAATGCTTATTTCAATATGTGTGCATATCTCCTCACCCAAAAAACTCGTCTCGGAGAATAAAAGTTTAATGAAAATAGGCAGCACAATAAAGGGAAGGCACCACAGAAGCGACTTGGCTGTGGGTGGAAATTCCTCATGAGTTTGCATTTTGTTAGACATGAAAGAATCCCCTCCCTGCATTTGGCAACAGATGCACCAAAATGGATTATTAGAGATGAATCCATCTGAAACTGGCTTTGTTAGTTCTGCTTCTCATGTGGGTATTGAGATTTATCAGGTGTGCAAGTTGGAGCCTTGCTGGACATCAGCCTGTTTCCAGGTTCTTAACTAGTGGCTGCAGTTCAGGCAGTTAATTCACCAAGCTCAGGAGATACTCAGTTCTCTCTCATTAGGAGGCTGAAGTCTTCAATGAGTTCTAACTGGCTTGCACTTCAGGACTGCTCAAAAGCTTTGGCTGGTTTAGGATATGGCTGCTTGGCTGCAAAATGATATTTCTGTCTAGAAGCATGTTAAACTTGTGTTCTGAGCTAAGTGGCTGCTGGCTGGTTCTCAAAGATGAATGAGAGGCTTGGGGTGGTGTGGTTTTTTTTCTGTTTAAACTCATGAAATTTTAAGACTGGATTTTATCTGTTATGGCTCTGATATTTTTGTGCTCATCCCCAACTTCAGGGTCTAAGGAGGCTGTACTCTCCTGGATAGAAAGAAATTTTAGCTGGGTATCTGAAATAATTACTGCTTGCAATGATTCGCCCTGTGCTGATGAATACGAGGTAAAATACTGCCGAATGCCACGCTTTACAGCCTGGCAACTTTCATTTATTTTAGCATGCTAGATGTTAAACTGATGCTTTAGGAGCTGTGGACAGCTGTCCTGAGGTAATATCTTGCCAGATAAGATCCTCCAGATTGCTGGCTTAAGTCTGATTGAACTGGAAGGAGGCTGCAGGCATGACATTCTTTTCCCTCTGGAGACTCCAATCTCTTGGTCTTCAGGTTGTGTTACAAGGTCTGTGTTCCTCAGCCTGGGCCTGGCCAGGGTGGAAGCTAGCTGAGAGGTTTTTGCCGAGGGCAAGGAAAGGAAGGAAAAGTGTCCTGTGTGCTTCCAGATCTGCTTGGCATCTAGGAACATGAGAGACATTTTATAATGCAAGTTGAACCAGTTCTGATGTTTTTTCCTAATTGGTTACATTCAAAAGGGCAAGGATCTTTACTTCTTTTTTTTTTTTTTTTTTTTTTTTTTTTTTTTTTTTTTTTTCCTAGTCTCCTGCCATTTTGTTTTCCTCTCTCCCCTTTGTCTTGCTTTCAGTTCACCCATCTGCATCTGATCTTGCCCAGGCAGCTGCTGCTCTATTTGTATGTTCCCTGGGGGAGCTCTGGTGCTCCTTTAAGATCTCCTGTTGCTTTGGGAATTCACCTTTTAGACATGGTGCTTCATTAGCCTCCCTCATTTATTTAGTACTGTGAGAAAAGATTTCCCCTCCCAAAAAGCAGAAGAACAAGTTTCCAGCGGCATCTGCTCCAGAGAAGAAAGTCTCCATGTAAATAGAACAGGTTTAAAAGCCTCCCGTTGCTGGCAAATGAGCGGCTGGGGAGTTTCTGAAGGAATATTATTCAACCAGTTGGCACTTGGAGGCCTTTTTGGAGGCGAGGGCTGAAGAATTCCCTCCGTCTCCTTCTCTCTTGGGGAGGGGTCGCACACCAGCGAGCGGCCATGCTGCCGCCACACACCCTTCTCCCGCTCCTCTGCCTCCGTCTCGCCACGGTTGCTCCCTTTTTGTTGCTGCTCGTTACAGACAAAAGAGCTATTCGGGATCTTTCGACCCATTGGGTTCTTCTTTTCCTCATGTTTTCCCCATTCTCCCCCGCCGGGCCGGGTGGGAAAGCCATCCCCGCTGCAGGTGGTGGTGGGAACGGGCCCGGCCTCACTTATCACCAGTGACAAATCAATGGCAGCTTCAGAACCTGGGCTCCCAGCATCCCACCCGGCCCAGTGCTGGAGCAGTGGGAGGCTTTCCCTGGAGGATAAAGGGCTCCTTGCAGCTCTGACTTGTTGCCTTAAATCTAGCTGGGGAAGCCTTTTCATTCCCCTCAGCGGCAGTCCCCTCCCCTCTGGGTTTGTCTTGGGGAAGGGGGGAGTGGGGGAGCACTGGGGTTTGTGAGGGATTTTCAGCTTCCCCTGCACAATAGTCTGGGGAGGGCAGGCAGGGCTGGGCTGACAAAACCTGCCCCAAAGCACCCAGAGTCCTGCAGGGCTCCTCACACTGCAGGTTGGCAGTGGGTATTCCTACCAACAGTGCTTTTCCCTAATGGCTTGTGAGGGGAGAGGGGTGGGATGGGTTTGAGAGGTGGGAGGGGGAAAGAAATTTTGTGTGTGTGAGGGAGGGAAAAATGGAGATGGGTGAAGGGATTTATCTCTGGCTTCTGCGGGCCAGGCCCTTAGAAGGGGGCCTTTGTCAGGATTCAGTGTCCATCCTAAAGCTTGAGCGCGTTTGGGGAGCATCAGTGTTGAACCCAAGGGAGGAGGGAGATTTAGGTGGAAAACACATAATGGTTTGGGCTTGTCCAGTCTCCTTTTTTTGTTTTTCTTTCAGTAGGAAACATTAACTGATGAGCCCCTTCTGGGTGGTTTTGTCCAAAGTGTTGGTGTAGGCACGGCCTTTTCTTGTATTGAGGATGTCTGTCTTATTTCTGCTTAACCATTCTGTATGTCTTTGTGCTTGGTTTCATGTTCTCTTTACTACCTGTGAATTATTTCTCAATTTCTAGTTCATTTCATCTTGGTCCCAGCTTCAGATGTGGGAGAAATCAGAAAAGTGTTGTCTCTTTACAACAAACTACTACAACTTCACTGATAGGTTTTGGCTTTGGGAGTTCCTTGAGATGGTTACTGTAGTCCTGGGCTGGTCAGGTATGTTCATGTCTATGTGCTGGTTCTGTCCCTCACTTCTAAAGCTGCAATGGAGATATCTAAACAGCATGAAACTGGTTGATCCTGTCTAGAAGAGATCATATGAGACCACTTCTCCTTGGCATTGTAGGGAAAAAGTAATCAGGCTGCTTCCTTTGAACATTCCTTTCCATTCCTGCAGGGCTGGCAGCAAGCTTGGCATGCCCATAACTTGGGGCTAAATTCTTACATTAGCTAAGCTCTGTTGCATGCATTATTTGCTGTGTGTTAAAGATTCAAATGTCTTCTTAGATGTGATGCTTTGATTATAGTGGGAATGATGCTGGAGCATCATCTTGTTTCAGATGTATCATGTCAGAAATTAGATTTGGGCAGATGCTTACCTGTGTCAGTGTTTTCCCAGAGCCGTGAGTACTTCTGCTTTGAGACCTCAGGCTTTAAGCTGAGCAAATCTAGGGGCTGCACATATGGAGAATGGACATCCTAAACTCTGTCCAAGGCCTGGATCATCTTTCATTTCCTGTCAGTTAGTCAAAGGTTGGACTGGATGATCTTGGAGGTCTCTTCCAGCCTAAATATTCTGTGATTCTGTGAAATTTCCAGATATTAATCCAGTCTCCAAATGATCAGCAGAAGTTAGTAAGTAAAGGCTGACCTCTGTGTCAGCACATGAGGAAAATGTGCAGGGAAGGCAAGACTGCTGAGCTGTGGTAAAGCTTGCAGTAGAGGCCTTGGCATGGATATAGCCAATGCTTTTACATAAGGGACATCCTTGCCTGTGATTTAGAGGTGAAGAGTCCTTTGTGGAATAAGGACTACTTCTTTGTAGTCCTTCTTTGTTGAGTAAGAGTACTTCTTTGTAGGAAAAAATTACCAATATGCCAAGTACAGACCTAAGTCAAAAGAATGTGCATAACTATGGAGATATTCAATCATTCTTATTCTCACTGGCATCTGGTGACACATTTTCTGTGAACATCACATCTGGCAAACATCTTCTGTGTTGTTCTTGATGAGTATTTGTAAAAGCAATCTATCCTTAGAACATCACAACTACCATCAAGGCAAAGTTTGTAGGGAGAGAGAACAACTTCAGTTAGACTATCTAGTATGGCTGGAAAAACAGATGAGCCTTTGAGAGCAGTTTCTCCTGAGAACTAAAATAGAAGCTTAGGTCTTTAAGTGCAAGCTGAGAACAGTTGCTTTGAGTTCATCTTGTCTGTGTTAATCAATTAGAAATTGAAGAGAAGGTTCCTGACATCTCTGGAGCAGAAGGGGATGTGTGGGAAAGGAGTGGTGCCGCAGAGGCTAAGGCTTCCTCAATCCCTTCCTGATTTTCTTTCTTTTTGGTTGATTAAAGTCTGGCCACTTTCTAACTTTCCAGACTAAAACTTGAGGGAGGAAGAAGAATTTGTGCTTAAAGATGTCTGTGAAACTTCAGTTAGAAGTGATTCAATGACTTTGGACAATAAAGATAGAGAGAAAATGCACTTTTTCTTCCCATGTATAAAATTTTCCCATAGTACAGAAAAGCCTGAGAATGTTGTTTGAGTCTCCCATATTCCAGAAAGAGAAAAAAAAGCAGAAGGGCTTTAAAGAATCTTTGGTTTCTCTGAAATTCACCCATGCATGGTGGAGTTGTACATATTTGAAAATTGGTGCTTTTATGTGCTGAGTAGGCGTGTGACAGCAAAAGAATGTTTGGGTCTCTCTGTGCTAGACATTGATTATCCAGTGTTCACATTGACCAGGACCTCAGCTCCCATTACTCCCTGACAAGAAGGGCTGCAGAGAAACTGGAGTCTAGATAATTCCTTCTGAGATGCTGCCCTCTGGGCTGAGTGCTCCTTTGCTGACCCATGGGCCAACAGCCCCTTTTTCTCCAGAAGGAGAAGGCAGCTGAAGTAGGCTCTTTCTCTGTGATATGATGTAGTATTGAAGATTATGTTGCAATGAAAGAAGTAACATGGTCATGAGTCTGTCATCCCACAAGGCCATAAATAGAGTGCAGAAAACCAGTGCAGCTGTGTGATGCCATTTACTGAATAAATACAACCTGTCTGCCTGTTCATATTCTTCCAGGTATTTTTGAAGGGTTAACTTTTTGCTGGTTCTTCTCCATCTGGATCACTTTTCTCCTCTTTTGCACTCAGCTTGCACCTGGATTAAATGTGGGCATGTGTGCTCAGTGGAAACAGGGATACAGGTTGGCTGTGTTTACACTTGGTTTGGATCAGGTTTGAATTTCTGGGCATTTTGGGGTGTGGGGGACAATGCAAGTGTGCAGAAAGGAAGAAAGTTTAGGAGGAAAGAGTATCAGAAGGTAACTGGATTATGGAAGTAGGGAAGCTTGTTATTAGGCAGAAAAGGGATGGGGGAAAGTGGAGGGAGGAGAGTTCTGGGTAGTAGGGGTGAGATGGGAGACACTGTCTTGTACTCTCTTTTCCTACAGTTGGGCTGGCCCTCTTGCTCCCAGGTCTCACTTCTTGCTTGCCCACAAAAAACCTCTTGTTTTTCCAAGTTCTTTTCAGTTTCTTGTCCTTTTTCTTAGGAAAAAGGGACTTGAGAGTTTGGGAGGCACCTTCTTGCCACAGTGTTTTTATACCACCTGTGTTGCTCCCCTTCTGTTGTGTTTTACCAGCACCCAGCACCTCTGCAAACCATTCCTTGGCTTTTTGGGTTGGACACCTTGGAGCAGAGGTTTCTGGCTTGGGATTCTGGCTGTCTGAAGTCTGTCAAATGGAGCTGATGAAGCCATTCACCGCAGTAAGACGTGAAGACAAATGAATCCCTGTTTATGGACTGCTTGATGGTTCTTGTGATGAATACCACATAATAATTTTACATTCAGCTGCGGACTTTGTGCTGCGAGTGATGTGGTGTCATAAACTGCAAAAGGGGGTTGTTAGAGGCTGTGCAGGGAAATTTAATTCTGGGAATCCATGAAGCTTTTTTGCCTTGCTTATATAGATTTTAAATGCCCTGTGTGACCAATAGCAGCTGGATATATTTTCTTCTGAAGCATGCTGTATAAGATATTATCTTTGTCAGATTCTTGCTCAGTTCTGTATACCAGGAAGCAACCTTTTAAAATTCACTCCTGTTAAAATAAATATACTGAAATCTTCAGGGTCTGTAACACCAGACCTGTTCCCTCTTTCCCTTCAATGGAGAGAGAGCTCTTGGGGAGTCATGGTGTGTCTCCTAACTGTTGCCTCTGTGGTTAACCTGTTCCTCATGGACCATTCCATGGTGTCTGATTTTTTTTATACTGGCACATTTCCCACTTTATTGGGGAATATGTGTGTGTGTGTGTATAGACTATAATTATTTTTTTCCTTGGAGTTGTCCCATAGCATCTTCTTCCTATTTCTGCTCCTTTAAGAAGACAAGATCCAGGTCTCTCCAAATGCTGCACTTGCAGCCTTCTTTATCCTCTTTTGACCCATTCCCTGGTCAATGAGTGTTGAGTAGAGGCCACAGGTCTGCACATGAAAAACACAGGGAACACGAGTTGAGATCCGTGTTAATTTCCCCCCGGAAACTGCTTCTCTGTAATTACAGTTCCAACATCCTCCAGAATAAAAGGGCCCCCATCCCCCCTGCAGCCCCCCTGGCAAATTTGATGCTCCTTGCAGCAGGGAAACCAGGCGTGGAGGGGAGCAGGTCAGCTGGGGCCTGAGAATGCTTCCCTTCCCTGTCTTCATTGCAGGAGGGTGGCGGGGGCTGTTCCTCTCCCCAACCCCTTTCTTGCCTCTTCCCCCAAATCTCCCAAGTAAATACAATTTTATTTTCTTATGTTGCTGCTGATCTGCTCTTGTTTCTCGTACAAAAAAAGGTGGAAGGGGCAAGAAGGAACGAAAGAGTCTGGCGACAGGAAGAGATGAATTGCTGAAGAATGACACTGGAAGGGACTATTGTTCATTTCAGCACTGGAGCAGGAGCAGAGAGAGACGTTCACACGCCATCCTTGGGCATCCTGCTGGGCAGGCTGGGGAAGGGGCATTCCAGCTGGTCATGAGATTTGGCCAGGCAGATTGAACTGGGTTGAATAGACTGCTCGCCGGTTTTATTATTATTATTATTTTTTTTTCTTATAAAGAAACCCACTGGTTAATTGCAATGGAACCTGATTAAAGGGAGAATCTGAAACCCACATGGACATTACAGACATAAAGCTGTCAGCCTACCAGCATGGGATAACTGGGCCTTAACCCTTTAAAAGGCTCACGGGGGAGGGGGATGCTCTCTGGAGTCAGGATTGCCCAGTCTGTTGACATGTTTGTGTGAGAGAGGACTTCTGTCATTTGGAGGAGTTGTGTGCACAGCAGGAGACCAGTAAACAGACTGTATCCCATGAAAGACAAGTGCCTGAAGAATGAAAATAAGGTTTTAGGGATATTTTGTTCATTGAGAGATTGTATGGGGATTTGCCCAAACTGGCAAGTAGTTGCTGGCTATACTTTAATAGTTTTGCAGACTTTAGCAGCCCTTTTCCCTATCTGTCTCTCCTTCTGTACAATCCTGAATGTGACAATAGGACAAATCTGAGGAGACAGCTGTAAAGTTCTACGGACTCCTTGGGAATTGTTGCAAACGAGCGTGATAGAAACATGAATATCCCTGTGGTGGATATGACATAAAAACCCGAGGTAAGTATTATAAAGGATGCTGTAATGTGTTTGAAAACAAAGCTGTAGCTCAGCTGAACTTGGAGACTGATACAGAGATTGAAAGCAGACAGACAGCTTGGACGTACATTATCTCAGCAGTGATGAGGTGGAATTTCAAGATGATTAGAAACACTTTTCTGTGAGTGAAAGCTCTCTTTTTTGTTATATATGTTTCATGTCAAATGTGTGGGGAAAAACGTCCATGTTTTGGTACTTTTGATTTTCTTTAAGCCATTTCTTTCCCCAGCTTTCAGTCCCCACTGGACTGACATGTCCAGTGTCTGGACATGGTTGAATGCCCTCTGCTCCTTCTCTTGCTTCTTTGATATCATGTTTGTAGTTTGCCTCTGATGTTGAGAAGCACAGATGATTTATTCAAATAGACTCTTCAAGCTTTGAAGAGGGTCCCTGTATTGCACTGTGGGGAGATTGGAAGGCAGGGCAAACAGTCGTGCCCCCCAGCAGTGTTGAGCTTGAAGTGTGGCAAAGTGAAGGATGGCATGTAAGTTCTCTGAGCATGTTTTCCAGTCCTTGTATCCTCTTTCTGTAACACCCTGGGCACACGTGTGCCTACAGGCTCAGAAATATTTCTGTAGAGAGGTGAAAGGCGAAGAGATACAGCTGGAGCAAACAAAGGTCCTTTGTGGGCCCTGGGAAGATGACAGAGGGATTGCTTTTTTGCTATCTAAAGCTGCTTCTTCATTCCAATTAATCTCTCCAAGTGAGGAGGAATTGTGGAGGCAGTAGGAGCTTTCCAAAACGAAAATTACTGATCTTCCTTTTTCTTGTCCCGTATCTCTCGTCACTTCCAGCAGAAGCTACAAATGCAGGTTGTCCCTTCTGAGGTTTGGCTTCACAGGAAGCAGCTGTCAGATGGCTGAGTCTTCATGCTCCACTCCTCCCTGTTGGGAAAAAGAGAGGAAAAATGAAGTCAAAATGGGAGTATCTTTTATAAGCTCTCTCTGCATAGACATTGGTGTTAGATTGAAGGTCTGAGTATTCAAAGGAAGGGGACTGTGCTGTCAACAATTCATCAGTAAAATGGAGAACAGCATGAACAGGCAAGATCTTGCCTGTTTTCACTGCATCCTCTTCATCAAAAGAGCTGCTCTTGCAGGCAGCTCTGTACCACTTCCTCTGAGAACATGGGATCTGTCCAGATCCCAGCCAGGGAGACTGGAAATACCCATCTGTTCTTAGCTGACCAAGGATGCGAGTCAGGTTTCATGGTAACTCAGCATTGACATACCCAAGGAGTCAGGAATAACAGAGTTTCCTCAGATTTTTACTCTGCATTTTGGATGTAGAAAGAGGATGATAGATGAGAGCCACTGTAATTTAGAGGAAACCAGTGAGCAAATGGAACCTAAAAAATCTGTTGTTCACCCATCTGAATGGTGGGCTTGGATGGAGGAGTTACTTCTGCACAAAAATCTTGCGTGTTGCTCACTTCCCATGTCTTGTTTCTGGTTTTTTCTGTTTGTTTGTGCCTTCCTCCCCTTCCTCCCTGCCACCTACTAGTCCTGCTGTAGTCCTTTCCTGCAGCTCTGTTAACGTTTAACAAATTTCCCTCCAGTTCCTGTGTTTCTTTTGGCTGTAGCTCAAGGCAAACTCCCCAGATCCAAAACTAATTTAGGGCTCTGAGCAACAGTAGCATTTAAATGTTGGCTTTGTGCCATCAGGCGGGCAGCCTCTTCACTGAAGAAATCTAATTCCAGTGTTTATTAGATCAACAGTGGCCTCAGGGCTGGACTTGCTTTAATGTGGCCTTTTAATAACTGTAAGGGTAATACAGGAACTTGGGACCCCCAGGAGAATCTCAGGAGCCTGGCTCTGACCTTTTTTTTTTTTTTTTTTGGGAGGGGGGGAAAATCAAGACTTGGATCTGACTTAATGTGGGTTAGGGAGCATAGGGGGGAGCAGACTGGTGAAGTGGAGCAGGAGGTGTTATTTTGACTTACCAAGCAGTGTGTGTAAATCCTTCCATGTTTGTACAATAGTGACTTTGATTTCCTGCAAGTTTGTTTTAAGGAGCCCTCTGGGGGGAGGAACTAGGTGAGGCAGGGCAAATTGTGCCCCGGTTAAGAAGTGGACTGGGACCAGGTAGGATCTGCTTTAATTTCTCATTTTAGCCACAAACTCTTTGGGAAGTCACTTAGGGCTCAGGTTTCTGAGTGCAAAGAGTGCCTGTGGTGGGAGGTATGAGTACTCTGTAATACTGAGAGTCAGGTCTAAGTCTCTTTGGGCAGATGTGTAGTGACAGTTAAGTGTCTAATTTTCCACTGATTTCAGATTCCTTAGGCACCAAAATACTCATGGATCTGTGCTGCTGGGCTTCCATTTTGGGCTGAATTGAAGACAATACTTCCCAGCTTTTAAGAAGTATTGAAATGGTGCATTAGTAAGAGAAGGTACTCTGACACTGTAGTAGTGGAGGCCACACACATACCCACAGAGATGGAGTTCTATAGTTGGGTTTTTTTACTTTCTGTGCATCTTCCTATCCCTGCCTGAGTTGCTATTACTACATTGAAGGTGAAACCCAGTGGGAACAGGATGAAGCTGGCTCTAAGGGACCCTCTGTTCACCGTCGTGGTTAATTTTTTGAGGGTGTGAGTATGAAGCAAGAGGAAGAGTTTTGTGACCACTTTCTAAGTACTGCAAAGGAGTCTGAAGCCCCGGTGCTGTGGGAGGTGTAGATTTGGTGCTTCATGAGCTGCTTAGAAAGCAAACAAATGTGGGTGGGCTGAATGGGGGCTGGTGTAGAGCATGGCTGCCCTGCAGTAGCCCCAACGCTGACATTCTTGTTTTTCCTGTTGGTAATTCCATTGTAAAGAACGTATCCCAGCTGAGACCATAAAACCCATTTGTGTGAATCTTTGTGTTTTCGAGTGCATGCGTGTGTGTGGTGTATTAAAAAAAAAAATAATTGCTGCTAAAGGTTGTTCTTTTAGTTCCAAGTGAACCCAGTTCTCTGGTAGGCAGCACAGTTGCTGCAGTGTCTCTGTGGTTGTGTGGTGCCTCTCTCTTTGCTAGGCCCAACCCTGTTCTTCCAGCTCAGTCTGACCAGTTAATAATTGCCCCTTTGCTGCTCATCCTCTGAGGGCAACATAATATGTGTGGGGTTATTTTTCAGAAAACGACGTACAGAACAACTCTCTTTGTCCCAAGATAGCTCCATTTATCTTGTGGTTTGTGCTTTTGAAGTCCTCCTGCCTGTGGGGACTGCAAAAATGATCTTCTGCCTCCTTATTGCCACAAAACCACACTGTGTATCCTACCCCTTCCCTGGAGAACTCCTCTGCTAAGCAGAGCTGTTGTGGTTGGCTTCCCAGTCTCTTGTGTGGCAGAGAGCTGGAGAGCTACAAAGCTCAGATGCTCCACCACGAACATGATGGCATCTTTTATAGAAGACCAAAATAAACTCCTTAAACTGACCCTGTGAGAGAACAGTCTGTCTTGTCCAGGAGCTTGGCCTTTTCTGTGTTGTGTCATAATGATGGGAAGAATCAGACTGCTGTCCACAAAAGCCAGAATTGGCTTTTTTTGGGGAGGCAAAGCTGTTCTCCTTGCACTGTGTGCCTGGACAGTGCAGACCAACCAGGACATCAAGCTCCTTGGAAAGGAGGGCTTTATAACACTTGCATTTTTATGTTGAAAAGAAGTGTTTGGCTGTTCACGTTGATGCCTTCTGGGACTGATTGGGGCAGTGGAACTTGGCTTTTGTCATGGATAGGTTAAATGAACAAAATAATGTTCTGGGTTCTAGTTTTGAAGCAAATTGGGGCAGATGTTCTGAAGGGCAGAATGCCCTTACACAGATAGTCCAGTGGCTGGAGCATCTGAAAGATGAAAGACACTGGCTGATAATTTCCTTTGTGACCAAACTCAGTGTATTTCAGAGATACAATGTAGAGTGAAACCTGGATGGCCAGGTAAAATATAGCTTACAAATGTGTTGTGAGCAAGGTTATGGGTGCTTTGTAAATCCAGAGAGCACTGGACAGGCTCTGATACTGTAATTAACAAAGACCATAGGTGGTGTGGGATAGGAAGCTAAAAGTTCAAGCAGTTTCTCAATCTAAGGGCACCAATTTCCTAGAGAAACTGTGGTAAGGAGGTGGCTGGAGAGGATCCTTTGTGTTCTGAATTTTCCTAAGTGCATTTACCAGGCTTTAATCCTTGCAACCCAGATTGAAAAACAGCCCTTTTAGTTGCTCTTGCTTCCCTGGAGCCTCTGAGTGCTAATTTTCAAGCACAGATGGCAGGAGTTCTTCCTCTTAGCTGTCCTCTTTTGACCACTCCATTTTCCTTTCCCACCACTCTGAGACATCTGAGCTTCTTGTGAAGCTGCAGTTAAACAGGTGCAGCTTACAGACAGTAGATTGAAGGAAATTTGCATTGACTTGGGTTTTCCTTAGTGCTTGTGACCTGTAACTGGTTCTTCCATAGCATTTGCCAGAGTTGGAGGCTATGACTGGTCAAGAGAATTTGCAAGCAGGAAGATGTACAGCCAGTAGTCAGGGCTTGGTGCATCTTTCCCTTTGTTTCCTCAAGTTAATTTAATTGCAGAAGCAAAGGATGAGAGAAATCTAATTGCCTGTGAAGCAATGTAAAAAGTTAAAAGAAAGCTTATGGAACTTTGAAATACCATCATTTTCTGTCCTGGAATGGGGAGAGCAAACTCCAGTGTTTTGCTGGTCCGGATCCATGTCTGTGGCTTATCTGCATGAATTTTGAGTAGAAAGATTTCTGACTGCTCACTGAGCTTCCTTCACAAGATCTGCCATGGTAGTGGAACTCTGGTGCCTGGAGTGTGGGAAATACCTCTGAACTACCTATTTTGTATGGATTATATCTTCAAACCACCACACTGTTCTCTGATACTGTGAAAGTCTCTTGGTAATATTTCTACTGTTGTGCATTTTCTAAATTTCAGTGTCTGCTGCACTGTATGATTCATGATAGATGAGCAGTAAATTGTTCATAACTCTTATGGGACAGGAAAGGATAGAGCTTGTTGGTGTGTGGTTTGGAAAAAAAAATACAGTGAAAGAAATGGAAAGTTGTGTGTCTGATGTTGCTGAGGTGACTAATTCTTGCAAAACATGGTGTAGGCTTAAGGTGGTATTTTAAAGTGTTTGTCTAGTGTGTTTAAGCAGATGATGCCATTTCTGAATGGTGTTCTGCAGCAGCAGCCTTTTATTGTTCTCTCCATTTCTGAGTGGTGTTTCATTTCATTTCATGTGCTTGAGTGGGGGGGTCCTGCATGACAAGTGATTTGGTGCTGTGGGTGAGCACTTTGTGTCTGTCCCATGGGTTCTTTGCTGTGTGTCCACACTGACACTGCAGCTGCAGAGGAGCTTGCAGCTCTGTAAGGAAATGCCACTCCAGGATACAGTCAGCAGAGCAGGTTTCTAGATGGCATCCTTCAGATGTCACCCTGCACATCATCATGCAGCATGGGTGAAATGCTCACTGGTGTAAGAGAGGAAAACAATGGAATGCCAAGGCTTTTCACAGGAAAGCTTCACGACTAGAGGAAATAGAATGCTGCTGTTCCTTTGGATCCAAGTTTGGATGTAGGAAAAATGAATGTGACTGCAGAAAAAATGTAAATACTTGAGTTTTAAAGGATTTTGGAGAGGGAATCTTTTCCAGTAAAGGTCCTGCTGTTGAGGAGCAGAGTGTCAGAGATGGTTTACTGCAGCTCATGACTTTGTGGGCTTTGTTTTGCCAAGAATCTGTGAAGATGAAAACAGGTACTCATACTATATGCTCAAACATACCTTATATTTTTGAACACATTTTTGAAATGGGACAACCATTGCCTTGAATTGGGTCTTTTGAAAGGCTCAAAGCCCTTTCTAAAAGATCTCTGTTCCTGTTGACATTGGACATGGTGCCTGAAGCAGGCTGATGCATAGCTGATAAGGTGCCTGGTTCCTTGGATGGCAGCAGGGACTATCAGGCATGCAGAACCTGTGGGATTTATTCTGTAGAATAAAACCTGCATTTCTGACTGCCAGCTGGGGGAGCCTAGAAGATGAGGGAAGTGGGACATTTGTCATCTAATGGCAAGTGAGTATGCAAAAAGCATCACAGGATGGTCACGTTTCAATCAAAAGATCTGGAAAGTACAGTTGAGATGTTTTGCAAAGTTCTTACAGAGAAGCTCTGGTGTTACCAGGAAAGAGCTGTATGGGAACCCAAAGAGGGCTGAGAGTAGAAGTCACTCACATAGTACTTTCTCCTGCCTAGCCTTGCCTGATAGAATATCTCAGTTGTTTGGAAATATTTGTCATCCACCTAATATTTCTTGCCTGCCTTTGGACAGGGATTTTGGGCTGAAATGTTGATGTGTTGAACTTGCTTTGGTAGTTGAAAGGTTCCTGTTTCTATACTTCAAGAGTTGTTTACCATGAGCTATTTCCAGAAACAACTGAGAGGTTGCTCAGGAAACAGGGGATAATAAAAAAGTCCCATTTAAAAAAAGAAGAAGAAGAAAAAAGTCACAGAACTAATAGTCATTGCCTTGGTCTGATTTTAAGAACTAAACAGGCAGCATGGGAAATAAAATGTCATGTTGGTTCAGGCTTCAAACAGATTCAAGTGGGAGCAGTGTGCCATAACACACCTTTGATAAACATTTTGTTGCTATAGTTAGAATATGCTCTTTAGTTTGCTTATATCATCCTCAGTGTGGAACTCCACCTTGTACCCCAGTTTTCCCCAGAGAGGAAGTGTCTTCCTCCACGATGTGACACACACGTATGGCCTCAGGTAGTTTTTGCCCAGATTGTGTTATATCAAAAATGACTGGCTATCTTATATTTTCTTATTGCTGCTTGATTTCTCCAGGCATTGCTGCATCCCAGAATTTTCTTTCAAGTATCTGCTTCCAGTTGTTTTCCACCAGATGTGCTAGCTTAAAAAAAAAAAAAAAAATAAATTAATCTTAATTTTCTGCCTATAATTCTAGACTTCTAAGGTCCCTTCTATGTTATTCCTTTTTCCTTTCTAGTGCTTGTAGAATAATATTTCCTATTTTGGTATCATTTGCAGGCTCCTTAAACATGATACTTACTCTCTCTTCCAGAGCATTAATGAAGTTATTTAATGGGACTGGATCTAATGCTGATTCCTGTGTTACCAACCAGCTATCTTAACCCCTTGCAGCTTGACTTGTTGCCATTTCTCTTGTTGTTTGTTTATATAATCCTTCAGCTATTTGTGGTTTTTTTTTATTTAATTTGACTAGAATTTCATAGCAATAATACTGTCCCTTCTGCTGTACCTTCTGCTCAATGCCTCTGGATATGCAGAAATAAACATTAAACCTTAAACATGAATACACCGTGCTGATGTAACAGCAACATCCCCACTTCTAGAATGGGAAAAGTAATTTTGTGAAATGCCCTAGAAGATATGGATAGAGTTAGGACTATGAGAGACCTCATCATAGTGTTGTTTATTGTAAGATGTTCCTTTGTGACTTGGAGGGTTTGGGAGAAGTCAGTGTAACAATTGCTTCTTAATCTTTGAGTCTCTTTATGTTCAAATCAAATCCTTCTTCAGATTTTCTTTTCCAATGGGTGTTTCTATAAATGCTTTCCTATTCCCTGGAAGGAAATATTCAGTGGGGTTGGTTGTCTTCACTTCTGTGGGATCAGAATTGGGCCTCAGAGACTGCTGTTATTTTGGTTTTTGACCTGTGTGGTGTTTCTGAAAATACATTTTCTGTCACAGTCTCTACCTCATGCACATCCATCCCACCAAACACTAACACAGTTTGCACTTGTGTTGCATTCCTTATTTTCTTTAGCTCCTAATGAGCAGGTGCCCTGTGGAATTTCTCTTCATTATGCTTCCTATTCCTTGTGGAGATATCAAGTGTACCATTTTTCAGCTCTAACCTGGATAGGTGTCCAGTTTAATATGAGAATTGATTGGGTGTCCTTGGTAGTGTGCCTCTCCCTAGACCTTTGGTCATCCATGTGTTTAATTGAGAACCACCTGGCTCAGGACTGAATTATCTCTTCTGCTGCAAGCTGAGAGGGGAAACTCTAAGCCTGGGAAAGCTTCATCCTCACTTGGAGGCTGCCAAAGTAGACACAAGACTCACTTACCAAAAAGCTGTAACATCTTCCATCTCTCTGTCTTTTTTGGCTTTTTAAAATTTGGTTGGTTGGTTGGTTTTTTCCTTTTTTTAGATTTTTTTTTTTTCCTTAACCTTACCACCAGCACAAGAAACCCTGAAACTGTTGTGTTGAAAGCTTTGAAAATTTTTGGGTTGCTCTTCCTAGGCAGGTTAATTTTACTCTAGGCAGGCAAAAAAAATACATGGAAACCATGTGGTAATGCAGTCAGAACTGTCTCAGATGCCTCCATAGTAGGAGTAAATTAGAAAAAGAAAAAAAAAAAGAAAAAAAAAAAAATGTTGGCTTTTATTGGTGCATGGTGCCCCTTCTGACATCAGCCTGTTGTGCTGTAATGTTGCCTTTGCTGTCCCTGCCAGCAGAGCTCCAGGCTTAAACAATGGTCAGCAAATCCCTCTTCTAAAGCTGGATTAACTGTACTTTCCCTTCAGTGGAAACTGCTATTTGGGTAAGAGAGAGGAATCCAAAATTTTCATTTACCCTCAAGATGGGCAAGTGAGGAAAGCTGAGCTGCTTTGCTATAAAAGTACTCTGGGAAGTGCTGGATGGAGAGGAAAATGTATCCAGTGAACTGTGCTCAAGGCCATCTGAAATGTCTGAGGTCTGCCCTCATCAAGATGTGTGTGTGCAGAAGTGAGCCTGGCCTGCAAGTGGATAAGGAGAGAAAGTGTTACATGATACACATCTTCTAACAACAGGTATGCAAGGTGTTAGAGGCTTTTAAAGCTACAACAAAATGAATTCTGCTACAGAATTCACTCATTTTAACCCCAAATAACCAAGTCGGATGCTCATGGGTTCATAAAATACAGAAGGAAGAAAAGAAAAGCATTGGCTGAAGATGGAGTAACCATCAGAATATTTTGCCCTAAGTTTGTTCAAAAATTCTTCTGGTAATAGCCTTCCACACTTTCTCCTGGGGGGGGGAAATCATAGCCTTATGCCTGTCACTATTAGGACTTAGTTTCTCTCATTTTCCTTTTAATTCCACTATTTCTATTCCAGTTATACACTATCCTGTATTTTTCCTTTTTTGTCACTGTAGCTGTCAAATATTTGCACTCTGTTTTCACACCTGTTCAATATCCACTTATGCTTTCTGTCCTCTGCTAGGGAGTTTTAGATGTAGGATTAAAATTAATGGAGCTGGTTTTGTCACCTTTTCCATTGGGTCTCTTGTAGTAATGAGGCTGCAGACAGATCCCTGCCTTTTACTGAGGGTCTTCTGAAGGCCATGAAATGCAGTGTTAGGTGCCTCTTGGTGGAGGGGAAGAAACTCAGATCCATCTATTACTCAGTCCTGGATCCAAAAGAGTGGTTGTTCTTTCCTGAGGCCTCTGAGCTGAACAGTGTGAAACTGTAAATCATGCCAAACACTTCTGTAGCTTAGGGTTTTCTAAACTTCTTGTTCCTGTTTTCCTTGCAGTATGGAACTAGATGGATACTTGGTCATGGTTACCTGTGCTACCCTGTGTTACAGGTCCATGCAGACTTGCAGGATGGTGCAAGGAAATTGGAGGCTGTGAATTTAATCCTACTCATTAAAAAAATTAAGATTTTCTGTTTTAGGACGAAGGGGAAAAGCTGCAAGTAACAGGGTGGCATTGCATGGAAGTGCCTCTAATGTAGTCACTTCTTGCTACCTGGAAAGAAAGAAAACCTGGAAAGGCAGCATGGCATTGACCAGAATTCTTGGTCAACATCCATTTGAGGAAACTTCACCCATATTATGGGACACTGGGAAAATTCTGGTATTGCTAGAATGCTTCCAGGGCCTGGCAGAGCTGATGGACCCTGGAGAGCAGTGATCATTTCAATGGAAGAGAGACTTTTTTTTTTTTTTACAGTAAGAACAATAAATCACTGGAACTACTCACCCAGGGACAAGCAAACTCCCTGTCTCTGGGTTTTCAAAACCCACCTCATCTACACTCTTCTTCCCACATAAGGATGGACCAGGTCATCCTTGGAGGTCCCTTCCAACCTGGACTGTTACATGATCCCATGTTGAAGCAACAGCCTGGAGAAGGCTGAATTGCTACAAAAATAGTGGTAAGAGCTGCCATCTGTCGTTATTTTTACTGAAAATAGAATTAGCATCTCTCCTTTTGCAAGAAAAAAAATCCATGCCATCAGGACTTACAGTGTTTTCAGTCTTCTCTAGAAAATCTACTGGCCTTAAAAAAACAAATGCTACAGAGTTCACTTTGGTAATTATTCTGTCTCTTTATGCTTCCTTTGTAATGTCAGTGTTTCTGTGAATCTGTGGCAAATACAGGACTTATTTAATAGCTCTGTGACCAAATCAGGAGAATGGAGCTTTGTATATTAGTTTTTTCTTGATGGACTGTATTATTTGGCCCAATGAAAGGCTGAGAGGGGGGGGGGAAGAACCCAGCAGAGTAACAACTCTTCATTAAGCAACCCCACCCACCCCCCCAAAAAAATGTGCAGGAATAACAGGATGATTATTGACTTTTGTTTTTCAGTCAGAAATGACATAACTGTTTTGCCAAGTTTAGACATAAAATTACAAAGATCTGTCTTTTTTAAGGGTGAGGAAAGGGGGTGGGAACCCACCCTCCCTCAGGAGACGTTTAATTTGTCAGATAAACATAAAGATGGGATGGTATTTGGAGGGAATCCAAAGAAACTGAGCATACCATGCTAAATTTAAGGTGATGGCAGATGTTAAGTATGAGGCCTGTGTTTAGACTGGCTTCCTGTTTTTAAAATCTGGAGGCTGTTTGTATAATACTTTGCAATGATAACTCTGTGGTTACTGGATCCTGCTGCTGTTGCATCTGGAGGGAACCAAACTACAGACAACAAAGATTATTTTTTGGTTGCTTGGACCCATTGTCAAGTGAGGGAGTAGGAAACTGGAGTGGTGGTCACATCAAGACAAGGCATGATGTCAGATCAGCACCTGGCAATGCATCTGTTTAACTTTTATGTGATGTTTTGTATATATTGTGTTGTTGAAATACCTCAGGTTTTTACCTCCTGCATAAGTGAAATGATTTTTGAATACAGAGGGTTGGTACAATGTCCAAGCCTACAGTGTGATGAGAAGTCACAGGCCAGAGGTACCTCTCAGTTTTCTGGCTCCAGAAAAAGATGCAGAAATTGATATTTTTTTATTTTTATTTTTTTGGTCCAGTTGCCTGAACAGTAAGTGATGACTTCCATCCTGTTCCTGGACCCCTGACTAACTGGGACTGAAATGTGATACTGGAGCTTTATATTCCACCTTAATACATGCTTGGTTAGTCACCCATGTCACTCTCCCTATGTTTAATGAGACTGACATTAAAAAGTAAGTCTTCAGTTAAGGCTACTCTCACCAAATGTGCTACTTCCACTTGTCTTTGAAGGAGGCAGAGAAATCATGCTTTCCATCCGTACCCTTCCTGGCCCTCTGCTGTCACAGATACAGTTACAGGATAATGTCCCTGGAGCTTATATGTTAGAAATAATGTGCTCTCCCCACAGTGATGTGCTTTACTTCTCCTAGTGCAAGACTGGTGTAAATTGTGCCTTGTAAAATGCATAATTATAATGACTAGAAGGTTACTTCCCCCTGAAGGTCACAAACTGCAAAGCATGAGACTCACAAAGGTCACAATTTGGACTACTTGAGCAAAGTATGCTTACAAAATAGTACTGGAGATAGAGGTCAGTGCAAACGAGAGAGTGGTGGTAGCAGGGTCATAACGTGTCCTTCAGCTTCCAGCACTTTCTATAGCAAAATAGTAAAAAAAAAAAATGGTAAAAATAAACCCAGAGATGGTTGGACATAAGAACTTTAATGAGGTTGGAAGAACAGATTCAGTAAATGTGTGTGTATATATATTTTTAATCTGCATACATATATATATATATATCTTAAAGATAACCATGTGTTTGACAATAGAGTAGTTTAAGTTGCAGCTTGAGACAGCTGCACTAGTTCTGTCCCTGGTGTTGCAGAGCTGTACTTCCATGCTTGCTAGGCAGGAGCCAAGTAACTTGCTTTTACTTTTTTCCTCAGCTCTTCTGTTTGTGCTGAATCAGAAAAAAATTGTTAAATATATTCCCCTAGTTTAAGATTGGTTGCCTTGATAGGTGATCCTTTCCTGTTGGTGAAGCAGCTCTTAAGATACAGTGAAGCCTGGGTAAGATAGAGTCCCAGTGCTTTTGTATTTTTGTATTTTTTCTAGGGGGTAAAGATGATGATGTTCATGGTGTACTCCAACAGGAAGGGGTATGGGAGCTTAAAGTAACTGCAAGAAGTCCTTTGGAGCATTGTTGAGGATAATGGTAGAAAAATGGAAAAAGTTATTTAAATAAGTGATTTAAGAGCTTTGGAAAAAGTGATTTAAACAGCAGCTGCCTTGGATACTATATACAGCTGGTTCTGCCTTCCTAAATCATGGCAGGGCAACACCAGGGGGTGGTTTCTCCTGAGTTTGCTGGCAGTTTGAAGGAACCTGTAGGATTTTTTGGGGGGAGGTTTGTGACTCATAGGAATTTCATTGTGTTTATTTGTAATAATTAGGTGTGTTGCAGAGGTGAGGCATTACTTTTCCTTGGGGATGTCTGTGCTGCTTTTTTTGCCTTCTTCACCATCCACTTGCTGAAGAAACTTCTGGTGGAATTAATTGTTCCTCAAGGAGGGGATGCATCCTTTCTACACTTAAATCTTACCTTAACTAGCACAAGTGAATGTCTTCATTGGAGGTAATTCTCCTACTGAGAGAGTTGCAGAATAATTAAATAAAATTTTGCAGATACTGCTTTTCTCAATTGGAATGGAAAATTAGGAAATTATGAGGTCTATTTTTTTTATTTTTTTTTTTTAACCCTTCGGTAGCTACAGCTCGTGATTCATCACAGGTACACTAGATGTAACAAATGAAATTAAAAACTCTGAGAGTTTAGGTTTGTTGGAGCTGGAGAAAGAAGGACCCATGCATAAAGAATCCAGTCACAGACTAGCCTGAGGGGCTTGTTGACTGAGAGAATAATAATTTGTTTAACAGTGGCATTGGTTATATAGATTGTCAAGATAACATCAGACAGAAGTTCAGGCATGACCTCTTTCAGAGGTGGGCTATAACCTGTTTTCTCTCAAAGCAGAGTTTTATTAAGAGAATGTGTGGGATAATATCACAAATAGTTGCATTTGCACAGGGGTCACAGTCAAGAGATGTGCAGAGTGTTGTACTGGAGCTGTGAGAGGGGAGAAAAGGTGTGGGAGCTCCTTCAGCTACTTTGAGGCTGGAAAGCATGGTTATTATGAGGTAATATATTGACATTTGGATTGCATTTTCTTTTGGTTAGTTTGTGGAGTTAAAAATCCTGTTCTCTTGCTTTTGTAAATGTCAGTTGTGCACAGGACAATGTCACAATGTAATCTCTACAGAAGAAAGGTGGGGTTTTCTTTCCTTTCACTGAAATTTGTAAAGCAGTGACATGTAAAAAGGTTTGCATCTAGACAGTTCAGGGTCCGGAGAAGACCCCAGATACTTCTTAAGTAGGATCTTTGCTATCCCTTCTGTTGTGGTGTAAGAACTAAGTTGGAGCAGCAGCAACATTGTGCTCTAGGAGGCTGTAAAATAAAAAGGGAGTTCTGATACCAGGGGTTCCTTGCGTTTGGTTGTGACTGGTGCTGAGTTATTCTTCAGCTTTGACTTCCCAAGTGTCTTTTTGGTTGGTTGCTATTTGCTGTTGCCTTCAAATAGCCCCATTCCAGGAAACTGTAGAGGACATGATCTCCTGTTTCAGCAGTGTGAGAGGAGTGAATGTTTTCTTTTGCAGTGGAGTATGTGCTTGTACATACAGTTTGTCCACAGAGAAGCATTAGGATGTCACTTTGTATTTGATGCATTTACTGTAAAATAGGCGAATCTCTTAAATTTATTTTTTTGTTCTTTACAGGTGTTTCAAGCAGCACTGAATGCTCCTGTGGACGTAACCATTTTACATGTGCTGTCAGTGCTTTTGGTGAATGCACATGCATCCCTGCTCAGTGGCAGTGTGATGGAGACAATGACTGTGGGGACCACAGTGATGAAGATGGATGCAGTAAGAATACCATTCTTGGCTTGTCTTTATGAAAACTGAATTTCTTAACTTTCCCTCTGCAGCTGCTTCTCTGTTTCTGATTTTGTATGACAAATGTTTAAACCTGTAGATGGCTACTTCTGACCTCAGTACTCACAGAGCCAGTGTCTGCTGACTTAAAGCACAGTGAATGCCCAACTGCCTCTTGCAGATAATTTCAGAGGGCTGTTGGATGTCAGTGTTTTAGAGGGAGAGGTACTTCTGTTTTTCCCACTCTTTCAGGAGTGCAATCTATGAACTGAATTATATGATTTTGATATAAACATTAATGGAAAATTAATAAACAGTGTGAAGAAAAGTATTGAGGATATCTGCCTTTTAAAGTTAGATCCTAGTTTCTGCCCTTAGAAGGGAAGGGAAGGTAAGCACTGTACTCAACAGTCATTGGTCTTAGGATCTGCTGAAAGAAGTTACCTTGAAGCTTCTGCATCCTGTCAGCATCTGTGTAGCTAAAGCCAACTAGATGAGAGCTGATAAGAAGTGTCACTCTTAGTCAGTGTAGCACAATATAGATGAACAGGGAAAAACTCTTTCCCTGGAGCCATGAGCAAGCTGTTTTCTTACATCATCTCTTTGGATTCCAGTCTGTGGTAGACCTGAAGGGAGGGGGGAAAAAAAAAGGCCAAATTTCTTGGAACTCGTTTCCTGAAAGTTTTCCCAAAGCTGAAGGTTTAAAGCTCCTGTTAATCAATATAATTGAGGAGTTTATCTTATTCTTGTTGGATGTCTGTTTAGCCTGTCCTGGTTTCTGACCTTAACTACTGTAAGGAAAGGAGCTTTTTTCATCTTTTGAGTTTGTGTTTTGGACAATCTTTTCTTCCTTGAATGTGGGGGATCTCAACTCAACTTGGTGAAAAATTTGCCTTCTCACTTCTTGTTTCTTAGAATTTTGCAAAGAGTGAGCAGTGGGGAAGACACTGGGTGATAAATGGGGTATTGAAAAACAGGTAACCTGCAAACCTTTGGTCTTTGTTTAGTTTAGGGGTAGTTAATGAAAGGGTTATTGGGCAAGAAAATGATCTTAACTGGAGATATCAAATCAGGTGGAAGGAAAACCTTGTTGTTTATATCAAATGAAGAAAAGTGCAAATCTGAGAACTTGACTTGCTCAAGAAAGAGGACATGAGAATCTGGGAATGAAGAAATAGTATTAAAATCTCAAAAGAGCAGGAAAGAGGAGATTAAAGTCAAAAGCACAGGCTGAAAAAGGAGAAGTTGAGCAGGAATAAGGGGCTTGGGGAGGTAAGGCATATCCAATAACTAAATTGGTTTCTTGCTGAGCACATAGGAAGTTGGCTTGGGTTTTTTTCTGGCTTTTTTTGGTTGGTTTTTTTGCAGGGGTGGGAAGTTGATGGGTTGGGCTTTGGGTGTTCTGTTGTATTTTTTCTGGGGGAGTGAGGGGATTGGTGTGTTTTTTTGGGGGGAAGAGTATGGTGGTTTCAAGGGGAAGTAATGGTTCAGAATTTTATTGGAAAGTCCTCAAATAGACAGTGACAATTGTGACAACAAATTTTTAACAACAACTTTGTTACAAATTGTGACAACTTATTTTTAAGGTCTACTTTTTACTTCAGCAAAATTCAGCTGAGAAGTGATGGTAAGATTTGGGGACAGGAAGGATAAAACCTTCCACAGGAACTATCAGGAGGTGGTTCAAAGCTAATGAGAGTTGATTGTTCATAAAGCATCTACTTATGCTGTGGATCTTGCCACAAAATATGGATTCTGAAATTTCAGACATTCTCAGAAAGTAACTTGACACGTTCCTGGATATAAAACCACCAAGAGCTGTTAAAGATGTATGTGCCACCTCTTATTCAGGAAGTCTTTATATTACAAATACAGATGGATTTTGTCTTCTGAGGAGAACCATTTACTTGCATGGGATGTTCCTACACTGTTCTCCTGGCCATCAGGTGTTGCATTGTGTCTTTCTCTGTGGCTGGGGTGAGAGAAACCTTTTGGTCTTGGACAGTGAAGCTGTGTTGTATCCCTAGTATATTAAGGAAATGTGGGCAGTATGGATTTGAGTGGAATCTCTGCAAACTGGGGATCAGTCTGTTGATAGTCAGGGGCACAGGAGGTTGGGAAGCATGTAGAGGCAGGCAAGCAGGTGGGGCAGAGAATGTAGGAACTGGGTTTTACTTCTGCCTTTTCTTCAGCTCACAGTTTGTGTCAAGGCAAAGGGAAGGAATAAAACTGGAGCAAACTCCAGAAAGCAGCACATGTAGGATAACAGTGTTGAAACATTGATTCAGAATATAATTTGTGTTGTAGGTCTCCACAGTTCAGTGAGAGAGGTAAGCTAGAGAGGGACAGGAGATTCAGCAGAATGGAAGATGAAAAACTTCATTTATAGAGAGAAGTGACTCAAGGGGAAGGACTACAGTATCAGCTGCCTTTTAAAGTACTGCATTGTAGTAGAATAAATACAAAGAGGAGTACTTCTTCAGCTGACAGTCAGAAGTACTCTAAGTGCAATTCAGTGGAAAGAGAAAAGCAAAAGTTAGCAAAGGGACTGGAGAGACTATAGAAATGTGAAGTGTGTGGCTGTAGCACACACATGTGAGGTTGCAGCAGAGGGGCCCTAGGAACACTTATTCCATTAAGTCAGCTGAATCTTGAGTAGCTGCTCATGCTAAGTCCAGGTATGTGATACTACTGGTAGCTTGTAAGAACTAGGTGGACTGTGCAGTGTAAGTTCATAGCAGTTGTCTGTGCAATTTCCTATCTTGCTTAGTGTTTATGGTGTTTAAACTCTTTGCTAGAACAGATTGCTTGCTGAAATCCCTTCTTTTGCTTGTCACACAGGAGCCTTGTGAAGCTGTGCTCATTTGTGGGATTAATTTTCCATTTGCTCTGTTTGGTGACTGACCCAAGCATAAAAACAGTGCAAGAGCGGGGGTGGGGTGTGAGCCCCTTAGAACAGCAACTCAAACTTTAAATCAGTGTAAGCTTCTCAGAAGTCAGCACTGCTGCTTACACAGTAGATGAGAATGGTCAGTTCCCAGATTGTCCTTCCTTCCCCTGTGATGTGCAACCAGTGTTCTGGTTGGAGTGACATTTTGGACAAGGTCTCTGGTTTAAACTTGATTTATTTTTTATTTATTGATTTATACCAGATCTGAAATGGGTGAATTTCTTTTTAATACAAATATTAAGCTGTAGGATTGGATTGTCCTGGTGAAGTCATCCTACAAGCTTCAAATATATTAAAAGCCTAGTTAAAAAAACCAGTGAGTGACAGTGGACAAAAATGACTGACATGAGCCATCAAAATGACATCAAGCAACAGCAGCTCATTCATGAGTTCTGTTTACTTTTATTATCTGTCCACATGCACAGACACAACAAGGTCACCCAAACATTTTTAATGCTCCAAGTCATCACAGATGGGTCAGCAGGTCAAGGGGGATCAGGCATACCAAGATGTTGGAGCTAACTCCATCTCCCCACCTCCCATGCTTTATGGTAAACTTCCCTCCAAAATTTTCCTGGATCCGTACCCTTTATAGCAACAGATACTGGTTGGATAGTTCATAAATCTTTTTAAGGAGGAGTAGACAACTGGCATTTAGGTCCCCTTGTCTCCAGGGGACCAGAAAAGTCAATCAATAGAGGATCTCCCAAAGACTCCAAAACCTCAATAGAGGATCTCCCAAAGACTCCAATACCAGGCTAAACAGTTAAAAGAGTCTTTAGCCACAATGTTACCCTTTGTAGCTGCATCAAACAAGATTTTTCCAGCCCCCTCCCACGTCTGCACTTAAAAACCAGCCTGTGCATCATCTGCCTTCACCCCGTTCTGCTTGCACCAGGTAAGCAGCGTCCATGAAGTGCGCTCCTCATTCCCCGCGTTAGCAAGATATGCATTAAAGTGTTTAAAACATTTGTTCTTCTGCTGACGTTTGTGCCCCCGTAGTTTTGTTCCCAGCTGCTCACCTTCTTCCAAGGTGTCTTGTTTTTTGTCTCTGCCTGGGCAGTCTGGCTCTCTGGTCCACTGTGTGCTCCGTGGGCTCCAGCTCCATCTGTTCTCGGTCCGCAGTTCTCCATCCTGTCTCACCAGGTTCTGGTCACATCAGGGTCACCATTTGATGGTGGATGAAAATGACTGACACAAGCCATCAATATATCAAGCAACAGCAATTTATTAATGAATTCTGTTTGCCTTTATACTCTTATTATCTGTCCACAGGCACAGACACATTCTGTGTTACTTCAGAATTGGTCATTACAAGCTGTCCACCCGCCTGAAAAGTGGATAGGGTGAAAGTTTCTGCTGATTCTCTAACTTACAAAGTATCAAACCACTTTGGTTTTTTTGCTGACTATACCTCAAGGTGGAAGACACTCCTTGAGGTCAAACTGCATGCCTAGAAGTGGGATTCCTCAAAAACCATGAGGCTATTCTTCATGCTATGGTGAACCAAGTGGTTTGTTCTGACTCATGAACCTAAGTCTGTGCAACCAATTACACTGACTCTTCTGAGATGCTAAAGCTGATGGGATTATTTTTTCAGTTATGTATGAAAGGACAGCTCTGAGTTTTAAAGGAGGGAATTATAATACCATCAAATAGACATCTCGATCAGAAGAGTGCACACAAGTGATTGCAAGGAATCCCACATTTCCACTGGTTTACTGCAAGATAGTTTTACAGAGTTACAGGATTTTCTCTTTTCTCCTGTTAACGTCCTAACTTTCCAGAGAAATAAAGCTGCAACCATGCTTGTTTTAAGGTATACTTTTCCTTCAGTTTATCAATATATATGTATACTGTAAGCCAATGCAGTGACAAGAATGAGTTCCTGAGAAAGTTCTGTCGACTTGGGAAAAGGAGAGGATAATGGCAAGACATTGAACTGATGGGCTCCTAATAAAGCAGGAGAGTGAAACACAGGGTGGGAAGAAATGTGAAAGTTCCTTTAGCAAGTCAAGATTCAATCTTGCATCTGTGTCTGTGTAGACACAGTAGACTGGAGTTTAACAAATTCTATATTGATGCAATTGGCTAGTCTATTATTTCAGTAGAAGAATGACAGCTTAAAATGCACTATGTGTAAAAAAAAAAAAAAAATTAAAAACCACAAGATGCTTGGTGGTGAGTGAGGAGCTGCAGCAATGAAAAACAAGAGCAGAGCAGGCACAGGGAATCTTCCTTTTGGGTGAGACTTAGAGGTTTTCAGTTTCGAGGAAAAATTTTAAAATATGTGGTTTAGTTTAGTTTTCTTTAGCTTTGTTTTTTAATGTTCTGCTGCAAACTATAAAACAAATTCCCACGTTTTGAGTCAGTTGTACTAAGTTTTTCCTCAGCTATTACCCTTTCTCTGCACATCCCAGGCAATTTCTACTTGTATTGGTGTCCTCAGAATGTCTCCCTCTCACAGGTTCCTGACCTGGCTGTGACAGGAACTGCTTTTCCTTGCAAATCTGAAGCCCTGCTGTGATAGGAGCCAATTATTCCATGGCATGTTTGCTTCCTGCTCTGGATCATGTTTACAAGCCAGAGTGCTGTAGTAATAATAGTAATAAGCAACCTCCCAGCTGTCCTGCCAGCTTCGTAGATTTTCTCTGGTGTCAGCTCTCCAGCTTGCTGACTCTGTCTGGCTTGGAAGCCCTTGGTATACGTGCACAGAGTAGCTCAGATGCCTCCTGCCAGCAGAGGCTGCTTTGGACAGTCCCTAAGGAAAGCTGCATGCAAGAGGAGGGATGGTTTTCATTCTGCCCTCCTGCATCTGCTTTGAAGTCCTCGGTGGTGTGAATGAGTCGTACTTCCTGTGGCAAGGGTGAAAGGACAACTGAGTAAACTTGGCCTGAGGACTGATAAATAGTCCTGCTTCTCCTAAGATACACCAGATCCCCTTGCAAACATACCCCAGTAGTTCCTTCTTACTCTGAATTTTTAATGTCAGCCTGTAAGTGTGTAGCTCCTGGAGACACTGACCTGCTTCCTTAGCTCCATGCACTGTTCTGCAAATACTTTTTTATTTAAAGGGACTGAAGAATTTACTTCATTTTTCTTCAAGCTATCAGCGCAGCCTGCTTATCAACCCACACCAAATTTATTTGAGGTGATATAAGGATAAAGGTCTTGCATGTATTTTAGTAAAGTTAATGGAAACTTTAAAAGAATCATTTTCTCTCTGCCCTTTACTTAGTCACCAGTCTTGAGCTCAGGTGAAACTTCACTTCTAAACTTCAAGTTTTACTAGGGGCTCTTGTCAAGAGTTCCTAACAAGTTTCTCTTGAAGTGACACCAGTTCCATATCTGCAGCCATACTTAGGCATTTTATTGGCCCTGGAATAGGTGTGGTTCCCTTAAAAGGCATAAGAATTAATGCAGTGTCCCCTTGGGCAAAACGCTTGTGATCAAAGGACTGAGAAAGATTGGGTGCTGATACTCCTTTTTAATTCTTTTTTTTTTCTTCCTTTTGGCCAGCAGCATCCATTAAATACAGTTATGCAGCACAATTGGAAGCAACGTGCCTATTCTGAAACCAGAATTGGCAAAACGTGGTTAGTAAAATGCAGTGCCTCCTATTTCTGAGAGTGGATGAACAACCTTTATCCTTGTTCCTGGACTTCCTGCTCACTGTGCTGCAGATCTCAGCAAACAGATCCACGTTTGTGCATGTGCCTGTGCTCGTCATACACATGCCCAAGTGTGGCTATAGCTGGGGGTCAGGCTGCTGTTGTCTCTGGTGTAGGTAGCATGATTTTTATTTTGTTTGGTTTTTTGTTTTATTTTATTTTAAATTACCTTCTGATTCTTCAGATGAACAGGAGTTTGTCTGATTAAACCAGTAGTTTTGTTCAAACCACTGTGCTCCACAGCTCGAACACCAGTCATTTGCTGGCCTTGGGTATAAAGCAACCTGCCCACCACAGGAAGCAGGGCTAAAGTGTTCAAAGGACAGTGGGACGTGATTCAGCCTGCGTTTCACCTTATAAACTTCCCTTTTCTCCCTCCCTCCCCCTCCCCCTTCCCCTTCTGCTCTGCCATAAAAGAGTTCCCTGTGTAACAGGAGTTGGGAGAGGGGGAGGAATAGCAGCCTTACGATAGACCTAGCTTTGCTGAAACCTTGGATGATGTCCAGTGTGACCATGCAGAGGGATGAGCTCAGGGAAATGGTTGGAAGTTCAAAGGCCTTTTTGTGTTGCTCACTGTCTGTTGACAGATGTGTTCTCTTGGGCTGTCTCTGCCCAGCCTCGCTTTTCCCACCTGCTCCCTTTCCTTGGACTTGTTCCCCATCCTGCCACTCCACTCTGCCTGGGGAGCTGGGGTAGTCCCTGTCTGTCTTGGGCATTTGTCTGCCTTCAGCTCCATCCTAGGACTTATATTTGCTCATCTCTTTTAGGCAAATACTGTTTCTTAGCACAGATGTGGTGACATTGAGCAGGGAAAGGGTAGTGAGGCTTAACTGTGTTTACCATGGCATTAACCAGTTCTGTGAGCAGTGGTAAGAACATGTTACTGCACTTTGTGATCACTCATCACTGCTGGTAAAGGACTTGTTGCTTTCTTAGGAAGCAATAAATAGCCTCCATTTTACAGGTTGGGCTGAAGAGACAAATCTCTCCCGTGGTCATGGAAACATCAAATTGAGAACACAATGTAAGGGGTTCTCTTTCTGGTCTTCTAGATGATAATCCAGCTTGTCCAGAGAGGTTGTGCTCCATCTCTGGCAGGGAAAAAGTTCCTACCAATTAATTTGTATTCCTGTGTACCACTCTTCTGACCATGGAAGTGTGGATTTTAAAATGAGTTACATGCCTTAAAGCAATACATAACAAATTACAGAGCTGCTCTGTGATGTCAGAATAAAATATAGTGAAGGTTGTTTGAGTGTCCTAAATTACCTCTTAAATTTTGAATTTCTTCTTGAGCTCCAAATTCCAAACACCTTGGATATATTTACAACAGTACTAAACACTAACTCCGGGCTAGTGGCATGCCCTTGGCTTTAACTCCATAGGAATGAAACTCATCAAAATATCAAGTAAAAAATGACCAACAAAAGGGATGAATAATTACAGCCCTAAAGCAAAGGGCTTCAGTGGAACTGAAGCCTGATGTGTTTAGAATGAATAGAAGAAAACAGGAATGTGTCTGTGTAGGCAGGTTGCTTTTTAACAGGTAGAAGGGACTGTGGATTGGAAAGGCAGAAGTGGAGGTTAGGAGGAGACTGGCCCCTGTGTGAAAGCTGTCTGAGAACCTCTTGCATTTTCCTTTGAAGTATCTGTTTCTGATGATTATTAGAATCAGGATAGGAGTTGATGTGAATTCTTGCCCTCATCCCATTGGCAATACCTCTGCTCTGTGAGACATCAGCCTTCATTCTTTGGGGTTTTAGGTTTTTTTTTTACCTTAACTGGGGTTTGTTTGTTTTTTTTCTTCTCCTTTAAAGGAGAGCTCCCACAGAAGGGGATTTATCTCCCTGCTGGTGTTGTATGGGCTGGCACACACTTACTGTCTGCTGGGGTGGGAATTAGGTCCTCCTTTGTATGTGGCAGTTTGTGTTCTGCCCTCTTCCCATTGCTCCCCCTCCCCGGTGCTTGAAGCTAAATTTTTATATTTAGGGGGAGTATGAAATTGGCTGAACTGCTCCCTGTAGGGGTGGAATTTCATTTTGTGTTGTTACCTCATGAAGGGATGCGGCAGTTCAGTGGGATAATGGTATGGGCTCTGAACCAGCGCTAATGGCCTAACCCTCTGGGAGCCTGAAGAATTCTCCCCTGGAGAGCCAGCATGCAAATTCCCTTCCAGGGGCTCCTGTGCAGTCCTTTGGTGATTAGTCACGCTGGGACTGGGGAGAGCAGACAGAAAAGCAAATGCTGGGGGGATGGTCAGAGTCCTGAAACCACAGCTGAGGCCAGGGAAGGTTTGCTCTGCATGCAGTGTGTGGAAGTGGTGCTTGGGGGAGAGAGGCCTGGCAAATCTGTGGGACTGAGCCTGAGAATCTAAAAATCTGTCTCGTTTTTGTTTGGGAACTGGAGTGTTTTCCCCTTCTGCCTGCCCTGGGGAAGGAGGGTGAGGTCTCTCTCCATTTTGATGCAACAGCACAGAGGTGCTCAGTGGCAGCAAAGTGTAAGGAAATGGGTCAGCCCTTGGGAGGCCAGAATTTTGCCAAACATACAGACTTGTGTGCTTCCCTTTCCTTCATACCTCTCTGAGGCCTAGAAGCAGCTGAACCTGACCTGAACATAAATCTGCATGGGGCATCCTGGACATGCTGGGAAGAACCTTTTCCCAAGGCCCAGTGGCAGGTTCTGTGTTTTGTCACTTGGTGCACAGTTCAGCATTGAGAGCAGTGACATCTGCTTAGAGATGCCTATGCCTGCCATACTGCAGAAACAGCTGAGGAGATGACCTGAACTTGTGGTTAGGAAAAGCAATGTTAGAGCAAGTCTGAGTGCAACTGTGCTAGTGTACCCTTAGGGTGGGAGGCTTTTAGGACAGACCCTTGGTGAGAAATGTTGGAGGACCTGCTTCTATAGCAGGTGGAGCAGTGGATGATTCTGCATAGTGCAATCCAGGCTGCTTTCACAGGATGTTGACAGCAGTCCTGGACCAAGGGGAAATGGAGGGTTGAGGAAGCTGAAAAAGCTGAAAATGTAGCTGTTTGTTCTTCTTTACTAGATCCTCCTCCTTCTGTGTGTGTGTCTGCTGTCTTCACCTTCTTTTACCTGCTCCTCTCACACTCCCACCTCCAGGGCAGTGTTGGCAGGAGAAGTAACAGCATAGCAGAAGAGGGCTGGCCCGCTTGGTGACAGATGGGGGATGCTGTTGGCAAGCTGGGCTGGGATGAAAGAGTTTCAGGCACTCGTCTCTCCAGCCCTCACTCCTTCACACTGCTGAGCAAACGTTGTTCTTTGGAGAACACACCTGTCAGGAACAGTCTTCTGCAGCTCCTTCCCTACCACAGCTGGCAGCACTTAAAAGCATCAACCTCCCAGGGCTGAGTGTTCCTCTCATCTGTGGGGGGAAGGACAGGGCTGATGCTCACCCTTGAATTCCTGCTTTGTGGCTCCAGGCCTCTTCAAACGCTGTTGACAGCAGACTCCTATGTAGGCAAGCATCATCTCCTGTCAGCCCCCTTCCTCTCTCCCTTCTGGAGACCTCTCTCAGGGCTTGGAATGTCTTGTCCACACCTGAGGTACAGTGAATTATCCCCAGCGTAGTGAATTATCCCCAGTGTAGGTTCTTGCCTCTTTCTCCTCGCAGGTTTGTTACCCAAA
The DNA here is from genome assembly GCA_038090715.1 of Florisuga fusca. Classification (NCBI taxonomy): domain Eukaryota; kingdom Metazoa; phylum Chordata; class Aves; order Apodiformes; family Trochilidae; genus Florisuga; species Florisuga fusca. The sequence goes on from JAAWXA010000028.1 coordinate 3,869,783, forward strand.
AATGCTGGCATAGTCCCTGTGCTAAAACACATGGACCTTGCAAGATTCTGTTCCCAGCAGCGTTGCTTCTGATAGTACTCAGTCTAAAGAACTTGCTGTGTAATAGGAAGAGGACTGGGAAGCATGCAGGAAAAGATGCTGAAGATGTGATTTTTGCTTGTTATAAAAACAAGTGCAATTATGGGAGAAGATCAGGGTCAGGGATGAAAGAGTTAAAAAGTTGATGGGGAGCTGTGGTGGCCACTTCATTGTGGGAAGTTCAGCCCTTTCTGGGGACCTACCCTAACCCCGTCTGAAGGACACCTCTTCCTCATGACTTGAAATCTTACATCTTTTCTTTCTAAGAGGAGTAGCCCTTCTCCTTTAGGAGGGAAGGAACTTTGCTTTCAGGAAGGAAGTTGGCTGCAGCTCCATGAGGTGTTTCTTTGCTGTTGCAGTGCTTCCTACTTGCTCCCCCTTGGACTTCCACTGTGACAATGGGAAGTGTATCCGCCGGTCCTGGATCTGCGATGGGGACAACGACTGTGAGGATGATTCTGATGAACAGGACTGCCGTAAGTCACCTCACTGAGGGAAGAGGGTGGTTGCAGTGCCTATCTGCCATGACTGGGGAAACTTGACCCTTTTTATTACTGGAATGTAAGCAGACCTTTCCTTATAATGAGCTGCCTTCGACAGAGCTGTGTACCTGGTGTCCCTAAGCCCTGCCACCTTGGCACTTGGCTTGCTGTTCTGCTGCCTGTCCTGGGGGAGGGGATGCTTCTCCCTCCAGCTGGAGAACCATTTGTGCCCTGCAGCCTTGCTAGTTAACGTGCCATGAAGCACTTCCCTGAGCTGAGCTCTTGAAGTCCTCCCCTGTGCGTGGAAACACCTCACCCCTGCCAAATCCTACTGAACTGCCTGTCTGGCTGGCTTCCTGTGGCCTCAGGTTCCACTGTCTGACTTTTCTGCTGTGCTGAGCTGTCCCCATCATTCTCTCCCTTCAGACAGAGCTCCCCAAGGATGAGGAGGTGCTGTGGGGATGCTGCCTGCACAGAGACCAGCTACCCTGAGAGCTGACTGCAGAAGAGCTGCCATGGCAGGCTGTGCTAGCTGTGAGCACTCTTCTCATGCTCCTGTACATGATTAAAACTGAGGGACTTTTTCCCTAGTCTTTGGAGTTCAGCCCCCTCCTTTCCCTCTCTGTGTTGAGGACAAGGGATACCTGTGGTTGGTTTCCATTAACAAAAGGTGTTCAGGGAGACAGCTTTCATTCTCCACAAGAAATTGTCAGGTCTGTACTTGGCACTATGTGCCAAAAAACCAACATTTTTATGTGGCACTGGAGCTTCAGCTTCTCTGAAGCTGCACTGGTTGCTAGGGCTGGCATCAGGCTGCAGTTAGGAGCAGGAGTGTTTTGCTGTCTGGTTGAGATGGTTGCAGCTGCTTAATAAGTATCACTCTACAGCCCTTGAACGCTACAAATGTTGTGTGCATGGTGATCCAGAGTGGCTATGGAGGAACCACATCTCCAGAAGTGCAAAAATAAAGCTCTTGGCTGTAAGGTATTCCATGTCCAATACTTGTGTGGAAATAAATCAATTTTTGATCAGTATACCCCTGACCTTTACCTATCCATTTGGGCAAAGGGCTGGGAAACAAGGTTCAGGGATTTGACATCCTCTGTGATGTTCTGGATCACAGGACTGAGCTCAGTTTTCCAGTCTATTAGAAGTCTATTAAAAGAAAGGTGTATAGGTCTGGGTCTGTTTGGTCTTCTGTTTTTCAGAAAAAAATGGAATGCATTCATAGGTAAGATAACAGTGGAGAAGGCTGTGATCAACAGATTTGGAGACTAGTGAAAGAAAGAAGACAAGATTCCATGAATAAAACACTTCTTAGGGGGTTGTTCAGACTAGCATGTAACCATCAGAGGGTTTCTGTTGGACTGAGGTCCTTGGGTGCTAATTTTGTAGTCCCTTTCCTCACTGGTCTGTAGACAAACTTCCTTAGAGGACTGGCAGGGTGAAATGAGGCTGCAGATGCTGAGGTGTTTTGAAGAAGAAGTTTACATTTTCTCTCTGCCTTTTCAGTGAACATTTTCTTTCCTTTGAAGATAGCTTTAGTATTGTTGTAAAAAGAAGGTGAAGATGTAATTCCCCCCCCTGATTATTTGTTAAATAATGATAGGGCCTAATAATTCATTTACAAAGAGGCCTGGATTGTGGTTGTTTTTTGTGCCAAAGGAATCTTTTGAGCCTGGCTTGGAGCTGTGTTAGAATACCAGCATGTTGTGTGTGGCTTGTGCTCTCTGTTCCAGGTACTTCCTCCATTCCATGTTCTCAACTTTTAGGGCCTGCTGTACTATTGAGTTGCAGATGGAGTGGAAGAGAAACACTCCAGAAATCTCACAGTGGCCCTCCTGGTATTTTTAGGGAAAGGGATATCAGCTCTCCAACATCATGTCCTTGGAGGATAGCGTTGCTTGATTTGTAACATGTCACAGATTTGGGGTTCTGCAAGGGACACCTTTTTGCCTTGCCTTCACCCTGTCTCTGTTGTGTCCCCATAGCTCCTCGGGAGTGTGAGGAAGATGAGTTCTCATGTCAGAATGGATACTGCATTCGCAGCCTGTGGCACTGTGATGGTGACAACGACTGTGGTGACAACAGTGATGAGCAGTGTGGTGAGTAATGTGGCCCTACAAATACTGCTCTGTCAGTGCTTTAAAAGGGGTTGCACAGACTCCAGCCTGTGCAGTTCTAGAATCCCCTCAGCATGGCAAGGACTTGCAGATGGTTTGTCTGGACTAGGCTTGTGGGATATTCCATTCCCAGGGCTGGCTGCTTGGGATCTCAGGCTGCGTGGCTTACCTGCCAGGCAAAACTCACTTGAGACCTCTTATTCCTTGATGTGCCATTGTATAGCCCCATGGATTCCTTTTGAATCCAGTAAACTCTGCCAGTAAAATGAAGAATGATGGGTTTGCTCATGTATGACATGGTTATGTGTGGTTTAATCTTGTTTGTGGGTGCTCTAGGAGCTTCAGAAGCATAGTGTGGTTGTTTCCTGGGTACTTTGAGAAAAGCCAAGAGTTTGTCTGCATTGCTGTCTCTGCAGATATGAGGAAGTGCTCGGAGAAGGAGTTTCGTTGCAGTGATGGCAGCTGCATAGCTGAGCACTGGTTCTGTGATGGTGACACAGACTGCAAGGATGGCTCAGATGAAGAGAACTGCCGTAAGTGCTCTCCTTGCTTTGTAACCACAAGTAGCCCTTTGGACCTGCTCCTGTCTTGGGGCTGGGCATGTTTTCTGAAGCAGAGATCCAAACCGAGTTAGTTCTGCATAGGCTGGCAGCTGTGTCTGTCTTCTGGTGCAAGAGCATGGTATAGCTCTTGTGTTACCTCACAGGTATCCTTTGGCTGTGCCTGGCTTCTTTCCTGTTCCTTCCCATGGCTCTGTGACCTTGAGTTGGAGCAGGAGACTCCTGCTTTGCTGAATGGAGTTCTATGTAGAACTCTGGGAGTTGGGGAGGTGTGGGAGGAAGGGGAAACAACTTTTCCCTTATTTTTCTCCCTCCTTTTTCCTTTTGCCTGGTTCCTGAAATTTTGGAGTGGGAGGCTCTGCCCACTGATAGCATCCAGGAGGACTGTGTATCCCCAGCTGGCACATGTCAGGGGCTGCCTGCCTGACCACCCTCTCTTCTCTTGGGTGCTTCATGCAGCATGTTGTCCCTAAAGTGGCTGATGGGGAAGGGGGGCTGTGAGAACCCACAGCAGTTGTTTTCTCCACCACCTTCCCAGGCTTCTAGCAACTGGGACAGGAGCTGATTATGTACTTTCCTAACCCCCACAGCTTCTCTCCTGGCTCTGTGAGTGCTGTCCGTGTCTGTGGAAGTTGCAGTGGTCCCTTCCCCCACCCTGCTCTCAAAGGGATTTTGCAGAATTTGTTCTAGATAGCAGGAAACTTCAAAAGGCTCTGGGAGAGGGATCAAGGCTTCCAGCTCCTGAAGGGCAGGGGGAGTGGATGCATGGCGAGTTGTCTTTTATCTCTCCAGATAATGAGAGTTGGTAGGGAGCCAGGGCCTGCAAACATTTCTAAGCCAGGAAAGGGCTCTAGGAGTGTGTCACCCTCTTGCACTCTCCTTTCCTCTTCTCCCTTCCTAGCTCCCTTGCCTGTCGCCTGCCTGCAGGCCATGAATAGCCCCTTGGGAGGGGAGAAGTTTCAACCTTGCTTCCTATGTGAGTGGAGGCACCCTGCACTGGTATTCCTGCTGCTCTGAGCTGGAATTCTCCAGTCCTGGCTAGTGGTTGTCTCTATAAGGCATTTTAAGGAACTTGCTGAGGAGCTCCTTTTGGCTACATCCCTTTCTCTTATCTTCCTCTGTGTGGTTGTCATCTCTTCCTTATCTCCCACCCTGCCTGTCAATGACCTAGGGCAAGGTGGAAACAACATTGTTCTAGTTTTTTGGGGTGTGTGTGTTTCTTTTTTGGGTGGATGTGTGTTATAATTGAATCACACCACGTGAGAATTTAAGTCGCTGACTTAATTTTCTCCTTGAGGAGGCCCAAACAGTCCTTTCAGGCTCCTTTTGTGAGGCACATGTTAGCACACATTTTAGTATTCACCCACTGGATAATCACTGAACTAAAGGTCTTGCTGCATGCCTGCAAACTGTGCCCACTGCTTCTGGTTGGAGAGGCTGGTGTAGTTCACTTCCCAGACTGCCAGTCTTTCTTCCCCAGTTTGTTTAATGGATTCATTTTCAGAGCTCCTCAGTTAAAAGGCTCTTATGCCTGAAACATGCAGTTCATTCCCTGGACAGTATGGGGAGAGGTGTCAGATTCTCTTGTGTGGGACTCAAAATATTTTCCATCCCTTCCCACATGGTGTACTGCTGAACAGAAAGCAATGGGCAAATCCTTGACTGTAAATTTGTTGGTCTTTGCCCAGGGTCATGTGTCTGGCAGTTCTCCTCACTGCTAAGGTGTGGTTTGTTTTGGTGACAGCTTCAGAGGAAAGGGAGCTGGGAAATCCAGGGCAGGCAAAGACCTGGGCATCTTGCTGCTTGCTTGTTTCCTTTGCTTCTCAAGTACTTATTTTGATTGAAATTTTAAAGGAATCATTCTGTACTTCAACCTTGCATTCTGGTATGCTTCAGTCCTTAATACAGAGCTACTCCAAAGGGTATCTTTATTTTTCCATCTGGTTTTGGAGCTACCTTTTTCAGGTTTAATAAACAACTCAAATACTTCCCAGGGGGTACTAAGATGCTGTCTCAAGCATTAGACAGAAGGTGACAGTCTCGGATCCTTTTTATTGCTTTCCCATCAACATTTCCTTCTTCACAGCTGTTGCCTCCTTTAGCACTTAATGACTCTTGAAAAGTTTGTGTCTAGAGACTGACATGCTGTGCAATTCTTACAAGAAAAAAGAAAAAAATTAATTATTTTTAGTGGATTGTCTGCATGTGTGTCTTTCTATAAAGGCTTAGCCTGCCTGTCAGTGAAGCCCAAACAGCATTCAAGCTCCTCTCAGTAATAAAAGTCACACAGAAATATGCAGCAATGGCTAGGAATTTCCAACACCTTTCCACTGAATATCTGTGAGTCAGCAGCTACAGCTGAGAAGGTTGCATCTCAACCAGATTCTGCCTTTTCACCTCAGACATTTCTTTCTGTGATTCCCTTGCTAGCATCAGATGTTCCAGCTGCCACCTGCAGCTTGGAGGAGTTCCAGTGTGCCTACGGACGCTGCATCTTGGACATCTACCACTGTGATGGTGACGATGACTGTGGGGATTGGTCTGATGAATCTGACTGCTGTAAGTTAGTGCAGGGTGGTACACTGGTCTTATCATCTCAATTGCAGACCTCAAACTAACTGCCGTTCATTTGGTGAAGGGGTCGACTGCATCTCTCACAATAGACAACCCTTACATGCTTGCAAATAGGTGCAAGTCTGTCTGCTTAATCTAACCTAAGTGATGGGGTCTTCTGGTCAAATACCAGATCCTGAGATCTTCCTGTTTTTTCCTTACACTGGGAATTACCACAGAGCTCTGAGATGATTCCATCCAGGAGGAGTTCCAGTGTAAATGGCAATCTAATTGTTTACACTTAAGCTGTCTCTTTATTTTATTAATTTATTTTATTTTATTATGTTCTATGCTATTGTATTCTATTCTATTTTTTTCACTTGGGAAAGTGAGCATAGTGATGGGAACTGTGTAGCCAACACACTTCTGTGTATGGGAATTGTCCAGAAAATCACTGTTATCCTGGCCCAAACCAGGACATTCCACCCCTTATTCCATACCATTTGTGTCATGCTCCAATCATTACTATCTCTTATCCCTAAATACATCTATACACAAATTATTGCTATCTCTCTATACTAAAATTCACTAAGTAATTCAGTCTATGATTATAGGAATTAGAATATTATATGATATATAATTATATCTAGGAATCAAAGCAGTTTCCAGGATGAGTCTATTTAGGAACAGATTCCACAGCAGTGGAGTGTAAGGGTGGTGCTGAGGGGCTCTGGGAATGTCACATTGGTCTGAGTTGGCTGTTTATATTCTTTCCCATGTGTGCAGCATCTCACCAGCCCTGTCGCTCTGGAGAGTTCATGTGCAACAGTGGCTTGTGCATCAATGCTGGCTGGAGGTGTGATGGAGACTTCGACTGTGATGACCAATCGGATGAGAGGAACTGCAGTGAGTGATGGGAATTGCTGGAGACATCCAGTTTCTGCAGATGTAAAAGAGTGTTTGGGACTCTTAGCTTTGGGACTGGGTCTCTTCTGGTCCTTCTTGTTCATCTAATGCTCTTTCTTTGGCTTCTCAGCTACATCGATGTGCACGGCTGACCAGTTCCGCTGTAAATCAGGACGCTGCGTCCGGCTGTCCTGGCGTTGTGATGGGGAAGATGACTGCTCTGACAACAGTGATGAGGAGAACTGTGAGAACACAGGTTTGGCCTGCTGCCTTGCTACTAGTAACTAATATTTTCATCCTGGAAGTCATAGTGAGTTTTCTTGAATTGCTCCACTGAGTTCAGCCTTTAGTTTTCATCCTTCTCAAGGAGTGGGTTCTGTGGGTGTTACAGGTGAATGGAATGCACCTCACTCAAAAGAGGGAAACAGAAATGTATTTTATTGAGTTAAACATAATAATTTGGAAGTGTTCAGTAAATTTGATGGAAATTAACAAAATATATTAGTGGTTTACCAAGGTTCAGCAAGTTCCATCGCAAGGTTCACCTTGCTGATTACTGCATGGAAAAAGCATACGAAGGAAAATTGAGTCAGACTCGAGTTAGAATAGTTCAGAAAGAGACCAGAGACACAGAAAGGTAAAGACCTAGGTTTGTATCTAATGGAATTATCTGTACAAAGTTTATAATAATTAATCCATCCAGCTATTAGCTATTAATCTTTCATTAGTATTAATTCAGCATGCTGCCGGTCACCTATCAAAGATATGTCATTGCTAAAGGGTTTCTCTGCCTTGAGGAGCACAATGAGAGGTGTCCCCACTCAAGGGGAAATCACTGCCATGCAGTCACATTGTCTAGCAGGGTGGGTCCAAAGAAGGCTCACTCAGGCTGTCGTATTTGTGGAATAAAGTGGCTGACTCATAGTCAAGTGACATGCGATGGGAAAGGTACCCACAACTTTTCTTTGTTCCCTGATAAATGAGTCTTGGAAAAGCTACCCACTATTCATTTGTCAGTCACATGATTGGTGCTCCAAGTTCAAACGCATCAGTGGCTCTACTCCTTTGTGAGTTTTCAGAGGAGTTCTTGGCCCAACTATGGCTCAGGTCCTTACCACCCTTGGAGCCTGTCCCAGACTACAGTTAGTTTGGTGAAGGGGTCGACTGCATCTCTCACAGTAGACAATCCTTATATGCTTGCAGACAGGTGCAGGTCTGTGTGCTTTATCTAATTTAAGTGATGGTGGTGTTTTCTGGTCAAATACCAGATCCCAAGATCTTGCTATTTTTTCCTTGCACTGGGAATTACCACAGAGCTCTTGAGATGATTCCGTCCAGACTTGGAAAAATTAATAGTGTGCAAGGTTGCTAGCATTGTCAAATGTACTGTGTTCAACTCATGTCTTCTAGATACTTCCAGATAGCTTTCATGTTGCTTTGAGAAATTGCCAAGCAATTCTAGCAGGCAGTGGAATAAAAAAAGGTGTTTCATGGAAGTGAAAGATAAAACCTTTGTTTTAGAGGTTAAGGGTGTCAGCTTCCTCCTGAGATATTTGCTCAGGAGTTGTCTCTCTTTCTAGTAATCATCTTACATATAGCCAGGCTTTTATATATCACAGTGCTTATGGATAAGGAGGAGGGTTTCAACAGGCCCTAGGATTCAAGGAATCTTCTGTGTTCCATAAATCCTTCAGGATGTCTGTAGGCCTGGTTGAGTAACAGCCTGTACTGGCCCATGTATTCATTCCAGTGAACGGAGCCCAGCTGTGCACACTGATATCTCTGGATAAGTGTCTATGAAGTTGTGGGTTTAGGGGTGACCAAATGGCTTTGTGTACTCCTTGTTTAAGCCTGTTGAGGAGGGGAGAGGAGAGTGGGTGTTTTGCAAGGGCAGCTGAGCTCAGAGTATCTGGAAAGGCAGATTTTGTAGCCATTTGACAGCCCCTCCTCTAGACTGGTCAGTTGTCATGAGCAACAGTGTGCAGAAGATGGTGGTGGTCCTGGAAAAAAGGAGTTGTACTTAAAAACAAGCCATTTACTCTGTTTCCTCATCCTGATAACAAAGGTAAGAAACAAAAGAACAGTTGCCACACAGGAGCCAAATCAAACACCCACTGAAATTCAACCTCTTCTCCTCAAACCAAACCCAAGGTAGTTGAGAACAGCTGCTGTCACTGTAAGGTCTTCATTAGGTCTATGGTGATAGTCAGTAGATAAAAATTAACTTAGGGCTTCCAAGCAGAACGTGTAGTAGCTCATCTAAGTAAAACACTCTGCTGTCTCAATGTCTGTGGCATGAGTTAACCTCTTGGATTTAGTGCAGAATTATATTTTATTGGCTGTAGAGTAGAGATTCCTGGAATACTAGGAGATCAGCTGATGTAAGGATCTTTGATAAGACAAATGCAGTCCGAGTTTCAAAATCTTTCATACAAAGCATTTCTGGGCTCCAAAAAGTGAATCTGCATGTGATTTAGTTTTATGCTCCCAGTTAGTGTGCTTGTCAGTTCTCTACTTTTTGTTAATCCCACAACTACGCTTTTCCATGCTGCTTACAGGCAGTTTGCCAATCTAATTGTTTCTTTGCTGACAACAATATTGTCCTGTTGTCTTCCTAGGATTATTAGAGGGTAATGATTTGGAAACCACTGACCAAGTCAGCTTAGGAGGTATAAGATGTAAGAGGCAACAGGACGGTGCAGTTATTGCTGAAGAAACAATCAGATTGGCAAAGTCCATGCAAACAGTATTACTTTACTCAAAAGAATTCTGAGGAGTCTCCCTGCCAACAGCAGAAGTTGAAGCATGTAGCTCGTGTGAAATCCTGTTGCCCAAGGTCAGATTTCAAGGATGCATGTAAATCTCATTCCAGGTCTGTCACAGTGCAGTTAGAGCTGGACAAGATGCTTGTTCCTAGGCAAGTTTAAGATCCATAGCTGTGCTGGGTTGACATATCAGATGATTAAAGTGAAAAACTGACTCCTCTCTTGCACATGCTGAGTAGGATTTTGGAATCTGGAACCAAAGGGAACTCAGCCAGGACCTTACAGTCATTTGGAGAGAAACTAAACAGCCATATTTCCCAGTAAAGCAATATTTGACTCAGTCTGGAGGAGAGTTCACAGGCCTCCTGATCAGTGTGAAGATATGTGGAGCACTAAAGAGTGCAAGATGAGCTGAATTGAAGGGAAGAGGAAGTCACAGATTTGTGCTTATAAGTAAAGTTTGCAACAAATTTAGAAAATGTTCCATATCCTTTTCTTCACCATGACTGTTGTTCCCTCAGTAAGTTGTGGTGTGCTTACTTTCCCCTCCTTCTATTACAGGCACCCCTCAGTGTGCCCCAGACCAGTTCCTGTGTGGGAATGGGCGTTGTATTGGCCAGAGGAAGCTGTGCAATGGAGCAAATGATTGTGGAGATGGCAGTGATGAGAGCCCACATCAAAACTGCCGTAAGTCCTCCCGAGTTCAATCTTAAACATAAAAGAAGGCACAGTGATGTGTGGGAGTCTACCTGGAGTTGCTGAGGGAGGTGTGTAAGGAGGAAAGCTTGGGCTGTGGTAATGGGAAAGAGTTGAAGACTGGGGAAAAAGGCCTTGGTGGTTTTGCCAATTAGATACTGCAGGCAAGGGATAATGGGGAGGAGATTATGATCTCAGGTATCAAAATTTGTCTGCGGAGATAGTGAATCCTAAAAGCATATTGTTCTGACCTTTCTTGTCCCCTTTAGTTGTGGTCTGCAGGGGAGAGTTCTGATGGTGAAGAGGCAGCTTCAGAACTGTTTTGAAGGGTGGCTGCTGCCTAACAGCTGAAGACACAAGCAGCTACCTTGTCCTTCCACCTCAGTTATCCTCATGTGTTCCTTTCACAGGTCCACGAACAGGGGAGGAGAACTGCAGTGTCAACAATGGTGGCTGTGCTCAGAAGTGCCAGATGGTACGAGGGATGGTGCAGTGCACCTGCCATACAGGTTACAGGCTCCTGGAAGATGGCAGATCATGCCAAGGTGGGTTTTTGGAGCAGCAGCCTCCTCCCTGCTGCTTTGATGTGCTTGAAGTTGATGGCAACGATACAGTGCAAATCACAGCATGAGAGGCAGAATCAAGCTACCCATGAGACTGCCTGGCTTGTGAATGATCCAGTGGTAACCTTCTCCCTTTCTCTGTACCATGCAGATGTGAATGAGTGTGCTGAGGAAGGTTACTGCAGCCAAGGCTGTACCAACAGTGAAGGAGGATTCCAGTGCTGGTGTGAGCAAGGCTACGAGCTGCGACCTGACAAGCGCAGCTGCAAAGCTCTGGGTAAAAAGGAGTTCAGCCTTTTTCTGGTGTGTGTGTGTGTGTGTGTGTGTTGTTCCATTTCTCACAGTTTTGTCTCGAATGCTTTGCTGGCAGCTGTTCACCGAGGCAACACGTGAGGAAAAGAAAGTACTGTATTTGTGTTAGACATGCTGAGGTTGTTGGTGAATGTGAAAATTTTCTGTGGGTTTGACCATGGAGAGAGATTTCAATGTTTCCTTTCCCTGCCAGCAGGGCACCCCTTGCCTTCTTTTTCTATTCCTCTGTCATTCCTGGTGATCCAGACCCTGGGATAAAAACAGCTTCCTGCCTCTGTCTCTCTCCATGAAGTGTCTTAACCTTTCCAGTCAGTGAGGTTGTATCACACCTCCTTATGGTTTGACCCCTGATGCTGGTCACCAGTCCTGAATGCTGTGAGTGGCTGCTGCGTGGACATCTGCTGTTTTTTAAGGGCATCCACACACTTGTTAGATTTTATTTGTTGGGTCCTCTAATGCAGAAGCTGAGGAACTAGAAATTCCATGTGAAGAATTAAGATTTCATTCAGAAATAATAAATAAAATAATAAATAAGAAAATCTATAAAGAATGTAGATATTACTTTTCTTATTTTTTTTCTCTTCCCCTCTCCTTTTTTTTTTTTTTTCCCTCTCTGTAGTGAAGGTACCTGCTGAGTTTCTGTGTGGCTGAGGCAGATTTTACCTGTGTCATGTCTGTGGTACAGCATGTGTTTGTATGGCTAGGAGATGGATATAGGAAGAGGAGACTAATCCAGCTGCCAGGTGGCTGCCTAGTGGTAGAGAAAGGCAGAGAGGAAGTGGGCTTAGGTGGGAGCTGGAGTGATCACTTCTTGCTGAGTGAATGTTTGCCAAAACATTTAAAACTCCTCATCTTGGAGCTGGGACTGGGTACTGAGGATGTGAAAACATCTCTCTGAAGTGCTTTGCACTTAGAAGTTGAACTCTTGCTGCCAGTAGTGCAAAACTATGTTCCAGGACTTGGTGCAAAGGGAATGGCAGACAGCACCCTCTCAGAGTCCTCTAATGCTGTCTTCCTGTGTGTTCCCAGGGCCAGAGCCAGTGCTGCTCTTTGCCAATCGGATTGACATCCGCCAAGTGCTGCCTCATCGCTCGGAGTACACACTGCTCCTCAACAACCTGGAGAATGCCATTGCCCTGGACTTCCACCACAGCAAGGAGCTGGTGTTTTGGTCTGATGTCACTCTGGATCGCATCATGAGGGCCAATCTCAATGGCAGCAATGTGGAAGAGGTGGTTTCCACAGGGCTGGAGAGCCCAGGTGCGTCGCTACCAAAAAAAGGACAGAAGCCTGGGAACTGGCTGTGGTGGGAGAATAGGGGTGGGGGTGTGGATAACAGTGAGTACCGAGCAGTCAAAATGGAGTGCATCACCCCAAGCAAAGGAGTGGGTGGGATGGAATGGGTGTGACATTAGTGTCCCCCTGGAGTTCATGTTGGCTGGTGGGGCAAGAGGCAGGAGGATTGAATTGGGCCTCTTGGGAGGCAGAGAGGGAAAGGAAACTATTTTCTGAGCAGATCCTTCTCCCGTTCTTACTCTGTGCTTAATTCTCCCTTGGAAATAGGTGGACTTGCTATTGACTGGATCCATGACAAATTGTACTGGACAGACTCTGGGACATCTCGAATTGAAGTAGCAAACTTGGATGGTACTCACAGGAAAGTGCTTTTGTGGCAAAATCTGGAGAAGCCTCGAGCAATTGCCCTACATCCTATTGAAGGGTGAGTGAAAACACAGGACCCCAGGGAGCCCTCCAGGCGGGTGCTTTCAGGTGAACATTGAAAACCCCCACCCTTGGATGGTGGCTGCCTCTGTGCTTAAGTTTTCAATTAGTACTGCAAGTTTAGGGACTCTGGCAATGCTGGGAGCTTTCAGGGCCTTAATCCTATTCTGGGCCCTTCTGGTTTCACCAGCCTGGATGTGCTGGGTGTCACCTTGTTGGCTGTCACTTCCCCCGTGGCTGCGAGCCAGTTTCACGCTCGAGGTCACAGGACTGATCCTGTTCAGTCCTGTTAGGGTGTGATGCTGGGTGCGTTGTGTGGGAGGTGAGTTTTGTAGCTTGTCTTTTTCTGCCTTGTCCAGCACTATCTACTGGACTGACTGGGGCAACACTCCCCGCATTGAGTGTTCCAACATGGATGGCTCGAACCGGCGCATCATCGCGGACACACACCTCTTCTGGCCCAACGGGCTGACCATTGACTATGCAGGACATCGGATGTACTGGGTGGATGCCAAACACCATGTCATTGAGAGGGCTGACCTGGATGGGCAGAACAGGAAGGCTGTTATCAGTCAAGGTCAGTAACTGGGTTATGTATGGGGAGTGCTCTCTGCAGTGAAGGAAACGGAGTAGTGCGGTGCTTCTTCGGGTTCCAGAGGCACTGCATCGTGGCTTCTCTGCTTGTCTCCTTTCACTGTGGGGTGAATTCTGCCAGCTCTGAGGGCTGGGTCTTGCTACTCAGTCTCTGGTGGACAGAAAAGAGGAATTGTCTGTTGTATTAGTGTAAGGTGGATTTGGGCAGGTTGGCTGTGGCAAGGTCTAAGGGGCTATGGAAGCTGTTCAGCCTGAGGAAGAGGAGGCTCAGGGGAGACCTCATTGCTGTCTACAACTACCTGAAAGGAGGCTGTAGCGAGGTGGGAGCTGGACTCTTTTCACAGACGACCTTCAACAAGACAAGAGGACACAGTCTTAAGTTGTGCCAGGGGAGGTTTAGGTTAGATATTAGAAAGAATTTCTTCACGGAGAGGGTGATCAGGCATTGGAATGGGCTGCCCGGTGAGGTGGTGGATTCTCCATCCCTGGAGACATTTAAAAAAAGACTGGATGTGGCACTCAGTGCCATGGTCTAGCAACTGCTCCGGTGGGTCAAGGGTTGGACTAGATGATTTCTGAGGTCCCTTCCAACCCGGCTAATTCTATGATTCTATGATTCTATGAAAGAGCTTTCTTTTCCTTGTCTCCCCTAGCCTGAATCCTTTTGTCTCTGATTATATCTCTGTATTGAATGTCTGCTACAGGCCTCCCACACCCATTTGCTATCACTGTGTTTGAGGACAGTTTGTACTGGACAGACTGGCACACCAAGAGCATCAACAGTGCCAACAAATTCACAGGCAAGAACCAGGAGATCATCCGCAACAAACTCCACTTCCCCATGGACATCCACACGCTGCATCCTCAGCGCCAGCCAGCAGGTAACTGCAGAGAGTGTAGACAACCAGTTTTTGCCACTAGAATTCCACACAGTACCCTGTAAATGAGGGAGATGGGAACACTGAAGCCAGCGTATTGACACATACACCCCCTCCATCCAGAGCTGTGTCAGAACTTGCTGCATCTGGCAGTTCACTGGAGGTTCCTCAGGCTGGTAACCTGGTGTTTGGTGTTACCCCAGCTCCCCCTGCTGACACCTGGGAGTGAAGCCTTTCCAGTCGGAAATCCTCGAGGCTTATTTAGGCAAGATCTTTTCAGAAGGGGGAAAAAACCATGACTGACACCTCTCTTGTATCTCTTCAGTTGCCACGATGTGCTCTAGAAGGGATTGAGTTAAAACGATTTATTTTAGAATTGAGCCCTACAAAGGGACTCAGTGCTTTATTTGATCCATTTCCTTACTCTCAGCTAACTTCTGGGTAGACGGGTTCGTAACACCTCACCTGCTGGGTTGTTTCTCTTTTCTTTACTCTTTGTTTTATGCGTGGTTGTTTTTGTCTTTGGCTACTTGAGCAGGGAGAAACCGTTGCGGGGCCAACAATGGGGGCTGCACTCACCTCTGCCTGCCAAGCAGCAAGGATTACACCTGTGCCTGCCCTACGGGCTTCCGCAAGACCAGCACCCATGCCTGTGCCCAGAGTAAGTGAGGTGGAACCTCAGCCTGTGTGCTCAGATATTCAGTGGGTGGCCGAGGGTTGACAGTGGGAGTAAGCACCAGGAGTTGCTTCTGAGGAGGTGCATCTGGACAGACTTGAGTTAGGAGTATTCCCTGCCAGAGGATGCTTCACCTTTTTGATGCATTCCCATTGTCCTCTATAGGCTTGATGGGTGGGGATACAGAGAAGCTCCATCCTTGGATCCTTGTTTCAGGGCTGCTGGTGGTGCCATGCTACCTGTCACAGCTGATTGTTTCCCTGAAACTCCCATAGGAGCTGTGTCAGTGATGAACAAAAATTTCAGTCCTCTTGATTGCCATAGTTTCTCTTGGTTTGCAACCATGTAGAAGAATTAGGCCAACTATCTCCTAGATTCTCAAGAGCTATTCTTAAGTAGCTACTTGATTTGGAGGGAGGTCTACTCCATTCTTTGAAGAAGATGGTTGGCTGTGTTCCCTCAGCATAGGTTACCCCCAGAACACAATTCACTACTACTCTGTTCCCACCTGCCCACCCCCCATATGGTATTTTGCTACCAGTAAAATCCCAGGCTGTGACCTGCCAATGAGAGGTGATGTAAGTGGCTAAGGTTGGATATAGCAGGGAATTGTGTGTGTCTATTGCTGTCTTGTTGAACTTAGAGAAATTAAAAGAAGACCTTTCGACCTTTGATCAGGTCTTGACAAGTTCCTGCTTTTTGCCCGAAGGATGGACATCCGTCGGATCAGCTTTGACACTGATGACCTTTCAGATGATGTCATCCCCCTCGCTGATGTTCGCAGCGCTGTGGCTCTAGACTGGGACTCCAAGGATGACTATGTCTACTGGACAGATGTTAGCACCGACTCAATCAGCCGAGCTAAATGGGATGGATCAAGCCAGGAGGTACAATATTAACTCTGTGTGGAGGTTGTCTGGCCAGGAAACTCCTTAGGTGTCATATTTGAAGTCATTGGGATACCCTGGCCTTTTAAGGAGCTGCAGTTCATGCTGAATTTATTAGTCTGCCTAGTTCTGGCTCAGAAGAGCTCTGAGGCTACTGAACACTTTATATGCAAATTCAGTGTAATTTTCTCCTCATATACAAGCCTTGAACTGGGAAAAAAAGCACGTTGATTTTTAAGCTGTCATCAATTACCTTCTTGTAGCTCTAGCATCTGAAAGGAAGTATTACATCCTCTGCCATGTACTACATGTGGAAGAAGAGCCACACTCCTTGGGAATGCTTTTTGCACGTGCCCTTAGGCTAATGTTGTCATAAATAAGGGGAACAAAGCTTGAGGTTTGTAGTTACAGTTTGAACAGACATAAAAAAGAGATGTTTCTCCAAATAGAAGAATTCTTTGAATTTTAAGTCCTTAATGTTCTCTCTCATATGGCATAGTTCTGCTTGGGCTTTTACCTTTTGAAAGTTAACATTGGTTGTGAATGAGTAGTGAATTCAACAAGTGCTTTTTCTCCAAGGTCTGATCTCACTAAGGCTTTTTTCTTTTTGTTTTTATTAAGGTCGTGGTGGACACCAGCTTGGAAAGCCCAGCTGGACTGGCAATTGACTGGGTCACCAACAAGCTATACTGGACTGATGCAGGTACTGGGATCCTCTGCTTCTGTCTTCCTTATGAGTAATGAAAATGGAAAAGCAGCTAGGTAGTTCTGTCTGTCTCATTCCAGATTTGTCTGTTTCTGTCTAGCAAAAAAGGGAGTTTCATCTCATCATTTCTAACAAAATGGGAATGGGGATGAATCCTTACTTTAATTCTCTTTGTAGTGTCCTCACTACTAATTCTGCAGAAAGGTTTTGGTAGAAGTCAAGCACTGCTGCTGTCTCTCTGCAGAACTTGTGATTGTGTATGTTTATGTATCTCCCAGCAGTGTTTCTTGGGGTGCAGCAGGTTTTATTTGGAAGATGTACCTTACTGGAGAGTCATAGTTCACAGAGATGTAAGGAAGGCAGTTCTTTTCTAGCTGCTCTCTCATGCTTGTATGGACACCTCGGGGTCTTATGAAAGAGCTGCTTCACATATATACAGGATTCCACATTAGTGACAGCCACAGGGGTGACTTGAGATCCAATGGAAGGTGATGCTTTGGATCACATTTCTTACCTGTCTTCCAGATGTGAACAGAGATGGGAGGGGGGGAAGAATGCATTGTTGTATGGCTGTTTTCTGCCTGAGCTCTTGCAGTTCCAGAGGTCTTTGATCTCTCATTCTCTTTCTTGACTTTTGTAGGAACAGATCGGATAGAGGTCTCCAACACAGATGGGACCATGAGAACTGTTCTAATCTGGGAGAACCTGGACAGACCTAGAGATATTGTGGTGGACCCTGTTGGAGGGTGAGAGATTCTTTCCTCTGGGATGACATGGCGATTCTTGCATAGCTAACAACGTTTGGATTCTTTGGTTTTGTGCAGTCATCTTTCTCTCTGGTGCCATCGTTCTATGTCCTGACAAAGTCTGCAATTAGACACCTGATTTTGGATGCCAGTGGAACAAGATAAGGGATAATAGTCTGTTGTGCTGTAGAGCTTGCAGGAGCTGGCTGGTGTTTTTGCTTAGTTATTACATCCTCAGGATAAACAAAGGTGTAGAACAAAAATACTGAGAATGAGGTTGTCTAGACCTCTTCTATTTCTTCATTTCACATCACTGTTGAATTTGCACTCAGTCTCTCTGCTTATCAACTGGAGTTCAGTCAGAAGGATTTCCTCAGGTAAATTACTGCTGATCTCAAGCAAGCTGTAACATTAGTGGCATTTTGGCTTCCAAGCACTGTGTGTGAATCATCAGCTGTGCTATGAAAAGCAAATCTGAGTAGCGGAACAGAAAAAAATTATTTCAATAATGGATTTTGCTTTTGAATCATAAGGCCTTGTGGTGCTGCAAATAGGTTGGATAGGAAAGAGCTTGCCAGCCATTGCTTTAGAAGCACTGAAGGTCTTGAATAAAAGTGTGGTCTGCTTTCCTGAAGTGGGTTACTGGAAGATCAATGCAGCAGGAGTATAAAGGCCGGTGGTGGAGGCTGGTGAATAATTTTAAAATTGATTTTTAATTAATTAGTTTGGTTAATTTTTAGGCTTTGAACTATTATCTTGAACTTTTTCCTCCGCGTTGCAGTTAGTCCAGCCTGTGGACAGTAGAAGATATATACATTTGAGTATAATCTTAGGAACACCAGTCTAGACATGACTACAGTAGAAGTCTAATGCTGCTTTCTGCTAGGGCTTGAAGGCACCAGGCTCTCTTGCTTCTCTGTGACACTAGAAGGATTGCAGGCATTCACTTCTGTCTGGGCTTGTGTTCAGGTTCATGTACTGGACTGACTGGGGAGCCAGCCCAAAAATTGAGCGTGCTGGTATGGATGCCTCCAACCGCCTGGTGATCATTTCCTCCAACCTGACCTGGCCCAATGGCTTGGCCATTGACTATGAGTCACAGCGCCTCTACTGGGCAGATGCAGGCATGAAGACCATCGAGTATGCCAGTCTGGATGGAAGCAACAGGAAGGTAAGGAAGCCATCTCTGAAGAGAGGCAGTCTGAGCACAGAGTGCTGATGGCCCCTGCCTTTTTTGCCACTTGAGAGTGAACCCTCCAAATCAAGAGATGCTGAGCTGCTTTCACTGGGGGAGAAGAGCTCCCTTTCATTTGCAAACTGAGTGTGAGGGAACCTCCTTTTGAGGGCTGATGTTGCCCTATCACTCTCCTTTTTCTGTGCCTGTACATCATGATGTTGAGAGGGGGAAAGGGAAGCCTCTTCCTCTTTGTGACTTCTTAGTAATGTTTTCTGTGGGGGGGGCTTGGGGTAATCTAACCAGGTGCTGATTGGGAGCAATCTGCCTCACCCCTTTGGACTTACTCTTTATGGAGAGAGAATCTACTGGACAGACTGGCAGGCCAAAAGCATCCAGAGTGCAGACAGAAGGACTGGGCAGGCTCGGGAAACACTGCAGGACAATCTGGAGAATCTCATGGATATTCATGTTTTTCACCGGCACAGGCCACCAGGTACAGAGCTTGCCCCAAACCACCTGGAGCTGAGAATTTGCTCAGGCTCTGGTATGTGGCACAGCTCTCCTGCAAGGAGATGACCTGACTGTCAGTGCCTTCAGTCTCTGGGTGGAATGTGAGAGCATGAGAAAAACTCTCAGTCTGGTGTTTAAGGGCATTCTAGAGTGCTTTTATGTAGCTGTTGCACCCCTTTTTGTGCCTGTGCTACTGCCTTATCTTCTCATCTTCTTTCCTATAGTACGTACAGCATGTGAAGTTAACAATGGAGGCTGCAGTCACCTGTGCCTTTTGGCACCTCTTCCAAAAGCTTACAGCTGTACCTGCCCTACTGGGATCAACCTACAATCTGATGGCAAGACCTGCTCCCCTGGTGAGCCCTCTCTGTACGATTCTCATCATGGTTTTGCTGTGTTTTGCTCCTGCCTTGTGAGAAAACAGATTTCGCTTTTATGTGCTTTTCTGCTTTACCTCTTCACAATCCCATTTGATGCCCCTGCCTTCAATTTGAGTGGGGATAACTATGAGGAGACTTGCTGGTAATTGGCTTGGTGCAAAAGGATTTTTCTTGAGGTTATGTTGGGCAGCTAAACCAGATGTCATGTTTTTCCCCATACCTCTCTGCCCTAATCTTGAGGCAGATTCTTTTTTAAATACGAGGTGCTGTATTCTTTAATAGGTCTGAACACACTCCTTCCATGGACTCTGGTTTTTTGAGGACTGTGGAAGGCACTCAGCTTCAGCTGTTGTACATGCACTCTTTCTCTGTAGCAGGAAAGGCTGACTACTAACTCCTGTTACCTGCACATATTAGCAGAAGTAACTCCTACATGAGTGCAGTCCTTTTTTGAGCTTGGATGTAAAGAACCATCCAGTAATGCTCAGTAAAGATTTTGTACCCAGACTTTCCCTTTTCTACTGGAATGGGTATCCCCTCTAGAATGTTCAATAAATGACTCAATTTCTTCCTTGCTGTCCATTTTCCACTCTTTGCAGGGATGACCAGCTTTCTGGTCTTTGCCAGAAGGACTGACATCCGGATGGTCTCTCTGGATATTCCCTACTTTGCAGATGTTGTTGTTTCAGTCAATGTCACCATGAAGAATACCATTGCAATTGGAGTGGATCCTCGGGAAGGTCTGAACTTTTTAGTGTATCCAACTCTGTTTGAAAGGCAGCAAGTTACTTTGTACCTAACTGTCTGAGTAAAGCCAAAGCACAGATCTTACTCTAGGTTGTGAATTGGGGTAGTGTTGTTTTGGTTTTTTTTTTCAAGTAACTGATGCAGTCAGGAAAGGAATGTCCTTACAGGAAAACAGAGAAGCCTGATCTGTGTGGAAAAGCTGGCTGGTATATTGAGTGAGGGCCCTGCATATTTTGGATCTAAGAAAGCTTTCCTCCTGCTGAAAAAATTTACAGCAGTAAAGTCGAGGCTCTGGCTGTTCATGTATGATAAACATCTGCTGTGGTTTGGTTCATAGAATCATGGAGTGGTTTAGGTTGGAAGGGGACCTTAAAGGATTCCCCCTTGCATGGGCAGGGATAACTCTCCCTAGATCAGGTTACTTCAAGCTCCATCCAACCCAGCCTTGAACATTTCCAGGGGTGGGACCTCCACAGCCTCTCTGGACAACCTGTTGGTTGTTTGTTTTTCTTTTTTTTTATTTTGGTTTAATTGTGGGCTTTTAGAAAGTTTGTCTTTCTTCTTCTCTACAGGAAAGGTTTACTGGTCAGACAGCACACTAAGGAAAATCAGCCGTGCTGCTCTTGATGGCTCACAATTTGAGGACATCATCACCACAGGTAAGAGAGATTCTGGCCTAAAAAATAAAAAGAGATTCTTCTGCATAAAAAGAGATTCTCTGATACCCTGATAGAAAAATATTTGCATTTTCAGTGGAAGGAGGAAAACAAAGTCTAAAGCAACTACTTGATGAGGTGCATGAAGGAATACTGGAAACTCTCCACTGAGCTGGGAGGTTGAGCAGTGACCAATACATCTTTCTGTTTTCTCAGGTCTGATGACTACAGATGGGCTGGCTGTGGATGCTGTTGGCAGGAAGATATATTGGACAGATACAGGAACAAACCGGATTGAAGTTGGCAACCTCGATGGCTCCATGAGGAAAGTCTTGGTCTGGCAGAACCTGGACAGCCCTCGAGCAATAGCTTTGTACCATGAGATGGGGTTAGTGTTGGTAGGAGGCTATCTTGGGATTAGAGCAGGACTGATGACCTCTGTGTAATGCTTGTTGGCTTTTCCCCAGGTATATGTACTGGACAGACTGGGGTGAGCATGCCAAGCTGGAACGCTCTGGGATGGATGGCTCTGGACGTGTGATGTTGATCAGCAACAACCTGGGCTGGCCAAATGGACTAGCAGTGGATAAAGCTGGGTCCCAGCTGCTCTGGGCTGATGCACACACTGAGGTCTGTTCTTCAGCACTATTTGTCATTGGGTCTTTGGTAGCATAGAGACTGTTTTGAAGCTGTTGAGCAAGGTAGCAGAAGAGCAAGGGGAACATAAGCTTTTCTGAGAGTATGGGCTACGGGGAGGGTGGACTTGAATGCACCACTTGCTTAGGCTCTGTTTCCCACTTGACCCAGTAATTGCTAGCAAGAGGATCAGTGTTTGGAATATGGGGGTGATGTTCACTGTTTTTTTTCAGCGGATTGAGGCTGCAGATCTCAATGGTGCCAACCGCCACACGCTGCTCTCTCCAGTGCAACATCCCTATGGCCTGACTTTGCTGGATTCCTACATCTACTGGACTGACTGGCAAACCCGCAGCATTCACAGGGCTGACAAGGACACTGGTGCCAATGTCATTTTGGTGAGGGCAAACCTCCCTGGCCTCATGGACATTCAAGCTGTTGACAGGGCACGGCCCCTAGGTGAGTTGTCAGGCTGCTCCCAGTTCAGCAGGTTTCTGTGGTGAACAGGGCAACTCTTCAGAGCTGTCACTGAGAGGGGTCCTTTGGTGTAAAGCATGAGTGATAGAGTGGCTTCTCAAAAATCAACTTCTTCCCTCTTGTTTAACTATTTTTCCACTTCAGTCTGTTTACGCATCTCCATGGGTCTGGTGTTACTTTATTACTGCATGTACTGGGACCCCCTTCATCCCATCTCCTATACTGGTTTGAATTGACAACCTAATTTTCACAAACAACAGAGCCACTTTCTTAGCAGTACTGAATGAGTCATGCCCTGTTAGGCTTCACTAGAGTCTACCAGCATTGGGCAGTTTCCTTTTTTTTAAAACTCAAATAGGCACTAATTCCTTTTAAGCTAGTTGCTGAAACCTTATTTCAAGTTCTAGTGATTTTTTTCCCCAGCCATTGCAGGCTTCCTCTTCCTGTCTGCTTCTTCTGCCACCTTGCACTACAAAATCTGGTGCTTTAGTTGCTTTTAATATATCAAACTCTCCAACTGTTCTGTGCCAGAATCAGAGTCCTTATGTTTCTCTGTGGGAAACTAATAGCTCCCCATCTTGCCTCCTTGCTCTTCAGTGGGAATTACTGCTTTGCACTGTGGCTTTACTTTGCTGAAATTTCCTCCATACGTCCTTCCACAGATAACTGTGCTGCTTCTCCTGTGGCTACTAACAGTAGAACATCAGTCTTGACAGTATAACAATGTAATTTAAAGCTAAACAAGGCTCTAGCCCTCTTACCCCCATTATCTTCTTCCCTCTCCCTACACCTGTCTTCTGGGCTTACCCCTTCCTAGTAAATCCATGCTGGGTTGTTGGGATTTTTTAAATTAAAATTAACAAACAAACAAAAACCTAAACAAATTTTTAAATTATCCTAATATGTCAGGCACTTTCTGCAGGCTCCTCTGAGGCCTTTGTTTACTTGCCAGTGTGTGCAGTTGAAATAGAAGCTTCTTTGACAGCCTGGCCTCTGGTGCATTTTCACTCTGCTTCCCCACAGGGTTGCATCTTTCAGTCAGCATTACCATTTGCAGCAACATTAAAGCTAAGCTGCTGTTGTGTGAATATATCAGCATTTGGCTGTTGCTTTTTCCATGGGAAAACTATAGTTAGCAAAGAATGCTGGTTAAGTTCTAGCTCCTAGGGCTCTTTCTTGTTTTGTGCCTTCCTGTTCTCTTTGCTCAACCGTGCCCATATCCACCAGGAATCTTGGAGGGAAGGGAGGAGATGAAGGGCTGTAGATTCCCAGCAAGATTGGTGAGGGTGAATTCAGCTGCCAGCAAGTTGTGCATGTGTGTAGCCTTTAAAAGAAAGCTTTGGTCTGTGGGTTCAAACTGATCCTTAAACTGCACTTACCCTGTTTCTCAAGGCTTCAATAAATGCGGAGTCCGTAACGGTGGCTGCTCCCACCTCTGCTTGCCTCACCCAACTGGCTACTCCTGTGCCTGCCCCACTGGCATCCAGCTGAAGAGAGATGAGCAGACATGTGACTCTTCCCCAGAGACCTACCTGCTTTTCTCCAGCCGTGCCTCCATCCGTCGTATCTCGCTGGACACCGGTGACCACACAGATGTCCACATACCTGTTCCCGAGCTAAACAATGTCATTTCTCTGGACTATGACAGTGTGGATGGCAAGATTTACTACACAGATGTATTTCTGGATGTCATCAGGTGGGTGCCAGTCATCTGCTTGGCCAGTGCTCAGATCACCTCACTACCTGTGCTGGTTGCAACACAGTGAGCTGTGCAGCATGCCAGTAAGTTGGGGAGACTGAGATGCTGGCAAGACACCACTGCTTATACCTTGTCTTGGGTACAGCACCATGTGTATCACTGAACTGAATGCTGAGGGTGTGTTTAATCTGCTGCAGACTGGGGGGAAAAGGGCATT
This sequence comes from Florisuga fusca, assembly GCA_038090715.1. Taxonomy (NCBI): domain Eukaryota; kingdom Metazoa; phylum Chordata; class Aves; order Apodiformes; family Trochilidae; genus Florisuga; species Florisuga fusca. The sequence continues at coordinate 3,893,529 of JAAWXA010000028.1, forward strand.
AGGGAGGCAGCAGTATGGAGTGGCTCTGTGGTTGATGGGATCACGCATGGAGAGTTGAAGGCTTTCTGGGAGCTACCTGTTCCTCACTGCCATTTGTCACTGTTTTCCATCCAGGCGGTCTGATCTGAATGGCAGCAACATGGAAACTGTTATAGGTCAGGGACTGAAGACTACAGATGGCTTGGCAGTGGATTGGGTTGCCAGGAACCTCTACTGGACAGACACAGGACGCAATACCATAGAAGTAGCGAGACTGGATGGAAGCTCCAGGAAAGTGCTGATCAATAACAGCCTGGATGAGCCCCGAGCCATTGCAGTCTTTCCCAAGAAGGGGTAGGTATTGGTGGGGCAGGAAGAAGAGTTGTGCAGGAAGAGATTGGAAGAGAAAGTTTTGAGATAAACAGGCAGACAGTGAATTTGGAGGTTGGGCAGATATATGGGAGAAGCAAGCTTACAGACCACACAATCTTTTTTGAACCTGAAGAATCTGGATGTTTAATTCATAACTAAAACTTCCATTAGACTTACTGAAATACTCTTCTCTTCTCATACTTGCCTTTTATCTCTTCAGGTACCTCTTCTGGACAGATTGGGGCCACATTGCTAAAATTGAACGGGCAAACTTGGATGGCTCTGAACGCAAAATCCTGATTAATACTGACCTAGGATGGCCCAATGGCTTGACTTTGGATTATGACACGAGGAGGTCAGAGAGATTTTTCTTACAGTTGCATAGGGTTAAGGGATGTAATGAACTTTTATCCTTAGCATGGATCCTCTTTACCTGTTCTTCCAGGATTTACTGGGTGGATGCACATCTTGATCGAATAGAGAGCTGTGATCTCAATGGAAAGCTACGGCAAGTGTTGGTCAGCCAGGTGTCACATCCCTTTGCTCTGACACAGGTAAGATTTTTATTTTGCTCCCACTGTTCTCCTTAATGTCTTACTGAGTTTGGAGAGTGGAGCTTGGGGGCAGGAAAGTGTTGTCATCTGGGGAAACCAAGGCAGCTGAGCTGCTCTGTGTACCTAACAAAGAAAGTTTGTCTTAACTCCTGTGAGGTGTAGACAGTCATGTGCTTTATGATAGGAGGGGAAGCAGTTGAAAAGGTGTTTGAGGCCTTCAGGATGTGTTTTTGATGGGCATCTTTTGTCTGTGCAGCTAAACATGCTAATGACTGATTTTTCTTTGCTGACTCTCTGAGCAGCAGGACAGGTGGATATATTGGACTGACTGGCAAACCAAATCTATCCAGAGAGTGGACAAATACTCTGGGCGGAACAAAGAGACAATCCTAGCCAATGTTGAAGGACTGATGGATATCATTGTGGTTTCCCCTCAGAGACAGACAGGTAAATAGGAGGATCTTGATTCAGACAAATTCTATCTGCAGACAAAAAGAACTCTGGAGCTTCTGTGCTACTGTAGATGTGAAGTGATGTTGGCATCCTTTCTTGTACTCGCTGCTAATGCATCTTCCCAGGGCACATTTCTTGCCTGCCTGTGATGTTTCAGTCAAGTACATCTTAACACTGTTCTGTTACAGCTTTGGTTAGCAAATGTCACTTTCTGTGCTGTTCATCTGACATTTTTTTAAAACAGAATGTGAGCTTTTTATTTTTCAGTCTTTGCAGCTGTGTTGACTGGGCTCCTCTCTAATAATTTCCAGTGCTTTCCTTTCAATACTGCCCTAATCCTACCAGTATCTGGCTGTTGTCATCACAGATGCAGTCAGATGAAGGGCATGCATCAGGGTGTAGCAAGTTGCTGGATTTCTAGGAACTGTTATTGGCTGAGCTAGAAAGAAGGTTGTTGCTCTTAGCTCCTCCCTGGTGATCTGCAACACATTTAGAAAACTGCTTGTTCCTTCCAGGTACTAATGCTTGTGGAGTGAACAATGGAGGCTGCACTCACCTCTGCTTTGCCAGGGCTTCTGACTTCGTCTGCGCGTGTCCAGATGAACCAGATGGGCGACCCTGTTCTACTGGTGAGTTTGCTGAGTGTCACTTGGGTAGTAACTCCCACTGCCACTACTTATGCAGTGGTAACCAGCACATCTGGAGCTTGCCACTGTATAAAAACTCATGCAGAGTCATATACTGGAAGTGAGGCGGGTGTGAGCAATAGAGCCTTCTTCTGTCCTTTCTACTGACAGACTGGGTTTGAGATGGAAGAGCTCCTCATACAGGACACTTCAGAACCTTTTATAGCTTACCAGGCTTGTTCATCTGTCTCACACAGTTGGCATCCTGCTTGTTTGTTTTGTTTGTTTTTTTTTTTTCTAGATCCTGGTGTGGTGCCCCCTGGTCCTGAACCTACTAGAGTAAGTGAGAGAAGTCAGACACCACCTGGCAGAGTAGGTACCTCAACAGCGAAACCTCTCACATCTCTGGAAGCAGTGGAAGGAAAGTAAGTGTTCTTGTTCTCTTGGAATTGGGGTGTGAAAGTCACAGCTTGTGCAAGGTGCAACATGCAAGCCCCCTCTGGTTGACATCATCCAAATGTACCCCTCCCTAGGCAAGAGGCTGTTGCTTTAACTCACTGGGGTGTGCCAGCCATGACTCGGACATCAGAGGAAGTGGTTCTGCCCTGGCCTGAAAGGGATAGCTAGTTTGGGGCAGATCAGAACCTTTGCAGCTCTAACATTTAAATTACAATGCAGGTAGTTGGGAGACTTTTTTCTGCTAATTCCCCACAGCCTGCTATTCCTACTACCCAGGGAAAAACTATGTTCTGTAATAAATATAGCTGAGTTATTTACAAGTCAGAACTTGCACTTTGTTGAATATGATGTATTGGATAAAGATCTTCATGGTGACTGTGGGTTGTTCTGCTTTTTGATTCAGCATCAATGCTGTGTACTGATAGATAGGCATATGTGTGTACCTGAGAGGTGAATCTGGAATGACTCAGGTACCAATATATAGCAGACCTATATTTGATGTGTCCACACACAGTGGTTTAAATATATGTATATGGTCCTCTCCTCTAGATACAGAAAGATGCTGAAGAGGTTGTGTTGGGTTGGATTGGTTGGGTTGATCTTCAGAGGTCCCTTCCAAACCCTGACATTCTGTGATTTGTGAAGAGAAAAGAAGGCTTCTGTTGTTGAACTGGGAAATGGAAGGGATGTCAGTGCTAGCTCGTCCCACCCTGTCTGTTGATACCTTTGATGCTTTGATATATACATTGATATACTTTGAGTAATTAACTGTCTTTCTGTTGTTCAGCTGCTCTGACAAAGATGCTAGGAGAGGTTTGTGTACCCATTCCAATGAGGCAGTGTTGGCAACCATGGGTGAGTTCCTTTTCTTTAACTCTTCTCCACCTGAGTTGTTCCTCCAGATGTGCCCAGGGAATTCCAGTCCATAGTGTTTGAAACTCCAGCTTCTGAAACTCAAACCTGAATTACTCAAATGCCCTCTGAGCAGAGCAAAATGTGTCATAAGGATGAACCTTAGTCATAGTCATTCATTAGCCCACATGGGGACTTGTTCAAATGACACTTTGGTTTGAAAAATAGCTCTGTTTTCTTTCATCCCATGTCTCATCCTTTGGGCTCTTCCCATTAATGATTCTTTTCTTCACCATTCCTTTTGTGTTTAGTTGAGGATGGCTGAGTAGGGTAATTGTTCCCCACTGTGAGCTGTCAGCAAGGGGGTCTGACTCATCCAACCCCATTACGAATATCTTGATGTTCCTTGGCTTGCTGAGGCCTGGGTGGGAGGAGTTGTTATCATATGTTGGGTTTCATTTGAAGCCAAACAAAACCCTGTGATAAACCTTGGTGTGCTGACACTTTACTTGACATACTGCTGTGAGGTGTGAAACCTGTGTATTGGGTATTACACCAAGGTCAGTATTATCCAGTGGAAGTGGAGTGCATAAATTACCTTTGCTGTTCACTTTCAGGAGAAGGACTGCATGTCAGCTACATTATTGGAGGTCTTCTCAGCATCTTGTTTATTTTGCTGCTTACTGCTGCTTTAATTATATATAGGTAAGTGATTTTTTTTTTCCCCCCTCTCCTGGTCAGCAGTGAAAATCTAGGGTTGTAGGTGAAGAAAGCTCCTGAAAGCACATAATCTTCCTTTATTGTCACTTCCCTTTGTTCTCCATTAAAAGCACTGTTTGATGACTTTATTTGCAAGGTTTGAGTCCTGTGCCTTTGGAGTGTTGAGCATGCAAGTCTACTATTGGAAGCCTTATTGACCACATTTTCTGCAGAGTTTATGAATTATGGACAGGAATCTGAGAGTGTTCATGTCTCAGTACCTGTGTGAGCTCACGTGCTTTCTGCCAGATAACTTCACCAGTTCCTGCCAGTATAGCTGTTATGGTGGCAGTGCCTTGTACTGGTAGTTGAACAGCCAGGTGAAAGCAGCATTCTCTCTCCTGGAGGGTCAGTGAAGGTTGCTGGGGCTTTCTGCTCACTGAGCTCTCAGGAACTTTTTATCCTGGCAGTAGGGCCCTGTGGCTTTTCTGACAGTTCTCTCTCTTTAGGCACAGTAAGTCCAAGTTCACAGACCCTGCCTTGGGCAACCTCACCTACAGTAATCCCTCGTACCGGACATCTACCCAGGAGGTGAAGATAGAAGCAATTCCCAAACCAGCCATGTACAACCAGTTGTGCTATAAGAAAGAGGTAAGAGCTGCTACTAAGCAGATGGCAGCCCAGCTCAAGCTGCTGTTAAGCATTACAGGTCTCATGTGAAAATCTTACAACTTGTCAGCATTTATTTCTAGGATATAGGAGGACAGTTTCCACTCAGACTCCTATGGAGATGAACTGGCAGCACTTCTTTCCCACTGAGCTGGAGTGAATTAGACCTATCTGTACTGCTCTGCTTCTTTCCCACTCCCACAGTGTCTTGTATTTCGTTTGCATTGAGTGCTGGCCCTCAAAGTGCAGGAGTCAAAGGGAATTGTCCTCTTTGGACATGCTCCTGGTTAGTGACTGTTGCACCAAGGTTGCTTTGGACAGTTACCAAGGAAACCAGGCAGCTAGAAGGGGTTTGGCATCAGGAGTGTGCGTGGCTCCTAGCTCTGCGCTGCCTGGAAGGGGTGGGATAGGGAGAGACCTGGAGCCCTTATCAAATGGAGCATTTTAAAGGCCCTGCAGAGGTCTGCTCTGTGTACACTGGATGGAAAGGTTTAATATATCTTGCAGCACTTAGTTTCTCTTTTGTTTTCTCCTCAGAAGCTTTCTTATCACTCAGATAGCTTCTCGTCTTCCCTCTTCTGATTTCCGTTCACATCCTCACGTCAGGTATCACTGCTCTGTGTGTTTGCTCCCACCTCCCTCACTCAAGCTCTGTTGTGTGGCTAAAGCACTGTCCCTTACTAATTGCTCTTTCTTGGTTTTTTCCCCCTGCTTTTATGTTCCTAAACCAGCTCTACTGTCTATCAGGAAAGTATAGGCAATTTGCTATGACAGATCCTTTGGTCTTTGCTTTGGCTACTCAATATTCAGTATGTAACATTTGGAAAAGATAATTTCTGTAGGCCTATTTGTTAGATCACTTAGTTCCTCTAGCAGGGATCACAACAAGATTTATGCAGAGGAGAGTTTTCCCTGGCTTTGTTTTTCGAAGTTGCTGTCCAGTAGATCTGCCAAAATTTGCTGCCATTTTAGCCCTATCTACTTACAGGTAAACCAGTATTTATCTGAGAATCTAAATCATTTCCATTTTTCTCTTAATTCTGCTGCTCCTAGATATACCCAAGTATGTTTCTCCATACCCTCCACTCTCTACTTAGGGTTAGATCAGATGTTCTAATGCTCCTTATTTGTCAGTGAGTTAGATAGTTTCACCTCTTTAATCCCAGTGTGGTCCCTTTAGCCTCTGTTCATTGTTGTTTCCCTATAATCTCCTTCCCTGGTATCACTGTGAGACTTGGACTCAACAGTGGTATTCCTTCAGTGTTACTCTTACTCCCTGATGCTGGTGAACTAGAAAAGCCAGCTCATCCTCATTCCCCTTCCATGATTTGAAGGCTCCTGGAGTTTGGAATGAGAGATTTTTCATTAAGGAGGATTCATCTGAGGGTGGTGAAGAATTGAAAGGAAATGTAGGATGGGTTGTGCCATTGTGACAGTCAGATCCAATGGCCTTTTGTCTGCTTCACTGTCTGCGTTCCAGCTCTGCTTTGCTCTTTGCTGTGTTTTTCCCTAGATGTACTGTTTTTTTTTCATTCATCTTTCTGCTTCCTAGACTGGTCCTGACCACAGCTACACCAAGGAGAAGATCAAAATTGTGGAGGGGATATGCCTTTTATCCAGTGATGATTCCGAGTGGGATGACCTTAAGCAGATTCGGAGCTCCCGAGGAGGAATTCTCCGGGACCATGTCTGCATGAAGACAGACACGGTCTCCATCCAGGCCAGTTCTGGTTCACTGGATGACACCGAAACTGAGCAGCTGCTACAGGAAGAACAGTCTGAATGCAGCAGTGTTCACACAGCAGCAGCAACTCCTGAACGGTGTGGCTCACTCCCAGATACAGGCTGGAAACACCAACGCAAGCCCTCCACAGAGAGCGAGGTCTAAAGTACACAACTTTGGAAATGCTCGTAGCCTCCCCAGCCTCTGCTCTGCACAAAACCAGACAGGACTCTGCCTGCTAGCAAAGGAGGGGCCCAGAGACCAGCCTCTCCTGTGAGGGGCCCAGAGACTGTGCCTGCCTTTCAGCAAGGAGCTTGGACAGCTGTGCTTTGTGGTTGGAGAAGGGAGG
>JAAWXA010000028.1:3900276-4023706 GCA_038090715.1 Florisuga fusca
GGGGGGGGTGGGTGGGTTGGAACCCAGAGAGACCCTTTTGGCTCGTTTTCACTGTCTGTGGTTTATTTATATGTTCCTTTTTCCTGAAAGCTGCCACATTAACTTCTCCAGTGACTCCTCTGGCCCGAAACTGGTTCAGACTCTGTGTTCTCTGTCAACCTGCAAGTCCTGTGCCATCCAGCTCACAGTCAATGCCCATGAACACAGCAGAGCTGCCTCATTGCTGGCTCCTGGTCACAGAAGTTCCCCATGTCATTCCAGCACTAGCAGTTCTCTTCGAGGCTTTGTGTTGAGGGGTCTCTGTCTTGAGAGAGGTCTTGGAATAGATGGGGTATACTTTGGGGCTCCAAGGGACAGTGACACAGCATCAGGTAACCTTTTAAGGGCACAAAGAGGGTAACCATAGTTGCTGTGATTCTCTTCATGAGAGCATCACTGCTTACTTTCCCATCTGCTTGTGAAAAACTTCAAGGAATGCTCAGATTGGAGCACTGCGTCTGTTGCTGGCAATGGACACTGCTCCTGTTCTCCCCTTTCCTGTTAAAACATGTTTTATACTCTGGAAAAACAAGAGGCAGCAAACAGCCCTTTCAGAACAGCTCCCTGTGGGTACTGGAGTCAGAGTGCTGTACTTGAGGGAAGAAGAGAATGGTTTTGTTCTTAGTGCTGCAGAGCTAATGGGAGGAAATGGAGCTCGGCAAGACCTAAATTCTGCTCTTGCCTTTGCATAACTGATACTTAAAAAAGGGAAATTTGCCAAGTCCCCACCAGTCCCAATTCTGCAAGGTCCTAATACTTTTGGTCTTAGGGACCATTGATTACTTTAGTGAGGGAGAAGAGAGAATTCCTAGGTCGAGTCTTTCCCAGGGGATTGCTTAGTGCTGACAGTTAAAAACTGTTTTATTACCAGAGCCCATTTGACCTAGAATAGGAGACAATAATCAGGGAGCTGTAAGGGCCGTTTTAAAATGGTTGTTAATCAGATAGAATTGCACTTCAAGCTCTTCTGTTACCACAAAATAGTTCTCCTTGCAAAGTCATTTTTCCATCAGCTGCACGAGCTTCAGTTGTTCTCTGTCCTTCAAGGCTTTTACCCCTAGAGGGTGTAATCTTACCCTTGCATTTCCACCCCAGCAGCATCTGGACTTGGGGCTTGCATGCTCCCAAGGACTGTCACCACATTTTCAGGTTCTCTTGTCGTCTGTTTGTTCAGAGGAAAAAAAAAGATGGAGAAAATACCTCTTGATGCTTCTTCAGAAATTAAATTTACATTAAGCCTTCAAGTCATATGGATGCCATTATGGTAAAATATTAGGTGTTAGGCCAGATACTTGGAAGCAGAACATTACAGTGAAGAATTTTCATGGCAAACTCTTGTAACCTCTTTATCTCCTGGGATGAGGTCAATTACATTCCCACCCGTGGTATACAGAGAGCAAAGCATACATTAAGGGTGTGGGGAGGGTGGATCTCCCCTGCCATGTTTTTCCAGCTGGTAAAAAAACAAAAAAACAACAAAAAAAAGGAAATCCATCCTACTCTGCTCTAATCCTGTTGATATACTAACAGTCCTGCTACCCCTGAGAAACACAACAGTTTCCAGTGGGTTGGCTGTACTTTTTACAGCAGAAGCAGCTTTGCAGAAAGGAGAAGGTTACAGATCTGATCTGGCTAGGTGGTTTGAAACTCTTTCCATAGCTGCACCACTGGGCTGACTGGTGTCTGTTCCTGTGGAAAATGAACTGGAGCTAAGGCCTGGAAATTTCCCCGTGTTTATGTTCCCTACTCCCAGATTGATTTTTTTTTTTAATTTTTTTTAAATTAGATTCTTATTTAATTATTTATTTGATTGACTCCAGCCTGGGAAGCATTTTGTTGGGCAGAGGCACTTTTGGATTGAGGTGTGGACTCGACTGGCAAATGAGAAAGGAGTGTGTATCACTGACATGGACCCTGCCTGTCCCAGCTGACTCATGCAGGGACAACACCAGAGGGCTCAAGCATGGGCAGAAGAACAGATTTGAACAGAAACCACGTGCAAGGGCAGGGGCATCAGAGCTGGGAGAGAGTGGGTGGATGGGGAGGAAGGCTCTGACTTCTAGCAGAGTGAGGTTTCTTTGGGGTCTTGGGTTTTTTTTTTTCTTTTGCCCCATTAGCTTACGTGAGTGTGCACCAAAATCCTGAGGTGGGACAGGGGTGAAGGGAAACATCTGCCCAGACCTGTCACTTGAGGTTCAGTCAGCCTGTCAAAAATAATCACTGTCTGAGTTGCAAGCTGCAGAATGGAAAGGAAATCCCAGTCAGTCTTTTCAACAGCACACAGTGCTTGTCATCTCCACCTTGATAAATACTCTCTGATGCTTCTAAGAAGGACCCTGTACACTCCAGCCTAACCTAACAGCCATTCATAACTGCTCTCTGCCCCCTTGCTCAGATGCTTCTGGTGAAAAGGAGTGACAAAATGTCCCACAGCCTCTCCTCTCTCAGTGGGGTGGGCAGAAACGAGTTTCTTTTTGCTAGAGACAGACCTGGTGAGATGCTGCCTAGGTGGGTGTGTCACGGTGCCCCATTCTGGAGGAGCGAAGACCCTTGTTGCACTTAGGATATTAAGAATGTAGAAAGGCCCCTGGAGGATGATCTCTTGAGCACTGATTTACTGTGTAAAAAGAAAACCTCTCTCCTGTCTGTCCTGAGCTAACGTAAGTGATTTCCCTGTGTTCCTGTGTAATGGTTTTAACGTTACTCACTGGAGACATTGGACTTCCTGGAGTTATTTAACCACTGTGTTCAGTATTTTAGGGGTTGATGATAATTTAATATAAATTTAGCTTTTCTTAACCACTCTGCCTGCCTTTTGGTTGTGAATCATGCGTGTTATTTGAACCCCCCCTTTGAAAGAGGAGCTCCCAGAACCGTTTGCTCAGAACCCCAACTTTGCTTCACTTGAGAGGAGCAAGAAGGTAGGAATGGATCTGGGTTCTGTTGATTTTACACCCGATTTTTGCGTCGAGAGCCAAACATCCACAGTCACACACTTTTGTAAATTCCTGTGATAACTCTTACCCTGTTCCCCACCCTGCTTTTTTTTTTCCTTCTTGTTAACATTTTAACATGGGAATGGCTGAAGATATTCCTCTTTTTGGAAAGTGGTAGGACTGTAGTGGTCTGGGGCCTCTGCCCAGTGGAAAATAAAACTCTGAAGAAGAGCTCAGGGCTTTTGCTCAAGATCCCCTTACGTTTTGGTTTGGTTTTTTTTTAATCATTTGAAGTTTAAGTGTTGCAAAAGGCTGAATAATGGATGAAACATGCCAATGCAGAACGGGTGCTCATCCTGTAGCCTATTCTACCCCTTTCTGATGAAAGCTCTGCCAGAACCGTTTGAGACATTTTGGCTTTATTACTGCTCATTTCACTTAAAACACAGAAGTGATTTCACTGAGGTCATGCAAAAACATAATCACTTGTTAAACAAATCGATGGAGCCCAGAGGGTGTGGTGGGGAAGAGGTGGCATTACAAGATTAATGAGGGTTTTGTTATGGCACTCTCTCGCCCCTTGCCTTCCATTTTGATCAGCCCTAAGATTTTCCCTTCGCTTTCTTCAGCTGAAGTGAAGAAACAAACACACGGTACTCCTGGCACACTCAGGAACCGGATTAAAGGCGTCAGGAAATAAAGAGGCCACACGCCTTTAGCGGGGCCTTTCCGCCCCCTCAGCACCCCCAGGACCCCCCTTTTCTCCTCCTCGCCCTTTTCCCGCCCTTTTCCCGGCACAGCCGCCGCTGCCCCTGCACCTCCCTCAGACGACGGCGGCTTCTGCGGCCCAGCACGGCCGCTACCGGGGCCGGGCACCGGGGGCTCCGCCGCTNCGGCTTCGCCTTCGGCTTTTCCCGTGGCTGCTGGGGTTGTGGGTGCTGAGGGCGGGAGGCTGCGGCCTGCTCGGCGCTGTGGGGGCTTGAGGATCGGCGCTGGCCTAGGCCGGGCGAGGGGCGCTCGGGCCTGCAGGGAGCGGCGGCTTTGGGCTGCTCCGCCGAGCTCCCGGTGTCACCACCGGGGGCCCAGGTGTGCTGGGGAGGTGCTGGGGCCGTGCTGGTGAGGCGGGCAGCTGTGTCTGCCCGGACACCGGTGAGGGAGCGGGGCTCGGCCTCGGCCTGCCGCCCCTCAGCAGAGAGGGGGAGGGACCCGGCGTCTTCTCTGCCCCGGCCGGGCGTTTCAGAGGGCTGCGTGCTGGATTCCCTTTTAAAGTGACCCGGGGAAGATGTTCCCTGAGGTGATTCCCATCCTGAACTGGGAATTATGAGCTCATCTCCATATCTGCAGCTCTGTTGTTGAGCGCAGGTGTTGGTCTCGGGTCTCCAGGGTCCCTCACCAGGAGTTGTTTTCTATTGAATCTTCTCGTGTATGGTGACTACAGAGGTGCCTGGACAGGAATGTGCGTCCCCTGGCATCGTAGTCCCCCACACCTTTCTGTTTGATTTGATTTTGCTTCTGAGTCAGGGTCTTGTGGTTCTTCTTAAGATAGTAGCGTTCAGGTTGATGTGGAAGGGGTTTTCCTCCTGAATTTGGACCTCCAAACCAGTGTGTTGTGTAGCAGAGGCTGAGGAATAAAGCTTGTGTCCAGCTCACCTGGACTCTGTTCTAAAGATAAAATAATAAAATTTAAAATTTGCATTTTTTTGTGTGTGTCAGTGATCAAATTATATTGCAGTTTTCCATTTTTGCTTTTTTTTTTTGTTGTATTATGTTACATCTTCCAGTAATGCTAATCTGTAGTACTGTTAAAAGTTGCTGTCTGCAGATGAGGTGTTGTCAGCATGCTGGGCTACCATCAGCTGGAGATCTTCCTTGTTTATTCCTTGTGTATCAGAGAAGGAGTTGAGATTTATATCAAAAGAAAGCATATAGAGTTTCAAGGAACACAGTGATTCAAAACTGTGAAGGTGCATAGAGTCTCAAATATCAAAGTATTTTAGGAGGCTGCTCGTAAAAATCTATTCTTTAAACTTTTCTCTGGAGTCAAGTCATAAAAAAGAGTGGGTGCAAGTTGCCTTTATAGTTTTGACTCTTTGGCAGCTTATATTGGATCTGTTGGCTGTGCAAAGTTAGAATTTAGTTAGAATTTCTTGCCCCAGCCAGGCTTGGCCTTTTTTTTACTTTGCTGCTCTGGTATTTCTCTCATGTAAGACTTAGAGATGTGACTTCTACATTTCTTTTTTCCTCTCTGTGCTTCAGCATGAGGCAGATTTAATTTATTTTTTTTTTTCAGGCCAGAAAATGGCCTTCAAGGACAACTACCTGGTTCTAAAATTGTTTTAGGTAATTCTCAAGAATACAAGATTGGGAACATTAACTAGAGGATCTGCTACAGAATAAATTAGTTGTGATATCTGTGGAAAAACAAATGAAACTCAGATTTCAAAAGTCTGGGGCATTAGAGTTGGTCAGACTGTTTTCAATCTGTACTGATGCAAGACTTCTCATTTGATATTTTGATATTAAAGAAGTGAATGCACGGTGCCAGACTGCAATTTCTGATCCTTGGACAGGTGTGACTTGTGTTTGGTGGGATGTAATTCCTGTGCTGGCTCTTGCCCTTCCCCTGGTAAGGGGCAGTTAATGTAACCTGAGCTGCTGCAACCCCCAGCTGCCCCGGTGGGGCTGCTCCTCTCCCACAGAGGTCCCTTAAGAGGTCCTAAAGAGGTCCCTCAGGTCTTGTTCCTGTTTCATAGCTAGCTCAGGAGACCTGACTTCCAGTGTCATGTGAAGATTTGTTTCACTCTTATGCATCACTGTGTGTTTTATGCAGCACTATGTATAAATTTACAGGTGGAATTCACTTGGAATATTTTAAGCTTTTTCAGTTGGCTTTTTGGTTTGTTGCCACCCAGATTTTTTATTGTCTGTGGACTGAACACCTCTGAATGACTGATGAACATCTTGAATATTGCATAGAATTGGAAACTGCTCTGATTATTTTGTGGAGTAGGCATAACTGTCTCTCAGTCTTAAGTATCTAATTTGGAAGATTTGGTGTAGGATGCATTACTGTAAGTCACAGAATGTCAGGTTGGAAGGGACCTCAAGGATCACCTGGTCCAGCCCTTCTAATATTGTTTATAGGAGATGTCCCAGCAACTTGCTGAGCTGAGACTTCCAACTTTTCAAGTGGGGGAATCCACCCCTTCCCCTGGGAGACCATTCCAATGTCTGACTGTCCTCCTGGGGAAAAATTTCCCTCTTGTGTTCCAATGGAATCTCCCCAGGAGCACCTTGTGCCCATTGCCCCTCGTCTTGTCCATGGGACTCCTTGGACACAGGGAGTCTCCATCTGCTTTGGAGCTGCCCTTGAAGTCCTGAACATGGTCATAAGGTTTCCCCTAAGGCTTCTCAAGGCTGGACAGACCTAGTTTTCCCAGCTTCTCCTTGTATATAAATATAAACTTGCACATAAACTCTATATATTTATATATGACTTGTGTTGCTCATTTGTTTGTAAACTATTTAATAGAAATGACTCTGCCAGAGTAGGGTGGTAAGGCCTGTAACAGAATGGATGCTTTCAAGATGTCATAGTCCAAGACTAATCTGGTGTTGCTGGTGATTTGTTGTAGGCTGTTCCAGTGGTTCATCTTCCAGGACTGGAGTTGTAAAGTGTGACCTGGGAAGGCCTTGTTACCCTGGTGTTTAAATTAAACATTGCATCGGGCAGCATTGCTGTGGTTTGTTTGAGTGAAGAGTCTCTTGACCTGAGCAGCTGAGTGTTGTTTGGGGTTGTCTCCATGGCACTTGGGTTGTTGCAAATGTTGGACATCAGCAAGCAGGAGCTGTCACGCATGGGTTTGCCTCCCTGCCACAGGGGTGGGTTGAGATAGGGGAGAAATAACTTTGATGCTTACTCAGTGGGGAGCATGGATGGTTCTGCAGTGCCTAGAAGCTTCTTTCTTCAACCAGCTAAAAACATGTCTAAAGAAAGGTAGCCTTGCATCTTAAGGCTTGATGCTCTCCTCGGGAGGAAGCTGTTGACACCTGGTTTCCACCATCCCGGTTTCTTCCATTGTTGTTACTGTAGAAAAGGTATCGCAGAGCGTGAGGTGATGTGCTAGAGAGCTTGCTGATGAATCAGCTCCATCGGAGCCCTGTCATGACGGGTCTGGCAGCAGAACATGCAGTGCAGTGATGGTATGGTGCCGGGCTGTTCATTCCTACCTCCTTTGGAAGGGGCCGGGTTTCTCCTTCCTCCCGTCGGCTCTCGGCAGTGCTCCCTCATGTAATGAGGGATGGCTGGGCCCGGGGCGGTGCTGGCCCGGGATCACCTCTGCTCCGCGCTCCGGGTGCCCGCAGCAACCTCTGTTGCAAGGGTGGTGGTTCTGACCAGTACGGGTGTTGGGGGATGTGACTCCAGAGCTCGGTCCCGGAACCACTGCGGTCCGGTGGCCCCTCCAGCCTCCCCCGCAGGGCAAACCCCGCACCGCCGGGGCGCGCCCGCTGGGCCACTCGGTCCGGCCCGGCCCTGCCCGCCTTTGTCTGTCTGGCCCCGGCGCGGCCCGGTTCCCCGCCCAGGTGCTGCCGCGGCTCCCGAGCCCCGCCCGCCAGNGCCCGGCACCACCACCGCACCCCGCCGGGCCTGGCCGGATACTCACCCTGACAGCTCCGCCCGGCTCGGCGAAGGTTCCGGAGCTGTAAAGGCGGGCAGACACAATGCCGGTGGGGCCGGCCTGCTGCCGCTGCCCACAGCCGCGGCCTGTGCCCGGTGCCGGTGCCGCCGCGGAACGGGAAACCTCGCTGGGCCGCGGTGTGCGGGGGAGGTGGGGCCCGCGGCGGCAGGAGGAGGAGGATGGGGACATGTGGGGCTGCGGGAAGAAGTGTCAGGGAGCTGCTCGGGAAGGTGCTGGGTGTGGGGGTGTCGGTGAGGGCTGTGGCTGCCCCGGTGGAGGGTGCTGCCCTTGGAGAAGGAGGGAGGTGGTGGTCATGCCCGGAGTGGGATGTCTCTGCGGGAGCTTTCCTTGGTCAGCAGTTCAGGCCGTCCTTTTAAAGAGCATCACATGAGCCTTTCTCTCTCTGAGCTTTGTAAAAACCTTCAGGGATGTGGGAGTTTGCAGCTAATAAGGATGGTCTCACTCCAGCTGGCCAGCCTGACTTACCTCCGTGCACACCAACTTGCCCGTGGTTACCCCTTCACCTCTTGCCCCTCTCTGCTCTGGAATGCCCGTTTCACTCCAGGCTTACCCATGCAACGAGAAATCACTTGTGCTCTTAGCTGTAGCAGAGAGTCAGGGCTTTTTTGTGTTGTCACTCACTTTGAGGCTATTTTTTTCCATACTCAAGTTGGTTTGTTGTTTTTGGGGGGTTGGTGGTTTTGTTTGTTTTTTGGTTTTGTGTGTGTGTGGTTTGTTTGGTTTGGTTTTTTTGTTTCATTTTTTTCAGGTGTAATGTATTGAAATGTTTATTTCCAGAGACAAAGTATGTATTTCCTTCACCAGTAACTTGCTATTTGTTCTGTTCAATTCTATTCACTGAGCTACGACTTATGTCTTAGAATTTAATTCTCTTTACTCTTTAATGCCCTTTCCCTGCTGCTGAAGCAGTAGCTTTTCTCAGCTGCCATCTACTCCACAACCTGCAAAACAATCCCTTCTTGCATTTTGCCTATTTCATTATTCTGAAGTCCTGCTTTCTTTTCATAAAGAGTCTGCCTAACATCTTCTAATTCATCTTATGACTGAAAATGCCAACCTTTAAGATCTTACGAGATTTTTGTTGCTTAAGCAAATAGTCTGTAGTTTTTTAACCTCTTTGTCTGTCATCAAAAGATACGTGGACTGAAATTGGAAAGCACATTTACAGTCTGATTGAAAGGTGACTCTTGCTGCTTTTGGAGGTATCTGTAGTTCTGGGTTCTTGGCTGAACTTCAGGTTTGCTTTTGGCTGGGGACTTTACCAAAGCAATTGCATTATTTCACTGGCTGATTAGGCTGTAGTTCTTGGATTTGTGCACTCTTCAAAATACTATATTACAATTATGTCAATTTTTCAGCCTTTTTTCTGAACTACTTTAGGTTGTATCTGATGAGAAGGTTTAGCAGGCAAATAGTGAAACTTCTAAGAAGTGACACTTCATCTTTTCAGAACCAAAGAGCAAACGTGACCCAAAACTGCCATTAAACAAAATTTCTTCCTGCTAGGAAAACTGTGGGCTGCAATGACAGGGGAGTATCTACTGAGCAATATTTCACCTGAAACAGGACATGCAGCTGTATAGTTTACAAGGATGTGCCCTGCTGTGTAGGGACCTTTCAAACAGATTTTTTTTTTCCCTTTAAACTGGCCTGTCTTGCTTTTTCAGAACTTAGTCTTTTGAGTAAAGTTTTTGAGAAGCTTTCAAAATATCAAAAAGTTTGATACCACTCCTGTGCTATGGTGATGCTCAGTAGGTAGAGGTGAGTGGGCAGAAGTGGACAATCAGCATTTTGTTCAGCAGAAAATGGTCTCCTGGTTTGCCATTGCACATTTTATGGAGAAAATGGACTGGAAGCTGAAACTTCACCATAAAACGTAGTGATAGGTGAAAAATGCATGCTTCAACATAAAACACCTACATTTCAGGATGCTTGTGATAAAATTATTTTCTTTAGTAGTACCAACCCTTAAAAATTGTAGTGGGGAACAACACATTTGTTTAGAAGCCAAGTGAGAGCCATTCAGAGCAGTGTGTGGTGAAACCAAACATTCACCTATCATCTCCCATCTTCTCTTGGGTGTTGACAAATTTGTTTCCTAAACTTATGTTCAGTGGGGAAGTCTCACATTGGTGATTCCTGGATTTACATTGCCTTGTAAATATTTTCTGCTTTTGCTGGTTTTAATTTCCTCACTGCTCTATAATATAAGAACTTGCCCTGCCAAGAGCTGTCAGGGAGAATTTGTTATTCATCTTCATTGCAGATTCCTCAGCTGACTTGCTTTTGGAATTGTTGTATTGACCATCTTATTAACAAACTTTTGTCACAAAATTTCTTCTGGTGGTTCAGTCACTTTGGAGGTCTTGCTTTCTAGATTCAACCAAAAATGAATATGGTTACTGAAAGTCTTAAATCTTTTTGTTCTGAGTTATGGTAGCAAGAAAGCTATGTAGGTCAAACATTTCATTGCTGTAAATTCACTACTAATAACATAATCTAACTGAATTATTGTATAATGAGGCTTCTTGTTATTTGGACATTGAAAAACAATGGCTGGAGGTTTGCATGTCTTTGCAAAGAAGCTTAAAAAAAAAGCTTTTTTTTGTGAGATACTTTATAAACATACAGAACCCAGTGGCTTAATTGAAGGGAGAAACAACAGTCATCTTGTGCTGTTAAGTGCAAGATGTAGACCTTACAAGGTCTTGTCATTAGGGCAGGTGTCAGCAGTGATGAAGTTGATGTTTAAGGAGCTCTCCCTCTGTGACCATGGAACATTTTCTGATAAACTGCCTGCTCTGAAGGGATTTATGAGTTATTGGGGGTGGTGGTATAATTTTATCACTATTTTTAGATGCCGGATTCAGCACAGAAAGGGCAACTTAACCCATTTTATAATTGAAGCAACCATTGTAGATGTTACAACTAAAAATAGTAGGGGAAGTGACTTGACTAAACTGGGGGTGGGGGGGAAGGGAAAGTGAGAAAATACACTGTTTTCAGAGTTGTCTGTCTGCCCTCCCTGTGCCTGTCCTATCACATGAGTTCCCCCACCTCACCATCCCCAGGCTGGGTGTGTTGTCAGGCTGGGAGGGGGAATGCTAGGTCCTTTTCCTTGATTTTGTAATGCCTCACTAGGGTGTGCAAGCAAAAGCTCACACTTTGTAGCAATGAACAATTGGATACGTGTTACGGGTAAAAATACTTGCAAATCAGCATCAGCCTTTTTTAATAGACTTGGTCCTAACTTGAGGTTTTGAACTGATTTTAGGATTTTAGTAAGATAGTCGCTGTCCTACAATAGAACTTCCCTTGGCAGAACAGGTGTCTGTAGAGAAATAAATGTGTTTTTTATTGTTGAAGTAGGAAGTTCATGCTGCTGGCAGTTTTATAAACGACCAGTTTAGGTGGGGAAGCTGTCTTAGTACAGGTGCCAAAACTCTATTCTGGTGTTTCTGCTGTTGGCAGGTGTGTTAGTGCTTTATTTCTTTTTTTTTTTTTTTCTTTTTTCTTTTTTTCTGTGATTAACTGTTGTCCTTCTATCAGTTCTTTATGTTTACCTCAACAAAATGATACAGAGGGATAATGGCTTGAGTTCCAGAGCAAGATTCAGAGGTACATAATTTCCTATGAAGTTCACAGTGCGTATTCTTGGCAAAGACATGTGTGGGTTTGGGAAAAGAGTCCTGTATCTCTTTGTCATCTGCATCCACTATCCCCTTCTTTCTAAATTGGTACCTGTAGATGATAGCATTCCTACTGCAAACAGAGCTGCTGCTGCTCAGCTGCATCTTTCCTGGTGGTGCTTGGCTGCAGAACTAACTTGAGTAACAGAGGGAAGTCTGTGATGTAGCTGCATTTGCATTAGGGCATTCCTGCATCCTTCACTACTAGGTGAGCTGTGTGAAAAGGTTTTAATGTGAATGCAATGTCATTTTTACCTTTGGAGGGAAACCATCGTGGTTGTGTAGTTAAATACAGTTTCACCCAGGTCTCTATGTTTGCTGTGGGTATCTTGCTTTTCTGGGGGAGGGGGGTGGCTTTTTTGTTCTGTTAGGTTTTGCTTGTTTGTTTTCTGTTTGTTTGGGGATGTGTTTGCTTTTTTTAAATAGGCAAAATGCATTGAGTTTGAATTGGGAGGCTGTTGGTCTGGACTTAATTTTGAGCTCTTTTTTTCAATAGTCTGAAAGAAGGGATAAGAGAACAAATGAGAGAATTGGGCAGAGAAAAAGCAGTAGAATTTCAGAAGTGTGTAAACAGAGGGAAGTGGGATCAGTTGCAAGAGGCTGGTGAGGCTTTTATGCAAAAAGATATAATAACTCATTTGCCCATTTGATCTCATATGATTGTTTGGGTTTGGTATGGCAATTCAAAGCTTGGGGTGTATTTTTCTTTTGACTTTTAAGGCAGAGTATCTTGTTCTTGCCAGTTCCTGATGTGAAGGAATGGTGTGACCACTAATTAACCCAGAGCTGTGAGGGTTGGTTTTTTTTAATATGTTGTCCATATAAAAAGGTAGTGGACTAGAATAAACAGCTTAGTAGAATAGGCTTTAGGTAGCCCCACTTCTGTGCATTTTGTCTCTTACATAATGAAGAGAGTGAACCCTTCATTCTCAATGATTTATAGTTCTAGGGATTAATTAATTTCTCTTTTTTGGCTCTCAATTTTTTTGTCTTATTTTCTGAAAAAGCACATCTCTCAGTACCATGGTGCTGTGTTCAAGAAACTTGAGTGTGTATCACTGTTAGTGAAATGAAAAGGAAAAACCATAATATGCTTGAATAGATTTGTTTATATGGCTAGTCAGCTTCTGGCCTGACACTGACTTCCATTACAGTGCACTGGGCAAATGAGTAGGTTTATGGAATTGTAGGGAGACCAGTATTAACATCCAGAGGAATCTACACATATCTGAGGTAAGTTTAATCTCATTTGACTGGGTGTGTTTGTTGGTAGCTGGTTGGAGTTTGGGCTCATTTTGGTTTTTACATTATTGGGTGTTTGGGTTTCTTGTTTTCTGAAGTGTCTTCTAACTAATGCAGGAAGGAAGAAAAAAAAAAGATTTTCATTGTAGACCCTTGTTAGCCTAATTTTGCTGTTCAGTTAGCTCTGTGTTAGTGTTATATGGCTGTTGGAGAACTTCTAGGGGTAATTTTCTGCAAGGAACCTCAGTGTATTACCTGAAATACTTTGTAGGTTAAACTGTGCACCTTTACTGTCTGAGGTGGAATTTGATTTAGCAATATTCTGCTAGTGTAATATATTTATATACCTGTAGTAATAAGTTGCTGTGTAGGCTGTCCAGCTTCTAGAGTTTTGATTATCTTTGTCTCTGCCTTTGAACTGGTATGCTGGAATGTCTTTAGTCCTTTGGTTTGATTTTGTTTGTTTCAGTAAATAATGCTGGGTGCCCTCATTACTGCTGCTATTTTCATTTTTGCTCATTTCCCTGCATCAGGCATGTTGTACAGAATGTTTGGGATGGCATTGAGCCTGAGATCTCATCTCTCATACCCTAATGGTATTTCTATCTTAATAGAAAGGAGTGGGGAGGGGAAGGAGGAAGACACTTAAAAAGTTGGATGGGTAAGGATTTGGAGCCCTAGATGTGGCAAGAGCTCTTCTTGATAGATGCTGACACTGACTGCCTTAGAATAGGCCATAAAGTGGCTAGCTTGCAAAAATGGCTTTTGTTCCCCATGTGGCACTGTTCATTTCAGTCGTGCTGTTTGTCCAGCTGCTGGGATGGCTGTCCTTACACCAGCACCCCAGTATTTTTTGACACTGATTCATGGCACCTGTTGCTGAAATCACATGTCAGTAAGAATACCCTCAGTGTAGCTAGGGACTTCTTTTAGTGCCTTAGTTGTACTATATCCTTCCTCAAGCTGAGGAATCCTCTCATTTTACTAGAATTTTCACAGATTGAAACTTCCAGTGTCTGAAATATTAGGAGTTGCACTGTTCTCTCTCTAACCTTTAAAGGCTTCTGGTATCCTTCCAGGACTAACAGAATGGTGATCTTGTCAAAGTAGAGCATATCTAAATATAATTACAAGCTTTGAAGAGTGGGTTGCACATTAGGAATAGACTTGCTACATACCAATTTTTTTTTATTTTTTTTTTTTTTTTAATTGAAGTGTGTTGCAGGTAGCACCTCGTGTATTTTTACGTTTTAATTCATCAATATCTCCACAGGAATTACTGTAATTATAAGAGAGAACCTGAATTACAATGGGGGACGACAGTGAGTGGATGAAACTGCCCATTGACCAGAAATGTGAGCACAAGGTAGGAAATCTTGTCTTTGGGTTTGGCTTACTGCATGTCTTTGCTGTGGTGATTCTGTGGCACTCCTCAGGTGCACCATAGTTATGTGATCTTGACAGCAGCACAGTCTGTGTGTAACAGGTCTGAAACTGCATCATTTTTATCCAACTTTGGGGCTGTGTAACTTTTATTAAGCAAAATTCAATAGCATGGTAATCTTTATGGTGTAAGCTTCTATGCTGAAAGATGAGTGGACTCTCTGATGTGGAGAAATTACTCATCTGCATCTGAAACTATTGTTAGGCTCCCACCTACTCATCAGTGGTTGTTAGAGCTTATGAGGAGTAGTGGGGAAGACTGACGTGTCTCTGTCCAGGTTATTCTTGGCAGGAGAACATGTTTTGTCCTGTTAGACATTATTCATATCATCACTGAAGAGAAATAGTGCAGCTGCCATCTTACTGAGAATGCTTTCTAGGATAATTGAAGAATTTTGCAGAATTGGTGAGTTAAGATTGTACTGGCATAACATCTGAATATCTGGTTTCTTCTTTCAGCTCTGGAAAGCCAGACTAAATGGTTATGAAGAAGCCCTTAAGCTCTTCCAGAAGATAGATGATGAAAAGAGTCCTGAATGGTCCAAGTATCTTGGATTGATAAAAAAGTTTGTGACAGACTCCAATGCAGTGGCTCAGTTGAAAGGACTGGAAGCAGCACTTGCTTATGTTGAAAATGCACATGTAGCTGGGAAGTAAGTATCCTTTTCATGTTACTAGTAGGCTATGACAGTTAAATGTGCCTTTCTGAGACAGACTACAGATGAGCTGTACAGTGGCCACTAACAATTTTATCTTTACTGTTGAGAGCAGAACTTGCTTCCTGATACAGAAAATGTGCTGAATGGTAGGCTTGCCTGGTGAGTGGCTTCTGCATCCATATTAGCTTGTCAGAAATTGCTCATAGCATTCAAAGAAGCTCTCAAAGGTACAAATTTCTGAAATGGTAGAGAAAGTGAATCAGTTATTGGGTGGTATTGGTGTTGTGAGCTGGAATTCCTGTTCTTATTTGGCTGAAACTCTGTGTATATACAGGGACCCTTTTTTTTTTTTCCCCTGAGAGACATTAGTGTAATTAATTAATAAAATAAAATGTAGTTGCATTTATGCAGTGTTGCTTCCAACTTAGCCAGTATGAATCTTCATACCTGCCAATTTCTTAACAGGATTTTTTTTTAGTATTTCACTGTTGTCTAGCCTGTTAAATAGCCTGTACTCCCAAGGGTGAAATAAAAACACCTGGTGGTCCAGATCAGTGCTTTGATCCACTGACTTTGTGGCCTGATGAAATTAGTAAGCATCATGTTTAAAAATCAAGTCAGCAAATCCAAAGCTTTGTTTAAAAACCTAATTATCTTCTACACCCTTGATTTAAAAGTGATGTGATTTCCTTGATTGGAAGCTTTGAAACAGGTATGAAGTTCTGTGTGGGAATTATGCACCAATACTCTGTGTTAGTTAACTGTAACATACACAGCTCCAGAAAATGTCATTTATTTATGATTTATTTATTAACTAGTATTAATGAATACAGTTTTGAGGAAATGTTCACTGTTCAGTCTGGTGTAGTCCAATATTAGGAAGATGTTAACCAGAACTCAGTTTGCAGGAGTTCTTCTGATTAAGCTGGAGGTTGAATACTATTGCCTTCAAAGTTAACTTTGATTTTAGTCTGTATTATATAAGGACTTGCTGAGTTTTAATCCATCTTTTAGGTCTTGTGTGTGCTTAATTCTGTGTGTAACATTGTAGAGACCACTATTCACTTAAATGCTCCAAAAATAACACATTCTCATCTTTCAGGACTACAGGAGAAGTAGCATCTGGAGTTGTAAATAAAGTGTTCAATCAGCCAAAAGCCAGAGCAAAAGAGCTGGGTATAGATATATGTCTAATGTATATAGAAATTGAGAAAGGGGAGGCAGTACAAGAAGAATTGCTAAAGGGTCTGGACAACAAAAACCCGAAAATCATAGTAGCATGTATAGAGACCCTGAGGAAAGCACTAAGGTAAGCTTGTAGTTTTTACTTTGTGGCTTGTTTTCTTTTCTTTTTCCCTCATCCTGGCAGTATGTAGAGTCTAATTTGTTGCTCAAGTCTTTTTAGCAGACCCTCCTTATTTTTGCCTAGGATGAATCTCTACTGAACTGGTATTTTGTGATAATAACAGTTGAGAGCATCATGGGACTTCTTAGATGTGAGAGATGCCTTTGTTATACAAGCCTCATCTGGATCACTTTTGTTCAAGGCAACTGATTACCAAAGTTCCATTTTAACAATGAACCTCTGAAAGAAGGGCAGCATTAGTGTGTCTTGCTCCAGACTGTGGAGCTTTTCTTCTGAATAGCTGAAATAAACTCACTGATGGGAAGACTGATGCAGTCTTTTCCTTAAAAAAGCCTGTTTTCCTCCCTGATGTGTGAGCATCTTTAATTGGGTACATGGTGTTTGCTTTTGAAAGAGAATTAAAAAGATAGAAGCTTATTGCACAGTAAGTTTCCATCATCCATATACTCATTTATTAAAAAGAAAAGCTGATAACACCTCCCTAAAAAACAAACCCAATTTGATGAAGGTGGGGTAGTTGGTCTCAAGATTGGATTTGGAGCATCTTGTTTTGTTTCACTCCAAGTATGTTGTCTGCCTTTGTCAGTTGAGTGAAAAATACTGGGTTTTTGTCAAATTCTTGTCTGTGTTGTATATACCATTCACTGCCTGTTAGATTTTTTTTTTTGTGTATTGTTTTTTTTTTTAAGGAAACATTTTCCGTGGACAGAACACTTTTTTTTTTCTGAGAAAAGTAGTTTATGGGAAATATCAATATAGATGGAGAGTGTCTTACAGTAGGTGTCTTTATAGAACTTGCTGAGGCATATGTACAGATGTTCCTTGTTGAAGTAATTGTCAGGCTTTTTGTCAGAGTAGTCACACAGAGTAGTAGTAGTTGGCACTTTACCTTTACTTCTACTAAGTGAAACTGCTGTCCCAAATTTTAGGAATATGTTTTAGCTATTTTAAATTGCTTTATCTATTCAAATGCCCTTTTTAACAGTACAATGTCATCAGAAACCTGCATAACCTTCCTTAATATCTTTCAACTAACCACATCTATAAAATGTGCCACATCTGTTGATTTTTCTTTCTTTTTTTCCTGTGTGCAGTGTTTTTTATCCTTAAGATGGCAAGATCAATTTGTTTCGTGTTCTTTCTAGTTCATTCATGTTGACTGAATTCATGTGTTGTTACCTAACTTTGTCTTGTGTATTGACAGGGTTTCTGCACTTGTAAAAGAAATTTGTCTGTGCTGTATGTATATAATTAGATTAGCTTCTGGTGGTTTTTTCCTTGTGCTGAAGTTTCTGTTCTTTTTTGTGTTGTGTGAATTAGAGAATAAGTTAGATAAGAATAACAGAATTTGTAAAGGTGCTTTTCCAAATACACTCCTTTTTTGAGCTGTGGTAGAAAAATAAAAATCTTGGGCAACTCCTTTGTTGATATTTGAATTTTCTTGTTTCTAAGACTGGAGAGTACTTTGCCTGTTTAAATACTTAATATTTCACAAAGCAGGTGTGAATAAAATGTTTAGCAGTAGAATTTTTACAGAGAGGCATCTAAGTTTTAGTTCTTGAGCAGCCATTTTTGCCAGCTCTTTCATGTACTTGATAGGAGGGCAGCTGAAGGAAAAAGTGTAATGGGAAAGGTTAATTCAGAATTTTCATGGAAAAGAAATGCTGCTTAATCAACAGCAAATATGGCTTCTGAAGTGATTGAGGCATGATGCTTTAAGAGCT
Source organism: Florisuga fusca (assembly GCA_038090715.1). Classification (NCBI taxonomy): domain Eukaryota; kingdom Metazoa; phylum Chordata; class Aves; order Apodiformes; family Trochilidae; genus Florisuga; species Florisuga fusca. The sequence goes on from JAAWXA010000028.1 coordinate 3,918,075, forward strand.
GTAGCAATTAATATTGCTATGAGTATGAGAAGCAAGTTGCCATCTTCTCATCATGATCAGTAATTGAAAAAAGGAAGTTTGGTGCATGAAGCTCAACAGAGTGTGTGGAGTCTGCTGAGAGGGTGGGTGTTTGTCTGGAGAAGCTTGGGTTTGTGTCCTTTTAGCAGCACAGTTCAACACCTTTTTTTGTGAAGATGATACAGGCTCATTATAATTATCTGGCCCAACAAGGGGAAAAGTGACTGAGTGACTGAAGTTTGCCTCCAAGGATAGACAAAGGAGATGATATTCTCATGAAAAAAAAAAAAAAAGTAGGTCATACAGATTTTGGTCTAAAGGCACTTTCTTTTTTTTTCTCTCCCACTTCCACACTCCCCTACCCCCGACAGGGGAACAGATGTAAGCAGCAGATTGGATTAAGTGCTTTGAAATAATTTCAGAAGCCTGATTTTGTCATTTCAAGGTGGTCATGGAGAGGGTTGTTAGGATAGGGCAAATGTTCTTTAAATTTGACAATGTATGAGTAGCATCACAAAATAACTATTATGTTAGTGGTTTAAGTAAATCACACACTTATGGATTGTTTATAGAAAAGCTATTATTATTTGTGGATTAGCCTCTGGTTTCTACCTGGACACTGATGCTAATTCCATGTTTTTAATTTCCAGTGAATTTGGTTCAAAAATAATCTCACTGAAGCCAATTATTAAAGTGCTGCCAAAACTTTTTGAGTCTCGGGAAAAGGCTGTTCGGGATGAAGCCAAACTGCTTGCTGTGGAGATCTATCGTTGGATAAAGGATGCTCTGAGACCTCCATTGCAGAATATAAATTCTGTTCAGGTAGGCAGAAAGTGGTTCTGTATCCAGACATTGGGGAAAACACTGCCATGCACACCTTCTCTTATCCTGTGCTGTGGGGCATTTCTGAAAGTCAAGGCTGGAATTTTTCAGTATGAGCAATGTAATTTTTTAGCTTCTTGTAATTTTACAATATGAGTCCCCCCCCTTGCCCCAGTTTCTTTACAAATAACAATCTTTTGTTCCTCTGAATATCTATGAAGTTGTGGGAGGAAGCATCACATTGAAACTATGGAGGTGATTTGGGAAGCAGAATGATATTTCTTGGAGACCTAACCCTGAGGCAAATGGTTACCCTTGTAAAAGACCCATGCAAGATGACCATTTTTCTTCTCCATTTTCTCTTTTTTTCATGAAGTGTTGTCTTCCATCTGGCTTATTCTGGTACTGCTTAAGATATGACTGTTCCACTTCAGGACATGGCGTTATGTTATGATAACTATGCTTTTGGAGGTGGAACATTCCTGTTTAAAAAAACTTTGAAAATTATTTCTGCATCCTTCTCTCATACTCACTTGAATTAATTGTGTTCAGGTGAGTTTAAGCAGTAACTTGTTGGGAAAGGCACAATTTAAAAAAACTCACCAACTGTCTCATCAAATGAAGCTCAATATATTTTGTCATGATTTTAGTGTATAGTAACAGCATAGATGTAACAGCTCTTCCTTTCATTTGCTGCCACTTTTGTTTTAAAGCTTCCACAAAGGCCACACCATTCTGAATGTTCTACAGGTTGTTCTTGTGTAATTGCTTTGCATTTATGTATTTGTTGATGATATTGTGTTTTGTTGATCTATTTGGTCAAAAGCTTCTGAACACTGAATGTGAAGGGGGAGTAACTTCTTTGGTGGCAGAAAAAACTTGAAAGATGATGGTGCTACCTTGGCTTTGAAATGGGAAAACTGCAATTCATTCCATGAAGTGGTTTTTGTCTTGAGATATGATTCTTTTCTCTTTTGACAGCTAAAAGAACTGGAAGAAGAGTGGGTCAAAGTGTCATCATCTGCCCCTAAGCAGACCAGGTTCCTGCGTTCCCAACAGGAGCTGAAAGCAAAATTTGAGCAGCAGCAAGCAGTTGGAGGAGATGCAGATGGAGGTAAATTATTTGCTCTCTTAACTTCATTGGGAAGTCTGTCACTGGTATCTTACTTGTGAGGGAATGTGTTAAATTGTGAAGATGTGTTTAATTCAAACCTTCTGCAAGACATGGGGAGTGCACTGCACAGCAAGAAATTGTGGGTGGAGCAAAAACTTTATATGAAAGAGCATCTGTCTTTCTGAATAGAAAAACACCACCTGCTGGTAGTACTTTTGGGACAATGAACTTTAAGTGGTGCTGTAGTAAAAACTTAACCTGACACTCTGCTTGTATTTTTCTCCTGGTTGCAGGAGGTGATGATGAGGAAGAGGCAGTACCCCAGGTAGATGCATATGAGTTGCTTGAAGCTGTAGAAATTCTTTCCAAGCTTCCCAAAGACTTCTATGAGAAAATAGTAAGTATAAACTTAAATACTACTAGTTCATTCTATGACATGTGGAGCTAATTAATCTTAAGATTTACTGGCATTCTGCAATGGGTGCTTTACTACTGCATGGATAATAGCAGACTAGGGCAAGTAAAATATAGACTATGATAAGTTTTAAAATTCTGCTTACCATCAAGAAAGCTAATTTTAAGGAGCTGAGATGTCCTGGGTAAAGACTGTATTTTATATCTAATTGCAATTATTGATGGTGAAATCTAGGGAGACTTTGGCTCTCTCAAGGTAGAGTTAAGTTTTAAAATCTGTAGTTTCTGGAAAGTATGCTTGTGTAAAATTGCTTGTATTTAAAAAAGAATGTAAATTATTTACTCTGCAGGAAGCAAAAAAGTGGCAAGAAAGGAAAGAAGCTCTAGAAGCTGTTGAAGTGCTGGTGAAAAATCCCAAACTGGAATCAGGAGACTATGCAGACTTGGTTAAAGCTCTCAAAAAGGTAATAAATAAAACCCAGGTAGTTTAATTTTATTTATTTTTTGTAAGTTATTTGTATAATATTTTAGAAGTTACAGTTAAGTTAATACTGATGACTAGAAAATTACTAGCTGGAACAGTGGTGAAAATAACCCACTCTGTGGCCCACTGGCTATTCCAAGAAATCCTTCCATGTCTCTGAAATTTGGATTTTTGGTCTTTAACACTGCTTGTTGATATTCTCTTCAGGTTGTTGGAAAGGATACAAATGTTATGTTAGTTGCCTTGGCTGCCAAATGCCTTGCTGGACTAGCTACTGGCCTCCGAAAGAAATTTGGACAGTATGCAGGGCATGTAAGTAAGAACATCTACTTCTTTCTTGGATGTGTTTGCTCCAAGAAGTATTTAGGACCATTGTCTTGAGAGCTGTGGGTCAGCTGAGGGCTTCTTAATGAGCTGTGCTGGGTGCTGTCAGGAAGCAGGGAAAGAGAGGACAGGATATGTGCCTTCTTGGATTCTTGTAGTACAAGAACACAATCTCCATTCTGTTGGTTTGTGTTCCAGACCAGTATATCTGGTGAACTTGTATATCTGCCTTTTATCTTTGCTGTGAATTTGTTCAGAAATCTGTAATTGTTAATAGGTGGACTGGAATGCATATAATGCTGGAGATCAGCTAGTTTCAAGTAGTTGATACTGCTGTTGTGTACCCCTGGAAGGGGCAGCAGTGATGCTTGCATATTTTACTTCTTTGCAGAATTCTAGGGAGTAGACTTTCAGGCTTTCTGGGTGTATCAATGAAGAGGGGATTGCCTTTTCCATTTATTTTCCCTTTTCCATAGGTTGTTCCAACAATCCTGGAGAAATTTAAAGAGAAAAAGCCTCAGGTAGTACAGGCACTGCAGGAGGCCATTGATGCAATCTTTCTTACAGTAAGTATGGCAGTTTTCCCATTGTCTGAGAACTGGTCTCTAGTTTTTGTTTACTTTTCTCTTACTTAACTGAAACTTCATGACTTCTTTATCCAACACTGCAGACCACGTTGCAGAACATAAGTGAAGATGTATTGGCAGTGATGGATAACAAAAACCCAACAATTAAGCAACAAACATCCCTTTTCATTGCAAGAAGCTTCCGTCACTGTACACCTTCTACTCTGCCAAAAAGCCTGTTAAAACCTTTCTGTGCTGCACTTCTAAAGGTAAGGCAGGAGAAGCTGGTACTTCTCTGGCATTGACTCAAGCTTTATTATTGTGAGGCACTGGATTGTTGTGGGAGAAAGACCCTTCTGGTACCATTAAGACTAAAGGATTCTAGTGTGCTGTGTAGCCATCAGGCTCAGTTTTACCTGATGCCAAACTTGGAGAGGACTTTCAGTCATGGGAACAGTTTAGTCTTCTTTCTTAGTTTCTCTGGAACTGAAGACTCCCCATGTTTATAATAGATTCAGACAGATAATTAGCAACTATGAAATTTCTGGGCACTGTGCCACTTTCTTCTTGTGGACTTCTCCAGCAAGTTTTAGTTGGAATGCTCCATGTAATTTACCATGAATAAAAGAACCACTGTTGATCATACACTGCAGCTACACTACAGCATTTATCAGGGTAAATTACAGTGATGTGTACTTCCTTCTTAATGCAAAAGATCCCTTTCCTTGTTATGGGAAGTATTCCTGGCTTCAAAAATGGAGATCTGGGCAGGGTTGCAGAACTCCTTGTGAACTTCTGTGGTGTCGCAGTATCTATTAAAGCATGAGTGGTTACTCTCATCTTGTGCACAAGATTCAAAGATGGAAAGCTGTCTGTGTCTGAGAAATACTAGACTTCATCAGTACATGGGAAAACAGAAGTAAAAAATAATTTATTTTTTTTGTTCAGTGTAATGTTAAAGATTATTCTGTAGTAGATGTTGATTTCTAAAATAAGGGAAGGGAATTTGTACAGAAGATGGATTTAGGAATCTGTTCAGGTAAATTGCAAGTCATGATACAAGTTGTCTCTTTCTGCAGCATATCAATGATTCTGCTCCTGAAGTAAGAGATGCAGGATTTGAAGCATTAGGCACTGCCTTGAAGGTGGCTGGAGAGAAAGCTGTGAATCCTTTTCTAGCAGATGTAGACAAACTAAAGCTTGATCGGGTGAGTTTATCATAAATTTGTAAAAAAAAAAAAAAAAGCTCTATCTATTTTAGCTAGAGGAGACTGAACAGAAAGCTTTGGCTAATACTTTTCAGTGTAGATTTTTGCAATATTTTTGGTATAAAATGCATTAGTATGTTAACATTACACCTTTTCATTCCTGCATAAATTATCTGTTTTGGCTTCACACCTGTATTATCTATGAGGTGAGTTGTGAAGTTTGGGTTAGTGTTGGTTTTGGTTTTGTTTGGTTGTTTTTATGTGGTGTATTTTCTGTTTCTGAATGTTTTCTCTTAAGCTTAAGATTTTGTGTCACAATCAGGTGGTAAAATTCCATACTACTAGACAGGATTTGGTATTAAAAACTTTGCAGCAACAAAGTTTTCATGCTTCATGTAAGCTGTCATGTTTGTTAAACTGCATGATGATTTTTTTTAACCTAAGGTGCTAAGAATTTGTCTTTAGAGGTTCTGTAAGTCTTGGGTGGGTGTCACTGCTTTTTATGTGTATAAGTGCACTTCATTTTGAACTAGGAAAATTATTGTAGCAATAGGGTGGTGGCTCATGCCATTGACTGGTTTACATTACTACTGCAAGGAACAGAGGTTAACAGGATTTTGTGAAGTAAACAACTTCAACTCTTCACATTTTTTTCCAGAGTAGTCAAGTTTGAATCACTGCTCTTGAAGGCATGTTTTACATCCAGTTGTGGTACCTAAATAACTTTTTTCTTTTTCTTCTTCCCCTTCCTTTTTTCTCCCTCTTCTACACCCTGCTTTTTTTTTTTTTTTTTTTCTTTCTTAAACTGCTTGTCAGATTAAAGAGTGTGCTGAGAAGGTAGAACTGATTTATGGTAAAAAGACAGGAGGAGCTGCTGAGAAAAAAGAAGGCAAGGCTGTTAATGGAAAGGCTCCAGCTCTTCCAGGGTCTGGAGATAAAGAAGCAAAAGATGCAGCAGCCAAACCAGGACCACTGAAGAAAGCACCTGCTGTGAAGGTAAGAGAGATGGCCAAGAGATTTGTCTGAGATTTACAGTTGTCTGTGATTGCACTGAACAGTTGGCTGATAGAGATCACAGGTGGCCTACTGAACACCTCCTTCCACTGAGGAATCACCCTTTCTGTAGGACTAAGCAAGCCCAACAACAAAAAGAATCCTGGAGCTAGAAAATGTACTTGATGAAATCTGTTTTTTATGATGCAAACTGTCTTGTCACTTCTGTCTTAATACCAGATTTTGGTACTGAAATAGTGACAGGATGCTGGAGGCCTTCAGAGGATGCTGTAGCATCAAAGTGTTGTGTGGTGGTGTAGTAATATTTGGCTGAAGTCAAGGTCTCTTACAACTAGCAAGGTTACTAATGAAGTGTTCAGAATTCTTTTTAGTGTTGTTTCTAGTTTGTTAATATAAATAATTTGAACCATTAACCTTTAATGTTTTAAAATTATAACTTGTATTTTTGAAATTGACCTAAGTAGCAATATAAATGGTCTTTGTAATACCCTGCTTAGTTCTCCAGGTGGGAAACCTCGAAGTAAATTATAGAATTTTACATATTTTTTTTTTAACCTATTAATACTCTGGTAGCATAGTAAAGAGTCACCAGTTTCAAGTTTAATATCTAACCAGTATCTATAGGAGAATATACAGATACTCATTATTTCCTGGACTCTCACAAATAGCATATATTCTTTCTCTTTTCATCTTTCTTTCTTCTGTGTACCCAGTTACTCTGTGTCTTACAAAGCCTGGTAGTCTGAAAGCAACCTATGAATTAAATGAGCTCTAGTATCAAACTTTCTCTGCCTACAACTGTTATGGTAATAGAGAGAGGAGTTTTCTGATGTTAGACTGGAAAAATGTAGGAAAACAGTAGTTATTTTGGTGTCTAGACTGGAGTCCTGGTCTTTGCTAACTTGTTCATTTCATTTCTAGCCTGGGGGCCCACCCAAGAAAGGCAAACCAGCTGCAGCTGCAGGCATGGGAGGTGCTGGGGCTAAAGGCAAGAAGGGTCCTGAGACCAAAGAGATATTTGAACCAGAGCTCTCAGTGAGTATTCTGCTGTTCTCTGATACAACGATGTAATCAGTTCTCCAGCTGCTACAGAATTTTTCACTGAAGTTGGGGGGGTGGGTCCTGTTAGGACAAGAGAAAGCCATAGGTTTAAATTAATTTATAACTGATAAAACTGATGTTTGATACATTCTGGTAAATATACCAGAATTCTGCATAGTGTCATATAAGACACTAAACAATGTATCATGCTAATGTCATAGGATATCTCATGTCATCTCTAGACTAGGAACCAATGAAACAAGTGAAGCCATGACCACTTCATATGCAATTAAGTTGTAATGTGGGGTTTACAGTATTCTGGAGTTCACCTTGAAATATGAAACATACTACAATAATAATTACACAAACTAATGCAGGTTTACTCCATACTGTTAATATTAAGTTACACCTCAAGAAAATTACTGAATTCTTCATGTTAATTGGACATCTGCCTACCTTCTTGGTAGGTAACCAGGTAAACTGAGCTATCTCTAGGTCAAACAGGAAAACAAAAGCTAGTAAAACTTTAGTGTGTGTATACATATATATATATGTATGTATGTATATGTATATATGCAGGTTTTTTGACTGCCAGTTATATTGAGTGCCACTTAGAATCAATGCTTTCCATTATGTATTCAGTTTGTAGGGCTAGTGATAGAGGGGAAAGTGAGTATGTGCTTCCTGAAGGTGATACAGACACCAGTGAAACAAGGGAAGTTTGTATTGTTTTGCATATACTAAATTTTCTTTCCTCGTTTTGAAAAAATGGATGCAGAAGCTAGATATGCTCCCCTCCGCCCTCATCAACCACTGATTCATTGTTGGAAATGTTTATTCAGACTTCATGCAAAATTATTCTGCAAATTTTAGGTTTCCTGTGCTTGATTCTCTAAGTAGATAGTGGCTGTTGAGGACTCGTTCTGGCTGCCTACACGTAGTTCTGTACTTTCCAGGGATTACTTTTCTAGTAAATTTCTAGTAAATTTAGAAAGTAAGCTTTCTAAATTCATAGAGTGCCTAAACTATAATCCATGTGAAGTCCTTAAGCCTACATCAGACAACTTTTCCTATTTTTTAAATCTGCCACAGTGTGAGGTCATTCCAGGCTTACAGTTGGGAATTTAACCTTGCTCTGGTCTGTCTGCAGATAGAAGTATGTGAAGAGAAAGCTGCTGCTGTCCTTCCAGCTTCTTGTATCCAGCAGTTGGACAGTGGTAACTGGAAAGAGAGGCTTGCCTCCATGGAGGAGTTTCAGAAGGTGAGTTTGTAGCAGCTGATAAGGAGAGGCAGGTGGATAAAGAGAGAGAAGACATTTTCTTCATCTTTTTAGGCCTGGTAACTCTTTAAAAACATACCAGTAGCAGTGATCTCTCAGATGTCAGATATATATTCAGATAAAGTGAACATTACTTGCAAAAGGCAAGTGACTTATGGTTTAAATTGGCTGTAACTCCAAGACAGTGGTGGAGTATGTGTTTTAATTTAATGTCAATAGTTACACTTTTGTTAAAAATGTTTGTGTGGGGGTTGAGGATGCATAGAGGTGTGGTTTTTTTTAAACAATACATAATTCTAAAGCTTAGCCTCAAAGATAATGAGGTTTAAAAAAAAGTTTTGCAATGACTGGGCAAAATCAGTTGTCAGTCTCTTACTGCATGTTAGGTAGCAATTATTTTAGCAATAATACTGAAATTTCAACGGGCAAATAGTTGATGTTTGGAGACATATACAGTGTCTTTACAGTGTCTTTACAGCTGGTGGTGGGTGCTTCATGTAGTGACAAACAAAAGCAGTCATGCTTCACTCATGTGAAGCCTGGCTTTCTTCCCATGGTCTATCTGTCATAACACCCCTCACAGGCCAAAAGGCATCAGCTGTAGGAGAGCAGAGGTAATTTTTGTTTGTGTGTTGGGTTTTGTATCACTTGCAACCCACTGGCTATCTTAATGTTTATCCTTAAGGCTGTTGAGCTTATGGAGAGAAGTGAAATGCCTTGCCAAGCTCTAGTAAGAATGCTGGCCAAGAAACCTGGTTGGAAGGAAACAAATTTTCAGGTAATACATTATTCTTCAGTAATTAATGGTCCCTTTTTTTATACTAAATGTAAGCTGTGCTTCCAGTTAAAAGGGTATAGGTGCTTGTATGTCATTGACAGTCCCAGCACCATGACCACATCTGTATTTGTAGCCAATAAGAATATAAACTCTGAAATGAAATTTTATTTCTGCTGACAGTTGAGCCTTAGAGACAGCACCTGAAGATCTGTAGATGTGTATACATGTGTGTGGATATGTGTATGGATGTGTGAATATGTAAGTTTTAAAAGTGGGTAACAGCTGCCCAGTATTGTTGATTGCCTCTATATATATATAGATAGTAAAATGTGTTTGTCATTTGTGTATAATCACACAATATAAAAAGTGTGTGTATATAAAATACCTACTTGTGTGAACATAACTTGTATAATACAGTATACATATACAAACACAAATATATATATACAGAAATATATATTTTATGTATACATTTGTTTACTCAAATTATTTTTTGTGTATAAAATGCATAAAAATACATAGAATATAAAAATACATAGAATATAAAAATACATCTAATATCTAATATAATACATATATCTTATATAATACATAGAATATCTAAAATACATAGAATATAAAAACCCCACAAAAATTGGTCTATAATACACGACACATGAGTAACTTCCTTGCTGTTATGGATGTTCCAGGTAATGCAGATGAAGCTGCATATAGTTGCACTGATTGCACAGAAAGGAACCTTCTCCAAAACTTCAGCACAGGTGGTGCTGGATGGTCTTGTAGACAAGGTTGGTGATGTGAAGTGTGGCAGTAATGCAAAAGAAGCCATGACAGCAATTGCAGAGGCATGTCAGTTGCCATGGACTGCTGAGCAGGTGAGTGAGGAGCAAAGGTATGCTTCCAGTAATAAAATCAGAAATATTATGTGGGGTGTTCTTTCAGTCCAAACAGTCAATCCTAAATCTTTGTGTTGCCTGAAAGTGACAGCTCAAGCTACCTTCTCAGACAGAAGTTAAATGCAAGCCCCTCCAAAAAGAGTAAATACTAAGTAATAAATTGGTATTTTGCTGAAATCCTGCCAAAGCAGGTACACATCTACCATAAAGGTATCTAGCTCTCTTCATGGACTTCCAGGACCTTCTGGTTCACTTCAGTTGCATTCCCAGTCTGCTGCTGGGAAAGGTTTGTTGTGTCACTGTATGTTATTCCAGCTGTTTCAATTTACTTTCAGTGTTCTGTTTTTCACATGTGTCTTCACTCTGTTATTCAAGTGCTTTGTTTGTCATCTGGTTTGCCAGTGAAAATTTACACTTTAGCTCTCTTCTGTTCCAGGTTATGGCTATGGCTTTCTCTCAAAAGAATCCAAAAAACCAGTCAGAAACTTTGAACTGGCTTTCCAATGCAATTAAAGAGTTTGGTTTTTCTGGGTATGTATTTTGAGTAAATTGCTAATGGAGATTTGAATGTTTCTAATCTAGGACTAAGAATGTGTTGCTCTCTGTCAGATTGGTCTGAAGAGTGTGGCTGTGAGTCTATCTGAAGTCTTGTTCTCTAAACTCTGATGCTAGTTCTGTCAGGTGCTCTTCTAACTCTAAATGTGTAAATGAAAGCATCTGACATGACTAATAATGTAGAATGTAATTGCACTACTAGATGCTTTCTTCATGACTCTGCCTTCTTAAAAGCATTTTTCTGAAGATTTATATACTGTAGGAGTGGGCTGGGCAAGGATTTATGGTATTGCACATCTGCTGTTGCTGTTTTATTGGGGTATGCCTGCAGCCAGGTGTATCCCTCAAATGTAGAGTTAAAAAACCAAAAAAAACCAATAAACCCAGCAGCCTAGAGAAGAGACCTTGCCAGCATCCTTTTTCTTGTCCTTGTGAGAGATTTTGAGGCTGATTGACAGGATGAAGTTCCAGCTGACTAAGTAGCCATCGTTGCATCTGGCACTACAAGGGTAAGAAATGGATTCTCCATCAGAATCAGGGACAGCATTCCTGAATTTTAATCATCAGTCTCCTAACTGAATGTGGTCAAGCATATGTCGTGGAGTTTATTCCACAGTTATTTCAGGTGGATCGTGTATTGAGTACTTAAAATCATCATTCCAGGCACATCCCTCAGAATTTCAGTCCTGGCAGTCATATGGGTGATGCAGTTTAATATACTTTCCAGCTGTTATAGTAGCAATTTTAGATACAAATTCTTATGTTTACTGTATTGATTTTCTTTGTAGGCTCTCTCACCCTTTCAGTAGTCATTTATATAGCTACCATCTGCACTATATCTCTGTTCTAAGTGTAAATATCTTCTGCTTGCAAGTTACTTGTATGAATGTATTTCCAGCACTTTTATTTTTCCTTTAGCATGCTGTGATGTTTATTGTTGGTGCTTCCTGTGTTGCATTTTATTGATGGAGGATATCTTTTTCCTACAGACTGAATGTCAAAGCTTTCATCAGTAATGTGAAGACAGCTCTTGCTGCAACTAACCCAGTGAGTAAATTTAGACTTCCTTAATCCTGAATTATTATTGATTCTTAATTTGAAGACTGATTGCTTTTATCTTCCTTCTGTCAGGCTGTGAGGACTTCTGCCATTACCTTGCTGGGAGTCATGTACCTTTATGTTGGAGCCCCTCTGCGAATGTTTTTTGAGGATGAGAAGCCAGCACTTCTCTCCCAGATAGATGCAGAATTTGAAAAGGTGTGAAGTGTACCTCTCTTACTTACCCCCTAGCATTAAAACTATTGGGAAGCCTCAGTAGCCTGGATCTGTGGCAATATTGTGGACTAACCTGTGTTTTCATAAGTGTGCCAGATTCTCAGAGACAGCTCACCAAAGCAGCTCCAAACTCATTGTGTCTGTCAATGGCTATTTTTTCACAAGGAAATGCAAAAATTTTCTGGTTTTTATTCAATAAAATAATGTTTTAGTAGTCTGTTGCCCTGAGAAAGCATATTCGTATCATGCAAGTGTTCTTATTTGTAATGTCAAATGAAAAATGGTAGAATATGATTTTGATGTTGCCTGCAGATGCAAGGGCAGACAGTGCCAGACCCAATTCGTGGCATCTCCAGGAACAGTGCAGGAGGTGGGGATGATGGTGAGGAAGAGGAGCAGGAGGATGTTGGGAATGATGTTATGGATCTTTTGTCAAGAACAGATATAAGGTAGGTTTGAATTCTACAACCTGAAGGCAATTAAAAAACTTGCAATTCAAAACTTGTTTTTTATAAACACTTTCTAAGCATAAATCTGATGTTAAAGCACTGAAATACTAAAAGACATAACTAAGATAATATGGGTTTTACCTTCTTTCTTTTACAGTGATAAGATCACAGCTGAATTGGTGTCTAAGATTGGGGACAAAAACTGGAAGAACAGAAAAGAAGGTCTAGATGAAGTGACAAGCATAATAAATGATGCTAAGTTCATACAGCCAAACATAGGAGAACTTCCAGCTGCTTTGAAGGGTCGTCTTAATGACTCCAATAAGATCTTGGTATGTTGTTTAAAATCCTGTTTCAGCTATTTCCAGATTAGAACTTGAGACAAACTGTTTATGACTTCTGAATCCTGCTTATCACACTGTTCATTACGGTGTTAGAGTGGAATCAGCATCTGGAAAACAGTGAACTGTGGATTTCTAGGCCACGTATTTGCCTATTTTTATAAATATTTGCCTTTGTCTTTGCATTGTATTAAAAAAAGCCTTCAAAGAAAGGTCTGCCACTATTCTGAATATAATGCAAGCAAACCTAAGAAAATAACCAATCAAAAGTAGCCAAAAGTGAATCTTGATTAATTTGCAAAGGTGAAGTTACCCCTTTGAAAATATTTTTACTTGAACTTAGTTTACTCAGAATATAGAAAGACATTTTACCTGTGTAATGAGTTTGGAGTCTGGAATAGACACTACTGGGCAGGCATTCTCAAGTAGAAGTGTGGCTGTACAGTCATGTTGCTTTTCATCATATGACTTCAGCTTTGCACACATTACGTGGTTGTAATGGTATTTTCTTCAAAGCCTTTTTGTTTATGTGCAGGTGCAACAAACACTGAGCATTCTTCAGCAGCTGGCAACTGCAATGGGCCCCAGTATCAAACAGCATGTGAAAAATTTGGGTATTCCTATTATTACAGTCCTAGGAGACAGTAAGGTAAGGAGATCACTTTCCTTTTTGCTGCTCATGAGTTGCCTGACAATAATTGTTGCTTTTCAGACATGGATGGTAGTTAAAGCTTCTTCAGAAGCTACAATTTTTTTTTGTTGTATAAATGAAAGCCCTATTATCCAAATTAGGAATGTGTGTTCTGCCTGAGATGGATTCTCCTGCTTGTAAATAAATCTAGTCAGTGTCATATTCAGCTTTTAAATGGAATATGGTAACTGTATGCATACTTCTAATGCTGAAAACACTGTTAGACACTAACCAAGCTTAATTAGTGAAGTTGCTTGTAGAATAGAATGCTTGATAATTTTTTTTATTTGTTTTCTTTTTTTTTTATTTTTTATTTGTTAGTGTGGACTCCAGTGTACATTTTTTTTTTTTTTTTTTCTTTGTGTCACTGTTAGGAGGCCTTTGAACTGTAGGTAGAGTCAAGATGGTTGGAACTAACACTGAAGCTTGTATGTCAGAGTTGAAATAGTCCATGTGTTACATGAAAATCTCCTGAACAGTTGAAGAAAATCAACAGCTTGTAACATGAGCAAAGATAACTTAAGTTTGGGTAGTGGGAACCAAGGCCTTGTCAAAGAGACCAAAGAGCATGTATTTACTTGCAGTACCTAATGTCTTCAGTGAAATTAAAGATGAGAAAAGTATTTCTAAGGATGCTGAGTTCTTATTTACATACATGCCTGGATGTTTACCTTTGCATTTAAAATTGGTTCATACTATAGCTAAATGAGTCTGTTGCTGGTCCAAATTTTGCTTGGGAAAAAACACTGAAGATGGAAATAGGTAGGAGCTAGAGGGCTCCCCTCTTCCTGACTTGACTTTTGTTCATATGTGTCCTAAAGAAGAGGCTCTGTAACCTGCTTACCTCGATTTATGAATGTGCTAAGTCTATTTTTAACATTACATAAATAACTAACTTTATTCTTTAGCTTGTTTTAGGGTTAGGAGACTCCCAAAATTCTCATCAATGAATGGTAGTAGTCACAAAGTGCTTTTAAAGATACCCTTTGTCCCTCTTTGTAAAATCTACTTAAAAAAAAAAAATAATGGTAGATTATTGTCCAATTAAGTGATTTCTGTAGCTGATAACATGACTAAAGTGACAATCTTCTGAATCTCAGACTTCTCAAGCAGCAAATAAAACAGAGATTTCAAAGCCTGTGATGCAGAAGCTTTTTCCTTTCGTGGGAATGATGAATATGTTGCCTCTTGATGTAATCTTCTGACCCCTCTTCAGCATCATTCTTCTTACAACTTGCTCTTAAAACTTCTTAAAACTTGCTCTTGCTACAGAATAATGTTCGTGCTGCTGCACTAGCAACTGTGAATGCCTGGGCTGAACAAACTGGTATGAAAGAGTGGCTGGAAGGAGAAGACCTGTCTGAAGAGCTCAAAAAAGAAAACCCTTTCTTAAGACAAGAGGTAAACTTCTGTTAAGTAAACTTCTTTATGTGCATCTAAATATAATTATGTGCATCAAAATAGCATTACTTGCTTTGGACCCTGTGCAGACTGAAATGACACAATGCTACTATGGCATGAATAAACACCCAGCTCTCTCTTCAAACTGACATCAAATTGTTAAACTGCAAAAGGTTAATAATGAGTTGGTTCCTACATGGTAGCTGTCACTCAGATTTCAGTGCTTCTGAAATGAAACATCCTTGTTCTGATCAGCATTTTGAGATCTAGTGTGTTTTCCCTAAAACTGACCACGTGGTAATGAAGACCAGAACTGAAGCAGTGGTATTAATATATTTAAGACTGATAAAATGCAGATGAAGTTCTGGTGTTCCTTTCAAAAGAAAGGAAGAGCCCAACACAGTCTTTAGATACCAGACTTCAAGTTTTAAGATAGATGTGTATGAACATACTTAATTTTAATTATTTTTATTAATTGCTGGCATGAAAGTTGATGCTGGTTAAGAATCATGCAAGTAAGGGTTGGGGTGGGGGTTTTTCTTCCTTCAATAGATGCACAAGAAGGACTGCTGTTCAGGCTATTGTGGCCTGGCAGAGCACTGTGAGCACTTCAGAAGCTTTTTATTTGAAAACTTTTTATTTCAGCTTCTTGGTTGGCTGGCTGAGAAGTTGCCTACCCTACGTTCTGTTCCCTCTGACCTGCTGCTGTGTGTGCCTCACCTCTACTCCTGCCTCGAAGACCGGAACGGGGACGTGCGCAAAAAGGCGCAGGATGCTCTGCCCTTCTTCATGATGCACCTTGGCTTTGAGAAGATGGCAAAAGCCACTGGCAAGCTGAAGGTATTTCTGTCATTTCTTAGGTAGTATCCACTCTTTCAAGGCCACAGGTGTGCTGTCTTGGCTTATGTGAGCTTGTCTGCACAGAATGTTTTCAGGAGTGACTGAAGATAGCATAAGGAGGTTGAGTCAAAACTTTCCCTGCTTCCAAGAAACGATGGCCACCACAGGTTCATCACTTCAGGACCTTGACATTTATTGACTCTGTTTTTCATTTGAAAAAATCTGCCTGCCAGGCAGCTCTCATACCATCCAGTTTTGAACGTAGTTTTTAGGATGGCTTCCAGCAGTTTGGTATGTCCTATGGGCTGTTGAGTCCTGACTCATTGTTGGGGTACTCATTAGTGTCATGGGACTGTTCACCTAGAACAGATTGCTGGTTCACAGGGTTTCCATAAAACTTCTGAAAGAAACCTAATGGAAAGGTGTTTTATCTCAGAACAGAATTCTCTGAAAAGTTTGGTTTAATATAAGTGTCCTGGAAGATGCTAAACTGAGAATAGTTTGTTTCAAACTACTCTTGTTTTCCTTTTCTTTGCCATGTGTTAGCAGTCAGGATCATTTACCTTTCCAAATTTATCACTTCTTTTTTCCTCTCCTCTGTTCTCTAGCCAACTTCCAAAGACCAGGTACTGGCCATGCTTGACAAAGCCAAAGCCAACATGCCAGCCAAACCAGCCCCTCCTGCAAAAGCATCTTCCAGAGTGGTAGGGGGAGCAGTTCCAGCCAAAATCCAACCTGCATCAGGTAACCTGTCTTACATTCTGGAAAATGATGGAGAAAATTGTGAATTTTTGAAGCTTTTTGGCATGTCAGAGGAAGAAACATACTTAGCAGGAGGAGGGGAATTCAACATGATTAGAGTTACAAATAGCTGTGTGATGGTGTGAGTTCTATCTGCAGTTCTGGTTTTAATTGCAGTTGAGCCAACTTCCAGTCTAGGAAGGTTTTTCTTTTCTATATAACCATCTGTCAGCTGCTCTTTGAAAATACCTGCTTGATACTGAAACTAAAACCTATAGGCTAGGGGAGTGTTGGGTGTTTGTGTTTTTTTTTTCTAATACTTACCTGATTTTGACATTGCATTTTAAAAAATATTTTCACAGTTTTTATCTGGACTATTTCCTCAGTACAGTTAGTTCACTGTGGGGCAACCAGGATGCTTGTACTGACTCTCCAGAGAGGATGATGGGATGAGGGGTCAGGTGGTTTGAACAATCTGTCCTGCCCTACCTCTCTGTAGGAGCTGGCTTGCCTGCTCAAACTGGGTTCAGTTACAGCTCTAGGAATTAGCCAGCAAAGTTTGTGTCTGCATTGTTTTGATAATGACAAATTTGCTAACATATTATGTTCTTAATTATGAAAACTTTGCATGCTAACATGGAATTGAAGGAGTTTCTTATATGGGTCTAAAATCTGACAACATATGTGTGACAGGAGTATGGTCTCTGAACAGGCTTTTTTCTCTACTAAGAATGAAAACTGTGCTGACCTAAAATGGTCTTGTTGGTAGTTAAAAATGGTCTGTTTCTCCAGCACTTGCTGAAGATTTGGGGTCCAATGCCATGGAATCCAAGCCTGATCCCAAAAAAGCCAAAGCAGGAGGAGTGTCCTCTAAAGCTAAGGTATGTTGATTTAATTTTGTGTAAAATCAGTTCTGTGAGGTTAGTAGCTGTAGTTTCTTAATGCCTTCCAGGTAGAGTATAGCACATGCTGTAGGGACTGCTTTTACTGAGAATATTCATGCTTGTCTGAGTTCTCAAAGGACAAATGTATTCCCTTATCACTTAACTCCTACTTTTTTATTACCTATTTTATTCTTAGTCTTGTCAAAACGCAGTCTTGTGAGCAGCTCAGCCCATGCTCTGAAGTCTGCTTGGCCTCCTTGATCTCTTGCTGTTGAGAATTCATTCTTACCATTGCAGTTCTAACATTATGCTTTGAACAGCAATTTTGAACTCCTCTATCAAAAGAAATTAATGAATGGTAGAGTGTTCTCAATCAAAGTGCAGAAAGTGAAGGAAAATGCTTAAATGCATCATAATAACCTCAACCAATTACATTTGAATTTGCAGTTGTTTTTCTGTTGCTTTGTGTTACAGTAATTTTTCTTGCTGTTGATTTTAAAGTTTTTCCTTTGTGTATAGTTTAAAAAAAAAACAAAAAAATTGTTTCTATGATCCCATAGCTTCCACTGTCTAAAGTTGTGCTGTAATGAGAAGGTTGGATGTAGGTCCAGGTTCATGGTGAGAATGAACTGAGCAAACCTTGAAGAATGTAGATTTTCCTAAGCATTCTGTCAAAACTCTTGAGTTAATGCATTTGCTTCCAACAAATGAAAAGATTTGGAATGGTAACTTAAAGACTAAATTGCTGTGTAACAACAAAGCCTTTTCTGTGGCTTATTTACAGCAGTCAGATGTTAATAGCAGTGTGCCCAAGGGCAATACCAGCCTGTCCAAAGCTAACACAAACCTCAGCAAAGGCACTACCAGTCTGACAAAGAGCAAATCTATCAAGCAGGTACCACGCTGGGTTCTAGGGGTGTGTGTGTGGGTGGCTGGTGCACTGGTTGAGTGATGTGTTACATTTCACAGGGTACTACTGCACACTGTCACAGGTATTGCTTCCACAGCAGCAGAGCACATACTCTCCAAATGCTAATCAACATTATTCTTCCAGCTTCTCTCTGGCTCTTGTTACACAGCATGAGGCTGGCTGATGTCTAATGCTTTCAGTTGCTGGAACTGAAACATACATGTCTTGCCTTGCTTGCTAATATTTTGCTTTTTTCAGGGTGTCCAGGGGAAGAAAGTGCTAAGCAAGCCTAATTTGAAAGAAGATGATGATAAATCAGGTCCTATTTTTATCATAGTCCCAAACGGAAAAGAACAAAGGATGAAAGATGAGAAAGCTCTGAAGGTGAGAAAAATCTGAATGTATTCACAAGTTTTGAAGGAGCATAATTTTCACACATTCTTTTGGGTTTTCAAGTCGAACATGCTGTGACATCAAAGTGCAGCCTGTCCATCCTTTGGATTTTCACAAGCCTGTATCTGGTTTACTGTGGTGTTTCTCTTTTTTCCAAATTTTGTGGATTTATGCACTCTCATGAAAGCCAACTTTTTACAACTTTTCAAGAGATTTATTTTCAGTTGTGAAGTGTCACTTTCAGAATTCTAGAATACGTTGGAAATGCTTTAATATGCTTACTTCAGACAGTCCCACTTTCCAGGTTTGTCTTTTGTTGCAAAATTCTATTACCTAAAATATGGTTGTTATTTGTAACTTGCTGGTCATTAGGCCTATCTGTAGCTTAAAAAAAAAGCTCAACAAACAAAACCACCCCCAAACAACAAACCAGAAAGAAACACCCCCCAAAAAAACCCCCAATAATTTGATTAAGGGGTAATCATTGAGATTTTTTTTCCCATGGGAAGACTTAAAAAATAAATTCTAAAGCAGAATTTAAAAGGGGTTCAATTTGCAGATTCTTCCAGGAAGAAAAGGTAATTCTGCTTTTTGTTCCTAATGCTTCCTGGTACAGGTTTTAAAATGGAATTTCACTACTCCTCGTGATGAATATATTGAGCAGCTAAAAACTCAGATGTCCAGTTGTGTGGCAAAATGGCTGCAGGATGAGATGTTTCATGCAGACTTTCAGCACCACAACAAAGCACTGGCTGTTATGATTGAGGTGAGTTTGGATCTGTGGTACTAGATAACGTATAGAATTATTCTCTGCTCTGAAAGATGCTGCTTGAATGAAACCAAATAGTAATTTTCTGAGGTCATTGTTCTGTGAAGTTGAAACATGACCTTATGGATAGGTCAGAAGGATGATAAGTTCATATTAATATTGTTTCTTGGGAGAAGGGGAAATTTCCCCACTGAGGCTTCTCTTAGAATTTCAAAAGCAGATACACATTAAAATGAGTACCTGCAACTCTAGGAATCATCTACTACATGTAGACTATCTTATGAGGCAGAGCTTTTGAGCTTTTAGTTAGTCTCTTCTTTTCTTGGAACAGTCTGTTTCGTTTTGCATAAACTCTGGTTTTTTATTTGTTGGTTTTTTTTTTTCCACTTCAAGCACTTGGAGAGTGAAAAAGATGGAGTCATCAGCTGCCTGGATCTCATCTTAAAATGGCTCACCCTGCGGTTCTTTGATACCAACACAAGTGTTTTGATGAAAGCACTTGAATATCTTAAACTACTTTTCCATATGCTGAGTCAAGAGGAGTATCACCTTACAGAAAATGAAGCATCCTCTTTCATCCCGTATCTTGTCCTAAAGGTACAGAAACCACACTTGTTTTTCATGAGGAATATTGCAGGACACCATGAAAAACTGCAGTATGTTCATTCCAAATACATTGTGAATGACATTAAATCCACTTGGCAGCTGGTTGCAAGGGCTCATTTATTGGGGCAAGTTTTGATATCTTTATCAGAGGGGATTGAGTGCTCCCTTGGTAAGTTTGTAAACACACCAAATTGGGCAGGAGTGTTAATCTGCCTGAGGGTAGGAAGGCTCTGCAGAGGGACCTGGATTTGATGGGTTAATGCCACTTGGATTGAGGTTCAACAAGTGCCAGGTCCTGTACTTAGGCCACAGCAAGCCCATGCAACACTACAGGACTGAGGAAAAGGCCCTGGGGGTGTTGGTCAACAGGCAGATGAATACAAGCCAGTAGTGTGCCCAGGTGGCCAAGAAAACCAACAGCATCCTGACTTGTAGAAATAATGTGGCCAGCAGGACTAGGGAAGTGATTGTTCCCTTGTGCTCATCACTGGTGATGCTGCATCTCAAGTACTGCATTCAGTTTTGGGCCCCTCAGTGCAAGAAAGACATTGAGGTGCTGTAGTGAGTCCAGAGAAAGGGCAGTGAAGCTGGTGAAGGGTCTGGAGAACAAGTCTTATGAGGAGCAGCTGAGGGAACTGGGGTTGTTTAGTGTGGAGAAAGGCTCAGGGAAGGTCTTACTGGTCTCTACAGCTACCAGAAAGGATGTTGTATTGAGGTGAATGTTAGTCTCTCCTACCAAATAACAAGTGAATAAGACAAGAGGAAAGGGCCTCAAGTTGCACCAGGGGAAGTGTAGATTGGATATGAGAAGAAACTTCTTTATTGAAAGGGTTGTATAGTGTTGGATAAGGGAAAGGGTTTTAGTCATTATCCCTGGAGGTATTTCAAGGCTGTGCAGGTGTGGTGCTTAGGGATGTGGTTTACTGGTGGACTTGGTAGTGTGCTAGGTAAATGGTTGGACTCAATGATCTTTAGGTCTTAAGACTTTCATGGTCGTGTGTTGCATATTTGCCCTAAAGTCACTTCAAAGGGATTTTTGCATTAAGATGAATCCTGGCTCTCCTAATATTTAGACTAATCAACAGTGTCATGAGACTGTTTAAAATATTCTGTATTTCTTCACTTCTGTTCTCTTCATTTTCCTACTAGGTAGGAGAGCCAAAAGATGTCATCCGCAGGGATGTTCGTGCCATTCTGAACAGGATGTGTCTCATCTATCCAGCCAGCAAAATGTTCACTTTTATCATGGAGGGGACAAAATCCAAAAACTCAAAGCAGCGTGCAGGTGGGAATTGCCACAATGAGTTAAGCAATTGCAAAGTCTTGAAAACTTCTTTATTTTGCATCTTGAAAAACCCAGCATAATAACATTTGGTGGAACATGAGATTTACTTATGTGTAATTAATTTAATTTAATTATAATTTAGTGCAAATGCTTCTAAGTGTTTAAAGGAACGGATTTTAAATTAGAATCCTTTTGCTTTTTATTTTTGGTGACTTTCTACCTTATGAAGAGTCTGTGAAACTGTGCTTTCAACATCAAATTTGAATCTCCTTAGAGTAGGCTTGTTGTCTAAGTGCAACAGTACTGGGGTGAACAGTGACAGTACCACTGGCCTGAGGCAACCAGTGCATGTGATAAGAATTGGATAGAAATGTCTGCAGACTGTACATCTGTCTCAGCTTTATTATAGAAATTATTTATGGTGTGGTGTTTGTAGTTCAAACAAGTCCCCAGTCAGCCTGAAAATAACTCATCCTGATATAACCAGAAAGTTAAATTATCTTATTTATTATGTTATTTAACATAATTTGCAATACTATACATAATATAGTATTGCAAGTTTAAAACTATCTAAACTACCTAGATGTGAAATTAGCTGCAACATTGCTCATGTATGCTGGTGTGAGATATTTGAAGGGTACAGGGGTGGCCTACAGCTTTTAGGTGCTGTCTGTGTCACTCAGTCTGAATTCTTCATTCACTGTTCATCCCATAAATCCTTTGGAGTATGTATATCATCAGCATTCTGATCGACAGAACCCTGCAGTGAATGCAGCTGTCATTTTCTTCCTTTAGAATGCCTGGAAGAGCTTGGATGTCTGGTTGAATCATATGGCATGAATGTGTGCCAGCCAACTCCAGGGAAAGCCTTAAAAGAAATGGCAACTCACATTGGTGACAGGGACAACACCGTGCGCAACGCTGCCCTCAACACCATTGTGACTGTCTATAATGTCCATGGTGACCAAGTCTTCAAGCTGATTGGAAATGTGAGTATAGCTGGAAATAGGTTTTTAATAATTTTTTTTTTCAAAATCCTTCCACTTCTGCAGCACTGGGTTGTGATGGGTGGCAGTACATCTTGCAGTTGGTATGAAGAACAGTTTGTAATGTTGAAAATGCTACTCCAACTTGCTTTGCATCCTCTGAAAATCAGTTGGTTAGTTGTGGGATGTATTGCCTGGGTGTTCATGAATGAAAAATAAAATTGGAGGAAATGAGCAAACCACTAATTTCCATGTGAACTGAATAGTTTATAAAGAGTAAAGCTGTATAAGCAACACTTGTTTTGGTAGTTTTATGGAGGAGGCAAACAAGGCTGCCTTTCCTTTATTTTTTTTTATTTTTTTTCTTCCCAACTTCCTGAAATGTTGAAACTTAACTTGATTCTTCTCTGGTACCTGGTAATTATCTGCATGAGATTCCCATCTTATTTCAACTCTTGCTCATAGTTCAGTCTGCCTTCCTCAGTGTTGCACAGTCCATTTCTTCTGGATTTTTAAGATTAACTGTATTGCTTGAACCATTCAGTCTTTTCTAACTATGGGGTTCTGAGCCTCAGTGTGGTCCATCTGGAATCAAAATGTATGGCTTCTCAGGAAGGTTTCCAAATCATAGGGATGCTGGAGAGTACTACCCACAAAATTCTACCTGCTGTTGGTTTACTTTGTGTTCGGGTCCAGTTATGGGTATATTGAACAGGTCAACTCTCAGAAGGCCCCTGGCTTCTGTGGTAGGGTCCATAGCTTGAAAGGATTGCCTGGGCTCCTACTAGGGAACATAAAAAGGTGTGTGAGGATTTCTCCCCTGTTTGGTGTTTTTTGGTTTTTTTCTTTTGTTTGTGTGGGGTTTTGTTGGTTGATGTTTTGTTTGCTTTTAAATGCAAGCAGCAATTGAAACACCTAATAGCTCCAAAGTTTGAGTTCAAGATTACTTGTTTCTTGGGAATTATGTAGGCTAGAAATAGCTGTATTCACTATTACAGCTTTTCAATATGGGTTGATAAGCTCCTGAAGTAGCAGCTTGACTGACCTGTCTGTTAGGTTGCAGCTCTATGGTTGTATTGATGGTTCCTACACTCGGTCATTGGAGAACTTCTGTATACAGTAACAAGGGGTACACCTTCAAGTGCCTCAGCTCCCTGAAATCTGCCCAGCTCAAACTGAGTGAAAGTGTTTTGTGTGTTACAGCTCTCTGAGAAAGACATGAGCATGCTGGAGGAAAGGATCAAGAGGTCAGCCAAGAGACCCTCCACTGCTCCAGTCAGGCAGGCAGAGGAGAAACCTCAGCGCGCTCAGCCCATCAGCGCCAACGCCAGCATGCTGAGGAAGGCATCAGCTGAGGACATGTCCTCCAAACTCAAGTATGTGATGATACCTTATGGTCTGTAGCTTGCTTAGCATCTCTCCGTGTTAATATCACCTCTGGCAATGTTTATTTTAGTTCATGTATCATCATCTTTGCATGTTGTGAAAATTGGCCAAATAATACCAAACGAAATGTCTGAAACTTTTTTTGTCTTGTCTGTCTTGAAATCTTTCTAAATGGTCTTGTGCCTTTTTTCACTGCTTCTCCATGGACAGAATTATGTATCGCACTTATAGGATGTAAGTACTGCCCACTAACTCCTTGGTAGCAAGGCTCTTGTGTGTTTCAGTTTCTCTCCTAGTCGTCCCTTCCTGAGGGTGACTGGTTTAACATGGCCAGGTCTAGGTTATTTACAGCTTTCTGACTTAAAGAAAACAAAGAAACCAAAAATAGAGGTTTCTGCCAAGGTGACTGTAAGTCAAGATGGAGGCAGACATGTCAGTTCCATGTTAGACAGCTGTTAGAAATACTGGGAGGACTTTCTGTGTTTTACATTAAACATAGTGTTGATTACACCCTGTTCTTAACATGTGGTATGGGCAGCCATACTACACAAAACTGCATGGGCACGTGTGACTTGTAGAGCCTGAGGCAACAATACCAGAAACTGAAAGCTCAAAAATTGTTCCTTGCCACTGGCTCATTATCTTGGAGTAAAAGTCGCTCTTGAAATCTGTATATTCAACATTTTCTTGGAAAATATGATATGTAACAAGTCATATGAGATGCTGGGAGTCCTAGGTTCAGATGAGCTTGCAAGGTTGCTATGTAGATTCATGTCCATGCTCATCATTTGAAAAAAGAAAAAAGACACTTGTGAATAGATCACAGAATCATAGAATTGGCTGGGTTGGAAGGGACCTCAGAGATCATCAAGTCCAACCCTTGACCCACCATTGTGGGTCACTTCAGTACTGTATTCCACAAATGCTGCTTTAAACTGTGCTGGGTAACTTTCAAAGTCAACCAGTGCCTGTTGATCTCAGATGCAGGGCATCTCGTGATGGGTTTACAAGAGAAACTAGGAAGGCCAATAACCAGGAGCTGCTTTTCTGGCATACAAAACCTTGTTATACTAAAGGCCAGGGAAAAAGCAGAGGGGATCATTAGGGGGCTTGAATAAAATCAGTCCTTCAGAGTCTGTGCTGTCCTGAGAGCTTTAGGGCTACCAGTGGATGCTAGTGCTAGTACTCTTGCCTCTTGGGTCTGTATAATAAACACCTCTCTCCTGGTTTCTGTAGTCAAAACCGCAGCATGGGCAGTCACTCCGAGGCAGCGCACGCGGTTCCTCGGGAATTCCAGCTGGATCTTGATGAAATTGAAAATGACAACGGTACTGTCAGATGTGAGATGCCAGCACTTGTACAGCACAAACTAGATGACATCTTTGAGCCAGTCTTGATTCCTGAGCCCAAGTGAGTTGAGTTTTAACTCCTGAATGAAGCCAGTAGGGCTGCTTAAAGTATTCTGAGAAGCTGAGTTGACCATGCTAGTTTCTTGTTTACACAGTAGTGTCAGATAATTTGGAGATGTCAAAGGGGTCTGTTGTACTGTTCTGGAATCTGAAGAGCAGTTATTTCTACTGAGTTCTGCTTATGTGCTTTTATAGTAAAAATCTTGAGTTTGTAAATGTATCATCAGTGTCTTTACAATTTGTGCAATAGACATGTTAAGAGAAGTGATCACTTTCTTGAAAGAATTAAATAATTTTCCTGCACCAGTTCAGTGCACATTAGAGCTGTCCCTCCAAAGAGTAATGAATCCTCTTTTCAACTCTTCAGAATCCGTGCTGTGTCCCCACACTTTGATGACATGCACAGTAACACAGCTTCTACTATCAATTTTGTCATCTCCCAAGTAGCCAGTGGTGATATAAATACAAGCATCCAGGCTCTGGCACAGGTAAGTGAGTTAAGATGGCAACTAATCACACTGTACTAAACTATTTGTCTGCGAGGGTGATGAGCTGCACTGTGGTGGAGCAATCACATCAGGTGATGTGGACTCTGCTCAGAATCTCCCTGATGACAAAACTAAGTGCACAGGGGCCATCTGACTCGCTTTAGCAATGGAAATTCCACTTGCATGATATAGAATAGACCCTTAGTGCAAATGCACTGAGGAAAAAAAAAAAAAATCTCTTTGCTTTTGTCATGTATCTGTGCTAGAAGTTTGAAAAGGCCAGTTAAGCCAGTGAGGTTTAACTTTCAAATGTAAACTGATCCTCAGCAAGAAAATTCTCCTGCCTCATAGTATTTACAGGTTTCTAAGATGGCTTTAACTACTTACAAGTACTTTATTCAGAACATCTCATAAAGCTGTTAAATCCATAATCTGTAAGGCAGCATTTATGTTTTCCTTTGTACACAGGGTAGGGTTGCAGTTCTCTAGAAGATCAATAATTGCTTTTACTTGGAATAGCAATAGGAGTCTATGGATCCTTATTACAGGTTAAAGCTTAGACTATAAGTGCCATGGCAAAAGGATTAGCATGAGGCAAGACCTTTCCTATAGAAGAGTTTGTTTATTTTTGCACTGTTTGCATTATGTTGACTTGAGTGTTTTGGTTTTTAAATCTTAGATTGATGAGGTTCTCAGACAGGAAGACAAAGCAGAAGCTATGTCTGGCCACATTGACCAGTTCCTAATAGCTACATTTATGCAACTTCGGCTCATCTACAATACACACATGGCAGATGAGAAGCTGGACAAAGATGAGATAGTCAAGCTTTACAGCTGCATTATTGGGAGCATGATCTCGGTAAGGCTTTGGCATAAATGTTCAGGTGAAGAGCAATTTCTGTGCACAAGTTGCAGGAGAATGGCGTGTCTGTCCTGTATTGACCTTAGCTTACTGTTGAGTCTTGTTCTTGAGGGTTTGTTGCTGATTGCTCACCAATGCACTGTTTGAGGGGGGATGGGGATGAAAAACTGGGCAAGGCAAAAATGTCTCCTTATTGCTTTACAGAATACAGCCACTCCAATGCTTTTAGTGAACCTCTTTTAATATTCCTTATCTTTTGAGTGCAAGTTGGTGGCCTAAGTATTTTCAGAAGCCACTTAGTAGCAATAATTTTCCTAGTTGCATTTGAGTTGTTTAACATTTGGGGGACAGGGGGATGTCAAGGGATTTGACAGGGTAGTCTACAGAATTCTTTACATGAAAGCATTGCATGCAAGGAAAAGCTCTAATGCTGATTTCAATTTGTAGCTATTTCAGATAGAGAGTCTGGCTCGAGAGGCCTCCACTGGTGTGCTGAAGGACCTAATGCATGGTCTAATTACATTAATGCTGGATTCCCGGGTTGAAGACCTTGAGGAGGGTGAGCAGGTCATCCGATCAGTCAACCTCTTGGTAGTGAAAGTTCTGGAAAAGTCTGACCAGACAAACATCTTGAGGTAAATAATGACAATTGCGCAGTTATTGCTTCTCTTCACCCATTCTAATGTGTTCCTTGAATGACTGGGGTTGTTCATTAGTCCTTCACTAACGGGTTTGTTCATTAGTTCTTCTCTAAGCAAGGGATGCTGCCTGTAGAATCATTCATCTGGCTAATGAAGAATTACCACTGATACTCTGTGGTGATCAGAACTTGGCTGCACGAGGCAGCTTAGATGAACCTTATGTGTGTTTAGATTCTATATGCTTTATAGTTCACCAGACTGCCTCTTAAACCCTTGTAAAATACTAGAAGAGCTGTTACCTAACATGATGTAAACTGCTAGACTGACTCCAGCATCTGGTGTGGTATTCTGTGGGGAGCTGTGTGTAGCACTGTTTCTGTTTAACTTGTAAATTTACTCCTTCTAGTGCTCTGCTTGTTTTGCTACAAGACAGTCTGCTAGCAACAGCCATCTCTCCTAAGTTTTCGGAACTTGTCATGAAGGTGAGCCTGTAGTAGAGGTTTTGCACTTACTTGGTGTATTTGAATCAACTTAGCTGAAAGAACATAGATATTTTTTGGTGTTTTTATAATTTATGACCATAGCTTAATATATTTCTTCTACCTCTTTAATTATAATCCTTACAATTAGATGTTACACATGGTGATGGTGACTTCATGTATGGCAGGAGGAAGCTTAGCACCTGCTAGTAGTTTACAGAAGCCTAGGTGTACTAATGACACTCCATGCAGAGTTTCATTCAAAGTCCCCTGTTGGCTTCATGCACAGCACTGTACTGTGGATTCAAACAGTGCCAGGCTGCATCTGACTTGCATTTTGTCATCTCTAAGGACAGGCAGAGTGAAGATGCAGATACCTACAGTTACAGCATGGATGTGAGCTTTTCCTATGATGCTACACCCTGTTGTAACCTGCATGATCTAAAAGACAGCCATTGTTAATGAGATTAAACCTAATGAACTTGTGCTTTGTGTGTGTATATACCATATATACATTATCTGCTGAGTCTTCCTCAGGGAAAGCTTTCAGTCTCCTGTTACTGGTAGAGAAGTCAGCACTACTTTTGTGCCTCAGCTCTAGAGGAGGATCTGGGTACAGTACAGCTGGTTACAAAGAGAGAGCGTGTACCAGTGCAGATATGGCTTGAGTAGATAGACACAGTGTGTGTCTGTGTGTTGTAGCAGAGTGAAATGGCTCCAAATTCTGTGTGATTTCTTCTTGTATAGTTAAATGCTTTTTCCTTGAGTTGTCTGAAGTCAGCCTCTCCTTGCAGTGTCTCTGGAGGATGGTGCGCCTTCTTCCGGAAACCATTAACAGCATCAATCTGGATCGAATTCTCCTGGATATACACATCTTCATGAAGATCTTTCCCAAAGAGAAGCTGAAGCAATGTAAGAGTGAGTTTCCCATAAGGACACTGAAGACTCTGCTTCACACCCTGTGCAAGCTGAAAGGGCCCAAGGTTAGAGCAGTCACTAGTCATGTATTTTAAATTGTTCGATGTTCATGCAGTCTCTAAGGCTATTTCTCTTTTTTAATTCCTTTTTTTTTCCTCCTTTTAGATCTTAGATCATTTAACAATGATTGACAACAGAAATGAGTCTGAGCTGGAGGCTCACCTGTGTAGAGTAGTGAAACACTCCATGGACCAGACTGGAAGCAAAGCTGATAAGGATACAGAGAAAGGGGCTTCTCGCATAGTGAGTAGTGTAAATGGTTTGGTAGAGTGAGGGAATTTATTTAGGAAACAAGCTTGATTTTGTGGAATATTATGTACTAATTGCCATTCCAGCATTCAGACGGTGTTGGATATATTGTTCTATTTTTACTTTTTATTGGTGTTTTGGGAACTTGCAGTGTGTTTGTTGCTATCTAAACATTCTGTGCGTGTTCCAGGATGAAGTGCTTCCCAAGATGTTCTGGTGTTCCACATAGGTTTTATGCTGCCTCATACTGCATTTGATCTAGTAAAGGCTAACCATACTCAATATAAGTTTTAAACACTGGCTTCTCAGAAGGAGTCCTACAGTAGTAGTCCTTTTTCAAGTCCTACTCTCATTCTGGATAAAAAGTGGCTATGTAAAACCCTAATCACTTAAAGGTTTTCTTCACCTTGAAAGCTCTGTATCCGGTTAGCAGATGTGAAGGGACTGTGGGTTTGTCTAACTTCCCTTCATTTTTATTCACTTTTTTTTAGAAGTCTCCTTTTATTTATTTATTTAGGAGGAGAAGGCTTCAAAGGCTAAAGTTAATGATATTTTGGCAGAAATATTTAAGAAGATTGGCTCCAAGGAGAACACTAAGGAGGTAAGTACTTCTCTCCTGCAAGGAAAATGAGATAAATTAGAATGGTGTATGCAACAGTTGTAGTAATGCACAGGAACTCTTCCTTCCCAGGGTCTGGCAGAGCTGTATGAATACAAGAAGAAATATTCTGATGCAGACATTGAGCCCTTCCTGAAAAACTCCTCTCAGTTCTTCCAGAGCTATGTGGAAAGAGGCCTCCGGCTGATAGAAACAGAACGGGAGGGGAAGGGACGCATTGGTGCCTCGGCAGGTAGGTGTTAGAGCAAAACTGATTGATTGATTGATTAATTGATAAGCAGGGATGCAAGAACAGCAGTTATATGTCCCTTGGGAGTAACTAATACTGGCAGATGTTTATGGATTCCCAAAGTGAGTTACCTGATGTCTTGTGTTGCTTTGTGAGGCACCATTTGCAGGCTCCATTCTTTGTTTACAAAATAAGATGTTATCACTATTGTTATGATGCTAAAAGTAGAAAGCATCTGAAGGGCTTGGTAAATGGTACTAAACTTAGAAAAAGAAGACTCCAAATATTTCCCATCAAGCCACTTGCTGAGTTGTTTCTGGACATGATGTTTACTTCTGATCCACACACATATCTTCCTCTCACCCCCACTGTCTTCAGCTGTCAGCCTCAGCACAACCTCTGGACTTGCTCTGCTGCCACTTCTGAAATGTCTCAGTTGGCTGAGTTGCCTGTGTTAGCAAACACACATCTTGGTAGTTTATAGGTTGGTTGATTCTTCATCAAGTGCATCTTATTTTGAGGAAATGACCGAGAGGCTTACACTCCTTTGGTTTAATTTTTTTATTTTTTTTACTTTTTTTCTTCCCTTCCCTCATCCTCCAGGAATTTCTTCTCAGATGGAAGGAACGTGTGTTCCTGCTTCTACCCACACTGTATCTTCATCTATAGGAAACACAAATGGGGAGGAGGTGGGGCCTTCAGTTTACTTGGAAAGATTAAAAATCCTCAGGCAGCGTTGTGGCCTTGACAACGCCAAGGTATTGTACTTTACAACGTTTGTAAATCCCCACTTCATTTGCATGTTTTTAAGGAGTCATATGATCTTTTCTGTCAAAGGTGCATTCCAGTCAGAATGGATGATCTTCATTACACTGCATGTCCTAGACTTCACTGTAACCATGCCTAGTGGCCTTACACTCATTATGTGGCCCAGTGGGTTTCAGTCCACTTTGTTTGCATCAGTGGTGTACATGCAGGTTCTTTCTACAGCCTTGTAGTTTTGATATCTTTCTTTGCCAGTCTCAAGGCTTCAAATAATTTAACTACTGTTCTTTAAAGGCTTATGACTGTTTTAACCTTCAACACAAACTTGCATATCAGCTCACAGCTCTAGCTCTGTGGAGAAGAAATGTTTCCTAGATGGTAGGAACAAGGTAGATGGAAACATCAGTTGGTAAAAGAACAGTGAATAGACGTTAAGTCTTCGGCAGGGTGGTTCTTGCCAAGCAATCCAAGTTTCCTCATCTCATTTCTCCAGAAAAGTCAGTCTGTTGATGCTGCACATAGGCATGGACTTGCTGTTTAAGACTGCAGCAGGTCATCTCAGTGCAGCACTCATCTGCTGTGAATTTCTGATCTTTAAAGCTGTAGTTCCTTTGTGTCCTACTGACATCAACCTAAACATGAACTAATTATAAATGACAGGAACTAAGAAATATAATTAGCTTTGCATGGTTCTGCCTTTGGCAGCTGACATGATCACTCCAGATCCCCTCTGTTACATTGTTCCTTCCCTTTCCTCTGCTTTTAGTGTTTATTGTGAGAAAGAAGCCATGGGTTATAGTTTGTTCTTATATGGCTTTTGCCACTCTGTTTTAACACATCACTGTCCTTCCCCATAGCAGGAAGACAGACCACCTCTGACATCTCTGCTCTCTAAACCAGCAGTCCCTACAGTTGCATCCTCTACAGATATGCTTCACAGTAAGCTCTCCCAGCTCCGTGAGTCACGGGAGCAGTACCAACATCTGGACCTGGACTCCAATCAGACTCATTCCTCTGGCATTGGAACTACCCTGGCTTCACCCTCATCTGCAGCAGCTAATATTGATGACTTGAAAAAAAGATTGGAGAGAATAAAAAGCAGTCGCAAATAAAGATGCAAGAGAGACAGCATCACTGTTGCTTGGGCTGTCTTCAGCTTTAGTTTACTAAACTAGAAGTCTTCATAGTTAAATGGCCTCATTTAGGCCTAATGTATACAAACTGGTTTATGTATTATACAGTGGATTTTGGGGGGCTGAGTCATTGATTGTGGCACAAGTATTTGTACATACTCTGCTTCTCAGCGAGCATCTCTTTGACAATAGAAGGCTGTCTGTGTATTAGTTTTAGTGTACAGACCTGTAAACAACCATCCTCTTGCTCAGACTAGTTTCTCATAACTTGTTTTTTTTTATTTGTAAAATTGTCTTTAAGCTCTTTTCCTAGTTCTTAACTCTTAGAAGATCTCTAGTGATTTCACTTTTAATTTTGTGAATTCTTCTCCATGTAATCCTTGAACTGTTGATTCTATATGGACACATGGCATGAAGTAACTAATTTAAGTGTCTTTTGTAAATAAAGTTTGCATTAACTATACCAGCCTCTGTAGAAACAGCAGTGACTGCTGGTCAGAGAAGTCACTCTACTCCTGAATGTTAGTGACTGGGCATCTAGAAACTGAACTTAAGGTATTCTTGACATGAACCTTGGGGCATGCATATATTATAAGGAAAATGAATGATCATAGACTATCTGTGGGTGCAATCCTGAGACTCTGCACTCCTACTTGTATGAGTAGTCGTGCATTTTTCATATAGTTGCTTTTTTTGTTTTGGAATACATTTTTGTAGCTTGAGAGCAAGTTGAGAGTATTTAGTTTGCTGAAATGCTTATTTTAACTATCCAGTCCTTGTGATGCCTCTCTCCAGATGAAGCAGAGTCCCATCTGTGTCCAGTTTCTTTGAGGGAGCCTGCTGCTGTTGATGTGGAGTAGATTAGCAGTGATGCACAGTCAGTGGACTCTTATCCTGAACTCATTTGGCTAAGCAGTCTTTCTCATGCAATTTTCAAATGCAGGCAGACCTCACCACCATGTTGGTTTTGCTCTTAAACATCTGATATCAGCAAACAGCTGTTTGTATTAACTCTGACCCCTGGTAGTGCTAATCTGTGTAAACTGCAGCCACTGCTTTCTTTGGGAGACCCTCTCACACGAGCCTTTTCCAGAAGCAACAGGTATGCAGATGAAGCCTTAGATTGTGTAGCCTGTCCAGCCCTTTCATCTCTAGGGAAGTGATGTCTTTTCACCTTACTGCTGCAATTCTGTGAGAGCTGGTAGTGAAGCATAAATTGTACATCTGTCCCACAGCTAAAACAGTTATTGAGGAGTCAGGCAGGCAGGCTGACAATAGCACTCTTTTGCTCTAGATTTTTCTCTCTTCCACGTAACTGCTGCTTTTGTTTTTTGCTCTGTGGCTGTCTCTGCATTAGGGCCATTACTGAAACTATCTTGTCTGATTATAGTAAAAATGTGGCTTTAAATTAGTACCTGTACAACAGATCTATTCCAGAGCTTCTGCAAATAGCTGAGAACTTCCTTTACAGGACCCCTAGGCTGGGGTTGCAGTTGACATAATACTGTTGGTGCTTATGTTGAGCTTGTACACTGTGACAAGTAGACCTGTCAACATCCTCTATCCTGTGTCAATTGCCATCATGCCATGCATTGCTTCACCACCTTGATTTAGTACTCCCAGTCTCCCCCTAACCTGAAGTAAGCATGCACTTCCTTCTGGAAGAGAGCTGTATGGCAAGTGGAGGTTTGGCCCTCATTGGTAAGTGCTGGGGTTTTGTG
The DNA here is from genome assembly GCA_038090715.1 of Florisuga fusca. Taxonomy (NCBI): domain Eukaryota; kingdom Metazoa; phylum Chordata; class Aves; order Apodiformes; family Trochilidae; genus Florisuga; species Florisuga fusca. The sequence goes on from JAAWXA010000028.1 coordinate 3,951,118, forward strand.
CACTTAAACTGGGGCTGTTTGTGAATAGTTTGTGTTGGCTGACATGAGTTATTGCCACTACCTCTCAAATATTAGCTGCTTTTTGAAACTTACTGACATTTAAATTTATCCATGTTCCTTTACCATGTTCAGCAGAACTTCTAAAAAGCTGTTCAACTGTTATTTAGCTCAGGATGTTAAAACAGCAATGCCTGCAAACCTGCATAATACAAGAATTTTAAATTTGAAGCTGAATTGGAAATGAAGTACAGAAGTTAAATAGCAAAAGATACAATTGCTTACTATGAATGAGTTTTTGCCCTGTGTCTCTGTAGTGCTTGGATGGACTCAGTATCCTGGGAGTTCTGAATTAAAAATTGTGCACATAAATTAATAAAGCCTAATCTTTAGCCCAGACAATATTTAAATAACATTAAACTGAACTTTAAAAATTATTCCTCTGTATTGTTTGTAACAAGTCAGTATTAAGAGTGACTCCAGAAACTGTATGGTCCTGGTTCCTCTCTTAGAAGTGCAGTTTTTCACAGATAATTAGATAGCAGTGAAACGATGAGGTTAAAAATTTAAACCTTAGAAAGACTAAAGGTTTTCACTGTCCAGTGCCTATGGTTATTATTGACTCCAAACAGTTGTGAGGAGCAACTTGAGTTCTTGAGGTTTCTTTCTTTAGATGTCTTTGAGAGGTTGTTCTTACGCTTCCCTTGGGCAGCCAAGTGGCATTGTCTCATTTGGGAACCAACTTGAAGACATTTTCAAGGAGTTGACCAGAGGCAGTAACTGATCAATAACTTAGTTTACATCCAACTAATTTCAGATAGTTACCTCTACTGTCACTTTTTCAACACAGTCACTTGACTTCTTAATACTGTGTGAAGAGCAACAGAATTTCACTGTTGTCTTTCTGTGACTTGATGGCACTGTGGTTGAGTTCAGGAATACGAGGTCAAGATCACTTGGTTTAGTCAAGAATATGTGTTTACTCCTGGGTCCTTGATAGTCCACAAATTCCTGCTGAAGAGGAGGTCATGAAAGAATTGAAGCTGCTTTTGGGAGTGATCCTCAAACCAGACAGGTATAGTGAGGGTGCTTCTATTGGAGCATCTACTGAGGATGCTTCTATTGTCTCTGACAATGACTATGCACAAGTTGCTTCTTTCTGAAGCTTGCTATGCAGGTGGAAAATACTCTTTGAGGACCCAGCACTACCTTGCTGTGAAGATCACTGCCATACAGGAATGGGAACACATGGAATACAATGTGTTCCAGCCTGTATTGCTCTGTAGGATGCATTGCATGGCATCTGTAACATCTGAAGATGCTAACCTTGCAAATGGTGGTGCTGGCATGGATTAACTGCTGTAGTAGCTGAGAAAATGTCTTATCAAAACTGGTTATAGTTGCTTTACTTGTGACATTGATACTGGTGTTTTGTACAGTGCCACAGTTACTGGAGGGTGATGATCTCCAGCACATGGGCTCAGTTTCTAGAACAGAAAATGGAAGGGAGGAAATGGACAGTGCCTGAGGGGGCACAATCGTGCTCACTGTGACTTGGAGCTGTCCTCAGGTCTGAAAGCTGTTGATGGTTACATGTGATAAAATGGAGGATAATTTGTTTGAAGCACACCAGATAATTAGTACAAGCAGTGCACTTCTGTTGGTACTTCTGGCTACTGTGGGGGTTGAGATTCAAGTGCAATGGAACTCGGCGTAAATAAAAGGAAGAAGATGGGTTTGAGAACTTTTATTTTCAAGGAAGAACACTTTGAGTTGTAAAGGTATAACTTCAGCGTCTTCTATGCTTATATTTTTAGGAAGTGGAGCATTGTAGCAAAACTGAGAGCAAGGTGAATCCTTCCTCTATCCCCCGTGTTTTTCAATGGCTTTTCGTATCCACTTTTTCAGGCGGAATACGTGGGTGTAAAATCCGTATTTGCCATCTCTGTCACAACCTTCTCCCCATGACACCACTCCCACTTGATACCAACGGTTGTCATCTGGATTCTAAAGCAAGGAAAAATTGAATTGGTACAAGGAGCAAAAGATTTTTAGATTGAAACCTTGTTATGCACTCCAGTCTATCTTGTGCTAGATCCTGCTTGGGAACTTACACTGCCATCTACTAGAGAATAACATAATATTATGTTATTATCCTCGTGAGAATTGGCCATCACTCACTCATTCTGCAGCTGATGTCTACATGTGCTGAGAATTCAGTCCAGAAACAGAGCTGGATGACTGCAGGATCCATCTCAATTTCTCAGCTTTGGCATGAGGTTGTTTGCTGTAGCCACTCAGTAGTCTCACATCTCTGGTTCTTTTTTAAATAGTAGTTTGAAAGTTCAGCATAGCACAAACCTTGCTCTGTATGTTTTAAGAGGCTGACCCACTTGAACATACCTTCATTACAAAAGGTCCCCCACTGTCCCCTTCACAAGCATCTCCTCTCTTTGAGTCTTCAGGACTGTAACCTACAGGCAAGAAGGAAGTCAGACATTTGACTGTAGGGGGGGCACCCAGTGGCTGGTGTTGGCCATCTTGTCTTTGAAGTATTATTGCAAAAGTTTTGAGAGCTGTGAGATTGCTTACTGTTTGCTAATGTTGGACTTAAATTTAGAAAACAGCTTTGCACTGGTTTTATTGCATGTAAAACATGTAACTGCATCTGTCTTTCCAACACTCCTGAATCCAGTACATTCTCTCTGGGCCCTCATTCCTGTTTTCTTTCACCACAGCTCCTGGGGGTGTCAGCTGCCACTGTGTTCAGAGCTGTAGCTTGAACTGCTGTGCCTTGAGTAGAATCACAAAATTATGGAATGGTTTGGGTTGGAAAGGAGCTTAAAGATCACCCAGTTCTAACCTCCCAGCATGGACAGGGATGCCTTCCAGTAGACCAGGTTGCCCAAAGCCCCATTAAACCTGGTCTTGAGCATGGTCCAGCAAGGGCCCATCCATTTCTTTTGTCTTAAAACCTTCTGTGTGTAATATTCTATGCACCCTGCTGTTTTGTTCTATTTACTATACAGGCACATTTCCCTCCTCACTTTCACCTTCCTATCATTCTGCAAGCTCTGCTTTTTCCTCCAAGTGATTCCCTTCTTACAGGCAGTCACATAGAGGGAGGGGATTTCACTTGAGTTCCTGAGGAACTAGACAGTGTATCTACATTTTCCCATCACCCATGTCTCCATTTCGTACTGTATGTCTGCATCTCAACTATTTTTCAAGAGGGACTGTATTGTTATTGTACTCTCTTATGAAACTGGCTGTTATTCTAAGGCAAGTAATTGTATGGGTTAATAGATGCAAACAGGACAAACTCAGCCAAAAGTTGTTGGAGATTTGTAGAAACTGACAAAAGGATGCAGGAATTGAGAATACAGCAGAAAGTATGGCACTAGTATGTGAATCCACAGTCTCTGTGTTGAATACTGTGTTCCTTTTTGTTATGGCTCAAAAAGACCATAGTGCTAGAAGAGATTGAGGAAGTTAGAACAAGGATTATCGAAAGTACAGAATGCCTTCTATATTCAGAAAGATTAAATAAGCATTTTTCAGCCTGAACAAGAAATTGCAAAGCTCCAAGGGGTCCATAAAACTGCATATGACATGGGGAAGAATTTTTTTTTTTTCTTAAGTTTTTTCAAATTTATAGACAGAAGATTTAACAGAATGGAATGAATTGATTTTTTGACACATGCCACACAGTTTGTGGAACCTGTTGCCATAGAGGTTTGTGGGCATAAGTAGGAAGTGGCTCCTGACAGTTGAGACAAGCTAGTGGAGAAGGGGTTGTTTGTGCATCAAGTAGGATAACTGGTGTGCAGCCTCTGATTTACAAAATCACTGAACTGATCCATATGCTGTTGAAAAGATGATTATATATGTGCTCAGTTCCCACACAGCTATTGCTGGTATCTAGCAGAGTGGTGCCATTGGGCTGGTTAGCCTGACATGGCACGTTACAAACCTTATCCATAGCTTTGGGTTCTCCAGCTTTCATGTTTTCTGAGAGCTTAAAAAGTTCTTATCATGGGAAAGGTAATCTTATGGATGGCCTTTTGCAAATTTATTGGAAAGTAACCTCCTGTAAGGAGCTCAGAGCCTTGGTCCTAGGTAGCATGTTGGCCCTGGGGTCTCCAGTGCTGCTTACCTGCACAGAACATGTTGTCAGTGACTTTGACTTTGGTGGATGCCTTGCAGATTTCTTGGTCTACAATGGGCACATTGAGCTGTTGCAGAACTGTGGGGAGGTTGCTTGGGCTGGTGACCCATGTTTCTTTCAAGTTTCCCCAGCCACTAACCCTCCCTTTGTAACCAGCCAGCATCAGCCTGTGGAAGGAAGCATGAGTGTCATCAAACATAACAGCTTGCTTCTGCCTGGCTCCCTTGCTGTAAAGAGTCAAAATGAGGCTTTTTTTTTTTTTTTTTTTAGTCCCAAGGGAGGCATTTTGGCCTGTGATTTTAGGACTGTGGGGAAACCTTCTCACCTCTGCACGACCTCTTTGGTAGGCAGGCAGACAGGGTGGATGTAGTCACTGAAGATGATGGGTCTTTTCAAGTGCATTAGTGCAATGTCTCGGTCCATGTTCTCTTTCCAGTTGTACTTTGGGTGGATGATGATTTTATCCAACAGAGCGATTTTCTCTTTATTCTTTTCATATCTGAAATAGTCATGAAGGAAAGGAGTTGCTGTACAGTAGCAACTGAAAGTCTTCTGCCATACATGATACTCTCAGGTGCATTTGTACCCTCTGAGGCAATACTCTCTCTTTACAGTGGAGCTCCCCTTCAGACTTCCCATGGTTCTGCCCTCCCTTTCACTTCAGTGTCACCAAGACCAGAAAATGACAATCAGATCTCTCTATTGAGAGGCATGTGACGTTGGTTCTGTGTGTTTCATTGGATACTAAATGCTTGCCCAACCTCCTTGTGTCTTATCACTCCAAGAGGAAGGCTGTTTCACTTTCTCCAGGTTCTTACTTTGCCCTTACGTGCTTGCCAATCCGCACCAAGATGTCATTTGTAGTTAAGTTCTTATCCCAGGGTGGATAATAAAGGCAATGAGCAGCAGTCAAGATCCAGCTGTCACTGATGAGGCTGGCACCACACAGCAGCTCTTGAGGACTCTTTTTGTAGAGCATCACCTGCCTGAGGGACAAGGAGGAGGAAGGCTTAGCAGAACTAGAGGTGCAGCTGGCTGAATGTGTCTTGGTGCTGTGCAGAATTTGTAGTGAGAAGGGAAGAGCATTGCACTGTGCAAAGACAACTGCACAGGGGCTGTCTAGCAAAAGTCTGCCCAGGACACTCATATTCTATGTAGTATGCCATTTACCCTGTCTCCTTCACCTAGAGGTTTCTCATCTTCTCTGCTGGAGTGGCCAGTGGATCGAGGGAACTGATTCTCCTCCTCTACTCTGCTCTTGTGAGACCCCACCTGGAATACTGTATCCAGTTCTGGATACAAGAAAGACATGGATGTGCTGGAGTGTGTCCAGAGAAGGGCCACAAGGATGATGAGAGGGCTGGAGACAGAGGACAGACTTCAGAGAGCTGGGGTTATTCAGTCTGGAGAGGAGAAGGCTCCAAGGAGACCCTATTGTGGTCTTCCAGTATCTGCAGGGGACCTACAAGAAAGCTGGGGAGGGACTTTTTGGATGTCAGGTAGTGGTAGGACTAGAGGGAATGGATTCAAACTAGAGGAGGGGAGATTTAGATTGGAAGTTAGGATAAAGTTCTGCAGAGGGTGGTGAGACACTGGTACAGGTTGCCCAGAGAGGTGGGGGAAGCCCCATCCCTGAAAATTTTTAAGGCCAGGCTGGACAGGGCTCTGAGCAACCTGATCTGGTGGGAGGTGTCCCTGCCCATGGCAGGGGGGCTGGAACTGGATAATCTTAAAATAAAGGTCCCTTCCAACCCTGAAAGTTCTATGCTTCTATGCTTCAGCAAAGCTGGGAAGAGGAAGAGACAAAAGTGAAACAGTAGCTACTCTTGCTTTCCTACATGGTTATGTACTTGGCTCAAGAGGAGCTATTTTATTTCCAGCTCTTTTATTACTGCCTTGTTGACCACTTGGAGAAGGTTTCACTAGAAGCCCTAATGCCCACATACTGCCTGAGCTGGGAGAGCCCTTTAATTTCTCTTGAACTTACTCTCTGCTTGAGCTGCAGGGAGACACAAAAAGCACTTACCAGGGGGAACTGCCAACTTCTGCATCATCTCCGTGCACAATTCTGCCTGTGTAGGACTCCAGCAGCTCCTTCTCACTTTTGTCTGTTACCTTCTTCTTCTCAAATAAAGGACGAGTGCCACAGTCTGAAAAAACAGGCAACCTGGCTTTGGTACTCTACCTGATTCACAGGGGAGAAATGTCTGCTGTCAGCATGCTAGGCTGGAAAAGCCTAGGAAGGAAATGCTTACTAGCTCTGTGATTGTAACTGGAGATGGATTTCTGAGGATCCTTCAAGGAATTCAAATACCTCACCCAGCTTTTGGCAAGGTGGTGTTTGTGAGGCACACTCGAGTGTCTTGTGGGAAGAAGCTGCAGCTGGAGCCTTTCTACAAAGCATAATGCTGTATCTAGAGTTTTTGCTCACCTGCTTCACCTGAACCAAAGGTTTTGTCATCAAAGAAGGTTTTGAACTCTTGAGGAAGGGTAGTACGTCCTGATATTCCCTCCGACTGTTCGTTCCCATCCTCCAGCGAGCTGGCTGAGGGAGACAGAAGGACAAACGTGGGAAATTGTAATGTAATTGTCAGCAATGTAAATGTTCCTTTCCACACGCAGTGGGAATTAATTGAAGGGATGATGATTTAAAAGCACTTCTCTTTTTAATGCTCCTTGTCCACCATTGTGAGTTTTCAGGGTGAGGAGAACACCCAAAGGATATTACAGCTCTGTAAGTGGACAGGGTGAGTACATGTCATATTTGGACAACCAGGACTTCCACATATGTGGTGCACATACTTCCCTTTGTCTGTTCCTCCCAGGCCAAGCACTTCAGACTGCTTTTGTTTGTTACTGCCTCTCAAGTGTGTCTACCCAAGCCAATGCAGGCTTCTCACCACAGTAGTGCAGATCACAATATTCAAAGTTGGGTGGTTCATCTGTGACACACCAGACACCCTCCTCGTCTCCATCAGGATTCCGACAGTAATTCTCCAGCAGCTTCACCTGAGGGTCGATGTGTTTTCCAAGGAGCACCTCTTTGGCTTTCTCAGAGTCCCATGGCAGGCACCTGGCTCCAGACACAGTGATGGAGAGGGTCCCTGTGTAAAGCATGCCTTTGTCTTGTTCACATTGCTCCACTGGGGGTGCTGGTGTCTCCCGTGGGGTGAATTCAACTGTTGTTCTCTCTTCACCTGGAAAGACAGAGCTGTGATTTAAGCCATAGCTCTTCACTGGGAAGTACTATAAGAAAATAGCACCAAATCCCCTTTACTAAAGCCCAGGGTTATATGGGGCATCCCATTATGTTTAGGAGCTCCTACTGTGCTCCCATGCATGTGGTGGCCCTCTGCAGTATTGCAGTGTCAGAAGAGGTTCTTTCAGCAGGAGGTAAGGTGAGGCTGATGCTACCCATCATACTTCTCTTTGCCACTAAGACGTGAGGGGCAATATTGTGTTGCCTTCTGGGGTACCTTTGAGAACCAGTTCAAGGGATAGGGAGGCACCTCAGGCATTATAATGCTCCTGAGTTAGAGCCTCCAGTGCTATTTTCTTAAATGTGTAACTAGACTGTATTTGGAGGAGCCTTTTGTGATGTCTTTTTGAATGGTGGCATTAAACTTACGAGAAATAGATGGTGAGGAAGGAAAAACACACTAGAGAACCTTCTAGAGGTGTGCAGGAGGTGAACTTACTTAGGTATATGTGGTTATTTGCTTGTCCACACTTGACATTCAATCCCTGATTTGGTGTAGCTGAGGATCCCATGCTACTAAAATAGCAAACATAACTTTTGCCAGTATTTCTATCTCTAATGTTAAAAAGAAAAAATTTCCTGACAGACTTTCCACACTTTTTCTTGCAAGCATCCTAATGGCTACAAGGTTTAAGCAGTATTTCCTGAGTGGGCACCAGATAATCTGTTCTGTAGCAGTTGCTTGGCCTCAAGCTCCTTTTTCCTTGTTAAAGGAGACCTCATGTTTGACTGCTCACCCTGGGGCACAACAGCCACTGAGCAAGGAGCATTCACCTCAGGCACTGAGGCTGCTTCTGCGTGAGGTTGACTCATGTCAAGATGATGCACAAACCCAAGGCTTTTCTAGTCCTGCAGTATCCATGAAAGTGTCACAGTAACTTCTGTAGGTCAGAAGCTAACTAGTGAGAGAGAGAGTGCAGACGCCTTGATCACTCCAGAGCAGGATCTCTTCCCAGTTTGCTATATTTTAGGCCATGGCAATGGTAATGATTTTTAAAACCTCATAATAACCCTTGGTCAAAATGGTTGATGGCCTCTCTGACCTTCACTTCTAAGAGTTGTTGCCTCCTAGTTTGCTTTTGGAAGAGGAATGTCTGCTGTGAGGTTCTCTGGTTTCTGTCAGTTGTTCTGAGACTGAGGCCAAGCCCTAGGGAAGACAGCTCTGTATTGTGGAGAAGAAGTGGGATGAGATAAGTCTAGGATCTTGTCAAGTGCAATTATGAGAGATGGGCATCTTCTCTTTTCTTGAGATAGTGCACCCCTCTGCATGAGTGAATGTTAAGGCCATCAAGCACAAGCTGCAGTGTTTTGCACCCAAAGGCAAGAATTTGGACGAAGAAAAATAGTATGACTGATTGCTGCCACAAATTAGAGGCAGCTAAGCCAAGATTTTGGGACATTCCTGACTGGCAAAATTGTATTAGATTCCAGGGAACTGCTGACACCAGATTTAATATATATCTAGATCAGAGTAGTCTAGAGAAAAGAGCACGAGAGGGATTTATCCACGAGAGGGTAAATCAAGGTTTCCAGTGGGCAACTCAGAGACATTTCCTCCTCTGCTCCTTCACCCTTTAAGATACAGACCCTCTACTCTTGACTGACCTCTGCTCATGTTAAATTTCTGCCTCCTAACCCTCTCCACTTCCTTTACACATTTAGTATCAGTGTCAGCACAGTGTGCCCTGATGGTGACAGGCTTGCTGGGGTGTACTGGAGCATACCACACACGGGGATGGGACACGCTTCCCGATTCACTGTTGGGTCTCGAGTGTAGCACCATGGGCCATCTGAGCTGTTGTCTGGGTTCCTGCAGTAGTTTTCAGTGAGGTCTTTATGAACAGTGGCATTAAATCTACGAGAAAAATCTGGTTAGGCTAGGAAGGAAAGACACCCTGGAGAGCCCTTTAGAGGTGTGCAGGAGGTGAACTTACTTAGGTATATGTGGGTATTTGCTCGTCCACGCTTGACATTCAATCCCTGATTTGGTGTAGCTGATTGTCCCGTGATAGTTCTGTCCCAGGTCATGAGAGCAGTTGCCTGTCAAAATCCCAGCATAATGTTAAGTCAGGAAATGAATGTTGTGTTTTTTCAAGGTCAGAGGTACCATCCCCAAATCCCTTTAACTTCTGATGCTCAGATGTGCTGGCACAAGCAGAGGCAATCTCTTCATGGGGTGGGAAGAGCTCACAGTGTAAGCTCTCTCTGCCTCATGCCACACCAGGGGGAACTCCCCCAGAGGCTCAGTGCTTTGCCTTGGCTGTAGGCACAGCTCAGGGCCCTTCTGAGAGGCTGTTCTCAGGGACACCTGACTGTGCTACAAGAAGGATAGCTACCCCAGGCTGTTTCAGTAGAGGAGTTGGGATGTTTGTCACATGGCTAGTGGGGAAATAGAGAATTTCAAACTCCACCCCTGTTGTTTTTCTTTCTAATCAGATGGCTCCACCAGCTTTAGAGACTACTTTTCCCTTACAAACTCTGTGGGAAACAAGTTCCTGGCACTCACTGTATCTGGGAGGTTGAGGTCAACGTGAATTTCTTACCTTCTAGACAAGCATCCAGAACTGTCCTGGACTTTCTCAGGCCCTGACATACTAGCAAGATAAGAAGAAAGAAACATATTATATGAAAGGAATCCAAATAAGCAGCATGATTTGAACCAGTTTAGCATCTAGGGACAAAACACAAATGCTTTATCCTGGAAAGTGAGCTCTTATAAGAGAGTAGGGAGCCATCTCTCCAAGATGGGACAGTGCATCCTAAGGGATTGCAGAGCACCTGCAGAACTTGAAGCAACTTACCTTGGTATTTTGACCAAAATGCCTCCTGTAAAAAAACAAAACAAAACAAAAAAACCACATATTTAAGGGCAGAGACAGAGAACATAAGACCTTGCTTAGCTGCTGCAACTCAAACCAGTAGGTGAATGCCCCGTGACAACAAATGAAACTAACTTAACTCTGTTGATACCAATTGCTGTGGAGTCCAACAAAGAAAAAAAAATCTGATATGAAAACACATTTCCACCTATCAGACTCAGGAATCAAGGGAGTACTGTTGTTTCTAAGGAGACCAAAGATGCTTATAACCTTCATCAGCCTGCAGAGGAAGCAGAGGCTGGGCCACAGTGCAGAAGTCTGAGGAGTTGAATGTAGAACTTTTAAGGCCACAGGTCCCATGTAGGTATTGATTAGCAAGTTGTGGAGTCTGAGAGTGATGGCTTTAGAAATACTCCTCAGAGGTTTGTTTTGCTGGATTAGGACTCCTGACTGTTCATCTGTTTACTGTTATTTTTGGGTGTGGAATTCAGGATGGATGGTGGTTTTGGGCCTAGGAGCAAATCCTGAAGGGATGCAGAGCAAAATTAGCAGAGGGAGTGGGTCTGGAAGCCATAAAAAGGGACAAACTGTGCCAGAGCTTCAGTTCAAAGGAGCCTGAGGCACATGCACTTGGTGTTTGGTTGCTAAGCCAGCTCTTCTGTGTGTGTCTGAGGCTGTGGCAGTTCATATGTGTGTGACACCATCCTGAATGAGCAGGAGGTGCAATTCAGGGCTGATGGTTAAGGGAAGACTCTGCTTTTCACGTAGCACTTAAAATAGAGAGAGAAGAAAAAGAACCTGGGCTTTGAGCTGCATTCCCTGAAGTGTCTCCCTAAGGGAAACTTCCTAAGGAAACCTGAGCTCTCCCTGGGGCACAGAAGCATCTTGGTGTCACAGCCCCTGCCTGCTGGTCTGTCACTACAGGGGTCAGCTGAGGGAATGTTTCTTGGGAACCCATGTGCCCTGTACATACCGTCTGAACGGTGGATTCAAGGGCTTCAAAAGCCTCCTCATAATTGCACGTCTCCTCCAGGCACTCTCTCTCCAGGTTTCCTTTCAGCATCTCTTCCAGAAATCCCTTGTTGGCACGTCTGGAGCGTTTGAGCAGTGACAGTGCCTGCCCCTTTTCCAGGAAAACTACCGGGTCAGAACACTGCCAGTCAAAGGGGTGCTCACAGCAGGAGGGCTCCTTTGTCTCCCCTTGTAATTTCCAAAACTCACACACAGCTGACATGGTCATCCCCCAGCCCGGCCTCCCCCCGTGCACCATATAAAGGAGGAGAAGCCCTGTCAGGTCCACCATACCTGATGTTCAGAGTAGGTTCTCTCCAGTGCATCCACTGGATCTGGCATCAATTAGGCAAAAGAAGTGACAGGAACCCTCTGCTATCCTGGACAAAGCTGCTCTGCTAACCTGCAGTTGGGCAGAGGCTTTTTTACTGAAATCTCCCTCCCAGCTATTGTGTGCCTGGCTTGCCAACCTCAGAGCACTGCAATAGGCACAGCTTGGTTCCATCCTCATGCTCAGAGACCCTGATTTAAGACCTGTAAACAGGTCTTCCCACACACAGCAGTGGTTCAGGGTGGACCTCACCTCATATTAAGAAAAGATAAATGAATTAGAGGCTCCAGTAAGAGAAAAGGAGCTGGAAGGCCCCATATTGTGTATGACCTAATGTTTAACTAAAGGAGAACTGGACAGGCAATGGAGAATTGCAGCCACCTGGATCAGCTGAGGAACTCTAGCCCCAAAAGGCCCAGTTGTGCTACACAAGGTCCTGGAGAGAGCCACGTTCTCCTTCTCCACTGTCTCCCAAGTGACCCACAAAATCCACTGAGCTGTTGTCACCAGCCTTTTCCACCAGCTGCTGGATGCTGCTGCATCCTCCTGTGCAGGAAAGCCCTGTGGTCTCTCCACTCTCAGCACCCTTTCACCCCCAGCTTCAGGCTATCAGAAGCCTTCTCAAGAAATCCTGCCACTGGCTTTATCCTTGGAAAGAAGTAACCCCATCTTTCTTCCTTCTCTCACCCAGTGGTACTGCCCTTCTCCCTGTGCCATCGAGTCTTACCTCCAGCTTGGCTCAGTGTGAGGTGCAGAAGGCTGAGAAGGAGCAGGCCCCTCAGTACACTGGTTTTGTTGTGCTCCATGCTGTACAGCCCTGGCTGCAGGGGAGATGCAAAGGGAGCAGAATAAGCAGAGTCACAGCCCCGCTAGGTTAATATTGAACCAGAATGAAGAAATAGGACTCCAGAGGTCGTGGTGTGTCAGGGACAGTGGGACTGAGGCTCCACTTATCTCTCCTCTCTTGGCATCTCTCCCTCCCTTCAGGGCATTTTCATTTTCTTACTTAATTGGTGGAAGCCAAGCAAATGGCTCCGAATCTCCACAGAACTGAAATTAGCATCCCATTTCATAACAGGGAAGGTTGCATGAGGAATGGGAGGACAATCTGGACCCAGGGAGAGCTAACTGGGGCTGGCACCAAGAGGTCTGTGCCAGCTCACTGTCACCCCAGCCAGAGCAGTTCACCCCTTTTCTCTCAGTGCCACTCTGCTTCCCTGCAGCTCTTGGCACCATCAGGGCATTCCCACCTCGTTGGCTCAGATCTCTTTCTCTCAGGCTGGACTGTAGTAACCTTGAACACAGCAAGACTTGGAGAGCCCCTTAACCATTCCCACTCTTCCTAGCTGCAAGCCCCCTGCTTTTTCCCCCTAAAGCCCAGTTGTCTTTTCTCCCTGTGTTTACCAGCAAGTTCAGCCCCAGCTCTTTTGACACCAGAGCACAGAGTTTTAATCTCTCTTCTCAGTCGGCCCTTCCAAGGAGCAGGAGAGCCTGCAACAGCCCTCGTGGAATTCAGATTTTCCTCCCAGTCAGGTCAGCAGTGGCACTGGCAGTGCGTGCTTCCCACGGTGGTAGAATTCCCAGCAGAATGGAGGAGGATAGAGAGGCATAAAGTTTGTGCTCCCCCTTTTATTCTCACACCAGTGGAACATTTAAAAAAGTACATCCAAAGGGAAAAAAGCTCTGATGAGCACAACCAAAACTAGCCAGGAAAACAAGAGCTTCCAGGAACAGGGAGGCAGGAATAGTCAGGATGTCATGACATCAGCTAGTCAGGCAAGAAAGGGACTGCCAGAGCTGGGAAAGCTCTAATAATTCCTTCAGCAAGCAGAAAACCCTCGGAGTGAGAAACCAGCAGAAAGCAGGGCAGGGTGGGGGTAGTCTCAGGATCTACCATATTGCACAGAAATGCTTTCTGCCAGCAGGGAGCATATTTTGTGCTGTGCCTCCGTGCAGCAGTTACCTCTGTAGTGTTTATCTCCGTAGGAGGAATGCAAATATTAGCATTAGGGTGGCTGAGGAATGACTCTGGACATCGGTACAAAGAGCAGTAGCAAAGACTTCCTCCCTCAGCTGAAGAGCATCTTCTCACCCTGTTCTCACCCACACACACCTCTGGATTTTGGAGAGACCTGGAGGAACAGCTGAGGTGACCGGGATGGAGGAGTGAGTGTGTGTGTGCCCAGGGTCAGGCACAACCCTGGAAACACCACGTTACTTTGCTAGTGGAAGCAGCATTTATTTAGGAGTGTGTAGGCAGGGACAGCAGGAGGCTTCAGGGCACAAACTGGTTCTGGAAGACTGGTGAAATCAGAGTTCCTGCCCTTACACACAGCAGCAGCTGCCACCACAGCTCCTCAGGGGTGGAGACAGTGCAAACAGCCCCATATCTTGCCCAGCTGGCAAGCAGAGGGCCCTGCTCAGGTGACAGAGAAGATAGCAGCTAGCAGAGTTTCTTTACTGTCTATATGGTAATTTGGGTCTCACATTGCAGGTGGGACAAGCCTCAGGGCATGACTGAGCAAGCCCATGTGAATGTGAATGCAGGGAAGGAATTGCCACCACAAGGTCACTGCCCATCCTCCTGTTGTAGTGATGAGAGAGACAGATGCTGCTGTGTTTTAGGGAGGTGTAACACACCCGTACAAGTGTTCATTAGGGATCTCAACAAGAAAGGCACCCAGACTCCCTAAAGTGTTGACTGAAAAATACCACTTGTTGGGGATAACATCAGAAGGTAAAATGGGAAAACATTAAATCATCTTACAGCCCTTCAGGTGCTGGAAACACAGCATCAGCCCATGCCACACTGGTGCCTGTGGCTCAAGTTCATCAGTCATGGTCTTCATCGTTTTTATAGGATTTTATCAGAAGTAAACAATTCTGTTTTTCATTTCTGCATATTCACAGAAGAATATTCTGCTTCACTCTGAGAAAAAGATGAGGAACACAGTGGTGGCATCATCACCAGGCACCAAGCAGAGGCAACCTATAGGCTCCCCAGTTAGGTTTAGCCAGCTGTGTTTATGCTGCAGCCAAGTGACATGTTCAGCAATGTCCTGCACCTTCTCATCTCATTTTTTTTCATGGCTCACCAGCGTATCTCACTTCCAATATTCTCAGTCTCTTTCTTTTTTCTTTCACTTCTGCATATGTCTGTGTTTCTTCATAATGACCAATCAGCCCTTATACTGCAGCTTAAGTCAACATTGTTATATTTATACATGTATTTTTACCATCTTCTTCTCTTTCCTTTAAATGAAAAGTGTTAGCATCTTTAGTGCTATTGTGTGTTATACAGGGTTAATTTTAAGCAATTCTAGATTACAGCAGTTAAGCTTGATTATCAGACAAGTATGAATATCCTCTATAACTTACCTATGTCAAATTTCTTGAATATTACTTCTGTTCTGGTTCCTACATTCATTCTGAAGCTTGAGCATTTGTTTAAAAAAATCACCTCACTGAAAACAAGCATACTGTCACTAAGTCTGGCTGCTTCTTCTCCAGTTGCTATTTTTTCCCTCTGTCAAACAGCACAAACCTATCTGCCAGGGCCATTGTTACCTGTAACTGCTGAAACTTTTGATCTCAAGATTACTCAAGGTTACATTAATCACTTAGGTTTCAACTATTTTTTTACGTTTGTTTTGTTTCATAATTGGAGATTTTTGCCCTATCGTGGGACATTTTCCAGGACACTTTCTTATCCTTTCTGGTATCCTACTAATATTAGTAACTAAAGACACTGGCTTCTGACATTATAGCCTTTTTTATTTTTCTAGTGTGCTTCTAGGATTCCTCTCTGTTTCTCCTGTTCTTCTGGTGGTTAGCACTTGGAGAGGTTAACCTCTTCTGCTTTTAAGATAAAAACCCATTGCTGGCATCATGACCAGGTGCTCAGGGGGAGCCACCTCTGGGGTCCTCAGTGAGGATTAGCTGGTTGAGTTTATCCTGCAGCCAAGTGCTACGTTCTGCATGGCACAGATCTGCCACTACCCACTCAGAGTTAACTGTTAGGTGAATAATGTTTCTGTGAAGACCTACTTATTCACTTTTTCTCTCCAGTTGCCTCAGAATAAAGAAAGTATTTACAGGCTGGCAGATTAAGCAATAGAGGCCTGGATTTTCCCCAGTTGCTCCCCCTTCTCTCACAGCACAGAGGGCACGTGCTTCAAAAACAACTCATGAACCCAGCTTCAGTGAGAGCACTTTGCAGCTGTGTCAATATTTGAAAACTGCAAGAGTTAGGATAGGCACCAAAGGGAGAGCAGTAGGAAGAACTGTAGCTTTGCATACGAGCCCACCACCTCCATGTCTGTGCTCCCAATGGTCCCTCTCCCACACTCAGGGCCACGACTGATCTCATCTGCCTCCCTGACTTTAAAGAAAATACCTACAATTAAACTAATAAACAAATTCAAAGATTTATTAGCTGAATTCACCTTCACTCACTTCACATCAAAGTGTTACATCAGGCTCTAGCACCTTGTCTACAAACTGGCTGAATATACGTCTACAAAAGCTGAATGTAGAAATTACAAAGAAAATTTTCAGATTGTCACCTTACTGCATTCCTAGCACCACTGATAGCCAGTTCTGCCTGGGGCTGTGTCACAGGGCCTTATTGCCACAGAGAGACAACAGACCTAGGGGGTTTGATGTTTTTTTTAATCCCATTTTAATATGTACAGAAGAAGATGAGCCAGGGCAGGCTGGGATAGTCACGTCCTGGTCTCAACCTCCACCACTTCTGCCACTGCTCCAAAGCCCACCCCTTCTTGGATGACAACCACATCATTGGGTGAACCCTCATCTTGCACTATAATGCATTTGTCCTCCTGTTCAGTGATGGTGATTTCAATCACGTCCCTTGCTGATGGCAAATGCCCAGCGGGCCTCCCATGTGCCCCAGGATTCGGGGGGCTGCCCTGAGACTGGTAAGCAGTAACACAGTGAGTGATCAGCAGCTCAGCCCCATTTGCTGGCCCCGGCCCCTCCACCACAGGCAACGTGGGCTCTGCTGCAGCCTCCTCCTGGTGGCCCTTCCTCTGAGGCTTCTTTGCCACCTGGGGCAGGTCCACAGCAAGCGAGGCCGCAGCAGCGCTGAGTCCCTCGGGGTCCTTTGCTGCCTTGTGGGTGAGCGCATGGCGCGCGAGGCCCTGGGGAAGGGCATAGCCCATGCCGCAGAGCTGGCACCGGTAGGGCTTGTCGGCCTGGTGGGACTTCTGGTGTCGCCGCAGCTTGGTGGCCAGGGCGTAGGCCTTGCCGCAGCGCTCGCAGCGGAACGGCCGCTCGCCGGCATGCAGGCGCTCGTGGGCGCGCAGCGTGTGGGGGTCCCGCAGCGCTTTGCCGCAGACGGCGCAGAGGTGGGCCTCCCCGGTGTGGGAGATGAGGTGCCGGCGCAGCTCGGGCAGCGCGGGGAAGGCGCTGCCGCAGAAGCGGCACCGGTGGGGCTTCTCGCCCGTGTGCAGGCGCAGGTGCTGGCGCAGGTGGCTCCGCTGCCGGAAGGCCCTGCTGCAGTGGGGACAGGGGTAGGGCCGCTCCCCGCTGTGCAGGCGCATGTGGCTGCGCAGGGAGCCGGGCTGNCACTGCGGGCACTGGAAAGGCCGCACGCCCCGGTGGGCCAGCAGGTGGGCTTTGAAGCTCTCCTCTGAACTGTAGCTCTTGCCACACTCCGTGCAGAGGAAGGGCTTGTGGCCAGCGTGGACAAAGCGGTGCTTCTTGAGGTGGCAGAGCTGCAGGAAGGCTTTGCCACACTCCCCGCAGCGGTGCCTGCGTTTGACCATCTCGTTCTGGGAGGGAGCTGTTGGTGGGGGGTCTGGGCTGCCAGAATGACCCTCCACCATCTCTGTGCACTCCTCCTGTTCCTTCTCCAGTAGGCCATTTTCACCAGGTTCTGGGGATGCCAGTTTGGAGTCTTTGGAAGCTTTGCTGTCTTTCTCGCAAGTCTCAACGCTCACTCCTTCAGAAGGATTGGGCTGCTGGGGTTTGTGCCCAGCTGTCCTGCCACCACAGTCCTCCATGCACTTCTGGAGCTGGCTGGACAGAGCATGCACTTTGCATGGCTTGACAACCACAGGAGCACTGAGTCGAACCCCATTTGAGCGTGACAACAGATCCATGTCTCCCAGACACGCCTCTTTATGGCCCATCTCCACTTTTTCTGCTGAAGACCTGTGATCCACACCCTTGCCCCTGTCAGTGGCCTCAATGGTTGAGATGGTCTCGAGGTGCAGATCCTCAGTCCTCAGCACCTGGGCTTGCCATGGCTGGCATTGGGAAGTTGTCCTTTCCTCATCTTGCAGCCTGTGGAAACCCGTGAGGAGTGGCCTCCTCACCTCAGCAGGGACATCAAGGACTGCGGCGTCCTCAGCTACCACCTCAGAGACATTGAGATCCCCTGCACAAACACAAAAGCATCATTAATGAAGTGCATGCTGGCTATGATACGGTATGATTGCTGCAGCATCATGAACCTCGGACACTGATCACTGCTCTCCAGCAATTCCAAGACTCTGGAGTGAAAGCCATGACTTCTGCAACCCTTTTTTCGTTTACACTGGGGGAGCTAGGGAAAATCCCAGCTCTCCCCACTGACAGTGCAGCATTCTAGCATGTCACTGCCACCATTTCCAAGAGCCATCGCGAGTGCCATACAGCAGAGCAGCTCCTTCCCGCTGCCAAGCGACACCGACTCAGGATATCGATCCGGAGAGGCTGTCGGGGGCAGAGGCCGGCGCACAGACAGCCGCCAAGGACATCACAGGACCGGGCCGGCCGCTCCAGCGCGGTACCGACCCGCGAGGGGACCCACCTGCCATGGGCTCCGCCGCCGTCCCGCCGGGAGAGGTCCCGTCCCCCTGCGCCTCGGCCGCCGGCCGCCTCCTCGTCGCGGCCTCCCGTGGCACCGCTATCCCTTCGCCTCCGGCCGACTGCAGCTCCTCCGCCTCGGCCCCGCGNTATACACATCTGATGAGGGTATTTCTGAGGGAAAGGCTGGGCCCGGGTCCTTGCTGACCGTCCCGCCCGGAGGCAGCGGGAAGACCCCGTCTGGTAAAGGGCCGAGGTCCCGGTGCCTGGGCGGGGAGTGCGAGGGCTCGGAGGCCGCGGAGCTTGAGTCACTTCTTTGGCGTTGGCAGTGTGGCAGGTTGCTGGGGTGGGAAAGCGGAGCCGGGCCGGGCTCCAGCCCGTGCTGCTGCTGCTGCTGCCGCCTCCTTGTCCCGTCCGTCCCCGGCGGTGGCACCGGCCGGTGTCAGAGCAGCGGCAGAGGAGGGGGTGACCGGCCTGGTCATGCAGCTGGCACGAAGTTGGGGTTTTCTTTTAACTGCGTAAAGAGTCTGTTACTTGGATCGTGAAGTTGGCCCCGGGTTGCCACCGCAGCTCAGCCCGGAGGGAACGGGGGAGAGGAGGAGGAGGAGGAGGAGGAGGAGAGATGCAGGTCCCGAAGGCTTAGGCGCAGGCTCGATGCTCGGTGCCGCGGCTCTTGGAGAGGAAGCTGATCGCTGTGCTTTTGATCTGGGAGCCTGCAGAGAACCACTAAGAGGAGCTTGATTGCCAGCTGGGATGGATTTCCAGTGGACCTGGAGGTGGCCTTTCAGTAAAGGGTTTGGGGTGAGACTGGGGAAGGAAGGATGCTCGTTTTAAAAGCTGCTACAGGAAGGAAGGTCCAGGCAGTAGTGTTGTGTCCTGAGTTAGCTGGTCATGGTACACCAGACAGAGCAGGTCTGGCTCTTGACCCTTTGAATCTTCCAGGGTAGTTCTTGGGTAGTGATGCTCTTGGTGCTATGAGAGTCCTGATGAGAGGGAAGACTGGGGCTGGGTGTTCTCAGTGAGCCTTGGAAGTGAGAACTTGGAAGGTCTGCTTGTTACTGAGTAACTACTTTTTAAATTTATTTATTTATTTTATTTTTTTTCCAGTGTGCTTGATTTTTAGACCATAGTGTCACAAAAATAATACAGTCACCCCAGAAATGGGATTCCTTTGGATCTGAGCATTCCTTGTTAGTCAGGCAGGGAAGAAGCAGCCACTTGGCTTTTGTAATTCTTTACTGTGTTTAAGTACTGGTCCAGGGTGTGGTGTACACGTGTGGATGTATTTTGATCTTTAGACTGAATTAGTAGTACCTCTCCAGGAAAATCAGGAAAAGGAACCTGCCAAGGAGGTGCAGCTTAGAAATAAATGGTGGTAAAGCAGTGAAACTGGAACTGCAGGTAAAAATAATCTGTGTGAACAGCAGCTACCATACTTCACAGGTACAAGTGAACTGTCTTTTGGGGATAAATTTTGGTGAGATCTTGTATAAAGAGTCTCCAGCTTAAAATTTGTGTGCAAATTGTATTTGAAAGGACTGAGGCTTCTTTCCTTCAGCAGAACAGGCTGCTCTGCAGCACACAGCTCTGTGGTGAAGAAGGTACATTTTTATTAGACAACAGTTGTTCTGGCCAACCTGTGTAAGTACAGAAAACATACTTAAATACTTGGAAAAAGGGAAAGAATTGGCTCTTTTAGAGCTTGGCAGGGAGTAAATGCTTCTCATGTCAAGTTCAGTTTTTAAATGTGTGACTGGGCTTTGTGCTTTTAAAAAAATCTAGGTACACAATTTTAATTTTTCTTACATGATGATTGGCTACAGAAGGTACATCACCTGCATCTTGCAATGACATGTAGCTAAAAGAGGTTCTTAAATTGTGTTATATCTGGTGAAATGCTTTTTTTTTAACCACCATTTCACCCTTGCCCTGGTACAGAATGGAGTTTCTGTTCAATTACACCTCCTGGTTATGGGTCAGTTGGGAATGCTCTGGGAACAATCTCATGCAGCTGCATGGCTAGGAAGTAAAATGTGTACCCTTATACTAAGATCCCCAAGTTGTTTCTGATATCCTAACTCCAGGTCTCTCCATCTCAGTGATTTGCTAGTTCTGAGACAGAGGATTATATTTTTTTAAACTCTTCTAAGTTTACCTGATGTGACCCTGTGCTATTTGTCTTCTGCACTGTTGGGGAAGGGCTGGGGAATGTTCTGCAAAAGAGTTCTGTTGGAGCTACAGTCTGCTTCACTAGAAGGACCTAAAATCTAAGAAGTCTTCTGCTCTCCATCCTCCTGCCATTAATATTTGTGCCTTGGAGCACTAGCCTAGAGCCAGGGACTGGGGCAGCATGCCTGGCTGTGAAAAGCACATGGGGGGCAGCTGGGGAGTCTGGTCTGTCTGTCCAATGAGCAAGGAAGGTTTTGGCAAGAGTAATATTCATTGGGCTCTCCTCCAGGGTGGAGCTGTAAGGATCCTACTAAAAACTTCTTCTGCCACATGGTGCCACCCTAGCATTAATTTTTGATGCTTGAGGGGAAATCCCCCAGTACTGTCTGGTAACCAGCATTCTGCCTCTGACCAAGCACTGCAAGTTGAGTGTGAAGCCAAGTTATGAGCTGTGTAGGGACAAGTGAGGACACTTGGTGTCTTGCTGGCCCTGTGGCAGCACTGTCACTGCTCTGTGGGAAGATTTGGATTTAGGGCCTTGCTTTGGGGACAGTGTTGCAGCAGGGCACCCCTGCTCATGAATGTCACATGAAAGGCATCTCAGTGACTGGCAGCAGCTGAACTTAAGTCCTCTGTCCCCACCAGGTTGAGGAAGTCCCCAGGAGCTGGGAATGCTGACAGGCTGATGTGGGGAGGGCATGGAAGCTTCTTCAGCCTGAGGTGCTGGGTTGTAGGGCAGCTGGTCTGCCTCAGCAATGCTTTAAGCACAGAGAGTCACAGGAGTGGGTGCCTGGGGTGTTGCCATAGAAATGGGATCAGCTGCTAGGGGTGGGTAGTCCTTGTCTCTCAGCTCTGTTGCTGTGTGATTCCAGCATGAGCTCATGGTGGAAAGGAGCCTGAATTCTTGCTCCTTGTTCCTTGGAGGTCAGACAGCATTCACAGCTCTCACTGGAGGTTTGGGTTTGGGTCTCCAGGTCTCTGCTTGGCTGCAGTGGTCAGACCCTGTGTGTTCTCTGCTGTCCCATTGATGTGCTGCCTGTATATGTGTTGCTCTTTCCTAATTCTGGAATCTAATTTCATTTGCTTAGCAATAGCTCCCTGCCTTTTCAGAGCCCCAGAGAGGTAAAACTTGGTTGTAAACTGGTAGCAGATACGAGAAGGCAGGAGGTAGTAAGTGTAAGAGTGATCAAGCCAGATAGGGCAAACACTGAATATGCAATTCCCTCTGCTCACAAAATGCATATCCCTACCCTTGGCCACAAGTGTTGCCCTAAGCCTTCCAGTGCTTAGTCTCTCACAGTTTTTATTCTTTGTGCCCACATCCAAGTAGCTGTTTCTTCATTTTCTCTGGATAAATACACACATTCGAGCTCTAGGTATGGAAGATGCAAAGCATTGTTGCCCCCCTCCATTCTGCTGAAGGAAATAGCTTTACTGTGCATATAATCTTTCCACACAAAGGCCTTGTGCCTCCTCAGATCATCTTTGAGCCCTCTGCTCTCCTCATAATGCAAAACAAGCACAGGGCAGTGTGGGAAACAGCATTACAGAGTTTCACTGATGCAGAGAGTCATTTTGTTTTGCTACAGTTCCTCTTGGCTTGCTGCCTGCTGGCCTCTGAGTTACTGTCCGTGTGGTCTGTGTGAGCCATCCCGATCTGTGACCTCATCCTTTCTAGTGTTTCCTTGTGTATTCCCAGGATGCTTACTCTAGAGCATACCAGTTGTTTCCTTGGGGACCATCCCTAAGAACTGGTACCCCTAGGAGGTGCTGGATGCTAAGTCCCAAGGTTGATGTGTGTTCTGCTCCAGGTGAAAGTGAGAGACATTTGCAAGCAACAGCATACACACAGCTGTCTGTTTCTTGGACCCTCTTAATTCTTTGGTTGTCTCAGTGTGATGGCATGCTTGGTGAAAAATACTCATCTAAGCAATCAAATTAAATTTGATTTAAACTCATCAAATTAAAGAGAGAATTCCTTCCTGCTTGCTGCCCTGATGGAGGAAGGATTTGCTGGGTGATGCTGAAAAGAGGGGGTTGCATATGTATTGTTCTCCCTTGTCTGATCAGCTCAGCCTATGAAATCCTGTTTTAAGAAGCAGTTCACTGTGTTCAGGTCCCAGCACACTGAAGCACCCACTTCAGTGCTACTGAGAGCTCTGGCCCTCCTTTATGGGTGGAAGGGGGGGTGATTCCTGGGAAAGCTTCCAGCACTGTGTCCAACTGTGGAAAGAGCTGGGCTTTGTGCCAGCCCTTCGGAGGGAGGGGGAGCTGAGAGCTGGTACAGTGAGTGCATGAGCCAGGGGCTGGTGTAGCCTGTCACCTTCCTCAGTGTCCCTACTGCTGCTTCTGTTTCAGGAGAGTGACTCCTCAGGACAGAGCTGTGGTGAAGCAGAGCCTGGCTGAGAGGGTTAGTGCAGGCTCCTGATGGCCTTTTTGGCCATTGCCACAGAAGAATCTGACATATGTCCTGACATATGTCAGTGCTCCTGGCTTGGAGAAGGAGTTCCTGCCTGTGTTAAGGAGGAGGGGAATTAATAAGGGAGGATTTGGGTAAAATCAGTGAGAAGAGGAAGAGCCTCTATGGGGAGGTGAAGTTGTGATCTCTGTGTCTCACCTACCCATCTCTGCAGTCCTCATTCTAGACACTGCAAAATAAAGTGCAGTATTTGGGGACCATGGCTACAGACCCACTCTCGGAGCTTCAGGATGACCTAAACCTGGATGATACTAACCAGTCCCTCAGCCAGCTCAAACTGGCCTCCATAGATGATAAGAGCTGGCCAGAAGATGAAGCTCCTGCTTTTCTCAAATCAGGTAAGTATCTTTGTTTGGCTTCTGGGGTTTGGCCAAAAATCAGTTGTTTGTCTTGCAGCATTGTGGTCCTATCTACACTCACAGAGAGCCCCAGCTCCATTTGAAAGCTTTATAGGCACATCTTAATCTTGCACCACACCCAAGTGGATGAGTCCTGCCATTGAACAGCACCAAAAAGATCAGAGCCAACTGATAAAAATATACTCTTCTCAGTCACAGGACTGAGGTTGGCTGCACTTATGTGCTGACAGTACAGATATGCTGCAAGTTCCTGCTTGTCCTCTATTATGTTCTCTTGCAGGATAGTTTGGCCTTCCTGAGGGGAAGGGTCTTAAACTTTAATGTGGGAGGTGGGGTTGGAGATCTGAGGTGTTGCTCTGAAATCCTGTGCTGTGGATTACTGCCCAAAGAGGTCAGGGAAAATAGGGGATGAGATTAAGATCCTCCTGCTCCAAAGAGCCATGATGGTGCCCTTGGGTGTTGGTCTTTGTGAATGTTTGTGACACATCTGAATAGTCACTTTTAAAAGAGTATCCAGTCTCAGGGACATGTGTGAACCTCATAGGATTGGCAGGTCTCTTCTGGAGACATAGCTGTTCTCTCCCACTCAGAATTTCAGCACTGAGTTTCTGCATGTATTAGTCCCCCCATATTGAAGAGCCATTGTTTTTCATCCTCTATCATGGTGCTTCAAATCACTTCTAATTGCTTGTTTCTTGTGTTTTGTACAGAGGACTCCAAAAGCTCCCCTGAGCCTGTCACTCACTTGCAGTGGGATGATCCCTACTATGATATTGCCAGGCACCACATCGTGGAAGTAGCAGGTAGTGATCTTGCTTTTTCTCCTTTGATGTCTTCACAGCTGGACTGAGGAAGGGGCTTTCTAATAAAACACTGGGGGCATCTGCTTTGTGCCAGCCCAAGTGGGAATGACAGCTGGCATCAGAAAGAGAAGGAGCACTGAATTTTTTAAGTGTTGGTGGTACTGGTAATTTTCCATTGACCTGGGTTAATCTTGGATTCCTTCTTGGCTCGTGCTGTCATGATTATATTGTTAGCTGAATTGTTTTAGATGTGGCTTTTGACTATATCCTCAGCACAAGTTATGGGTTTTGCATGATAATTCCATGGAAATTACCTAGACATGCAGTACAGCTGCAAGGTCCTCAATTGACTGAGGAATCTACAGTAGGTCTGGCAGATCTCCATAAGATCTAAATTGGCCAGAGCTTATCATCCTGTACAGAAACAGCATTTGCAGAAATCTGAAATAGAGGGAATAGGCCTGTGTTCCACCCCAAGGAAAGACCTGAGCATTCAGGGACATTCAGAATTTTTCTGTGAGATTGTCTTATCCATACACTAACCCTTGGTGATTCACTTCTGGGATCTCCATAAGAAAGAGTTCTGGGGGTACTTTTTAGTGTGTTAAGTCTGAAGAAAGGGTAATCCCAGTCTCAGCCTGTCTTGCATTTCTTGTTTGTGGGCTTCTTCAACCTGCTGAGACTTGATCACACTTCTCAATTAACTACAGCCACCTCCTACCCCTTCTATTGCCATTTCTCTGTACCTTGGTACCAGCCTCACATGTGAATTTGCTGCAGAGGCACAAGCTGGAGTCCTCCTGATTCAGAGTTGTTCTGCATCAGGGTTTGACCAGAGAGGGAAGTTTCTCAGACACTTGCCTTGCTAAGAGCTGTCCTTTCACTCTTTTCTGTTCCATCCTTTTGGGAGCAAAGCTATAATGGCAAACTCAAACCAATGTTCTCCTCTGTGTCTCTGGCTGCTCAGGTTGACAGGCCAAGTGTTCAGCATTTGGGCCATTATGTCTTGTAGATTTTGCCACAGGTGCTTTCATTTTTTAACACGTTTCAGCTGCCTTCTCTTGGGGCTGGAGTTTTGGGATTGGTTGGGGTTAATAGAGGCCTTCACCCTGGTCTCTGTACTGCTGAAGCTGGGGAGGGATGGATGTCTGGACTCCATTATTTTAGTGATAACACTTAGAATATTGGGAATCTGAACTGCAGAGGGAAGTGGTGTTTCTGGACTCTGGGAGCTGGGGAGTTAAATCATACTGTTGTTCTCTTCAGGCAAAGCTTCAGAGGAGGTACTTAGCAGAGATTTAGATCAGAGACACGGATAAGGCTGGAATGTCAGCCCAAACCTAGGATATACTTTGGGTGCCACCTTCTGACCCCAAGCTCCAGTCTTTAGGTGGGATTTCTATTCCAAGGTGACATTACTTTATTCTTTTTTTCACAGGCTCCCTGAGTGGAGTGTCACTCCAATGGAGGTGTGTCTCAGTGGCTGTTGGAAAGCAGCCATTTGACATGTTTTCTAGCATAGCAAATATAGAATTATGTAACTTCCTGGAAGGATTTTGGAGTAGTGTGATGGCTGACTGGGAGGTGTGCCTGCATTCTGAAAGGGATTTCTTTCCCATTTGTATTTTAAAACTGTGAGTGAGCTCTGTGTCCCTGTTGTGTCTGTGTAGTGCAGAAGCAGCTCTGAGAAGCTGCTGTTGTTGGCTGTTTCTAGGCATTCTTTACCAATAGTTGGTTCATGTGAAAGCCTCTGATGATCCCCCACACACAGAGAATGTGGTGCAATGCCCTTTCTTGGCATCTGAAGAGCTGAAAGCACAGCTCTTGATAGTGGATTTGCTTCTGTGGAGTTTTGAGACTTGCTGGTGTCTCATCTAGAAGCAGGATTCATGAAGTTGATCAGAGGGGTCTTTGTTGTAATCTGGGCTCTGGTGGCTAAAACTGTTCAGTTTTTCTGGTCAGTAATCAATAATGTTAACAGCTCAGAGGATCAGAGTTATGTTCTCTGGGCTGTAGCTGGAGGCAAACAAACTGGGAAAATCTGGAAAAATCCTATTAGAAGTAGCCTGGAGAATCAAAATCTCACTGGAGGATTAAAATGGGACTGTTTGGATCTGGCTCTGCTGACAGAGTTGTGCTTGTCAGCACCTTCTGGTGCAATGTATGCTTTGCATGCTGAGCCTGAAACAAAACAGCTCCACCCCAGCTCTCTTGTAAAGAGAATGGCAGCAGTTCAGGAACAGTTTTATCCTTTCTGCTGATTTATGAGCTTTCTTTTCTGTGTTCTTCCCTGTTCTGCACTTCAGAGCAGAAGGCGTGTGGCTGACACTGTTCCTGCCTTCACTGAAATGTATTCTGGGATGATGCTGCTATTTTGAGACAAAGATAGAAGGCTGGTTCCCAGTCCCTCCATGATCCCAGGGTCATCCTGTGTGGTCAGAAAAGTAATTGCTTCTCATGGGATGGGTGCATGGTGTTAAGAACTTATTAAAAGCCCAGTTTTGATGACAGAAATTTAGTGCATTCATTTTCCAGATGACCTTAATTTCTGATTCAGTTCAAGACATGCTGGGTTGGCATACCCTGGCTATCTGGCCTGAAGAGGGAAAATAATATTGGAAAACATGCATAGTTGGTTTGAAAAATAAGGTCTTTTGAGTTTGTTTTTCATTTCAAAATAGTTCAGCAGTTCCCTGGAGACTCTGGGGACTGGGATCTTCCAGGAAGAGGCTGTCCATGGGGGAGGAGAAGACTGTCCTGTGCAGTGAGTGGTGTGTCACAGGAAGATGGCAGCAAAAAAGCATCCAGGCCACAGTTCCAAGGGAGTACTGTGGCATTGTTATGAATTGGAATATTTTAGTTTTGGGAAATCTTCCTTTGATCTTGTGATTCAGTGCTTTTCTGAAGGAAGGAGGTGATGCTCTTCTGCCTATCCTTTCAGACCTGCCTTAAGGTATGTGTTTCTGGAGGGATTTATGCAGGCTCTGGAGAGGTCCCTTCATGGTTGTGCTCTTTTGGATTCTGAGTTCCTCTTTTTCTTGAAGCATTATACCAGAAAAAAATTCATCTTTACATGTGGCCAGAAGTTGGAGCAGAGGTGGCACAAGCCACTTTTACAAAGCGTCAGAGGAAATGCAGGCTTCTGGTTAAAGGCTGTTGAGGAACTACCCAAATTTGTTACATTTTAAGAGTTCCTGTATCCTCCTGCTAATTCTTACATGGCAAAGGTGCTGCTTGCATCTCCTTTGGACTCGAGGCAGGCTGGAGTGATGTAGTTTCAGCCTTGAATTTTAGCAGAGGAGGTCTCTGGAGATGGCAGTGCCTACTGGAAGCCTGGAGCTGTGTGGGAAGAGCAGGGCTCTCAGCTGCTCTTTGGCAAATGTTTTCCTTCCTTGTTTTTCTGTCCAGTCTAAAATACTGGTCTTGTCTTTGTGGTCAAGATGCAAAACTATAGCTAGGAAATGCATCAATCAGCCTTCCCATTTCACACAAGAACTGCCTTTCTTACTTTGGGGGTAAGAAAACCTAGGCTTAACATATGATTCCTGTATGAAGTGCTGCCTCACACCATCAAGGAGCAGTTTGCAGAGAAGGCATGACAGTGCTGTGGCAAAACAAGGAGGGGAGGTACCTTCTTGGGTGTCACTAGACTGAAAGTGCAGGTTGAATAATGACACTTTTTGGTGGTGAATCAGGTACCAAACCTACCTGAAAAGCATTGGGGCTGGATGTTGGCTGCAGATGCCAAAGTTGTAGCTTGGTGCTGATGATCATCACTGCTGGTGATTGACGTGGGGAGGTAGAATCAGTCTTGGAGCAAGAGTAGCTGTTGTTGTGCTGAGCAGGGAAAGGTAAAAGTTTCAGAAAAGAGACTTGTGTTGAATGCATGTTGCAGTGTGTCTTTGGCTAATGGGCTCAGCAAGGGCCCCTGGTAGCAACAGTCCTTTTCCCTTCCCCCTGGTGCAATATTATTATTTGCTCTATGAGCACAGGGTGCCTGCATTTCTGCTGCTTTTGGATATAATTTCTGGCTTGTTTGGTTTTCCTCTGTAAAAGTATTTGTATCATTTGAATGCTGAGTTGCTTCTGTAGAATTGGGCCCATCCAAAGCAAGCCCAGCTTCTGCACCATGTTTTGACATATGAGATCAAGGGAATGGAGAGTTCCTAAGGGATTCTAAAGTTTCTTAGGGAGACCAAGGGAATGGAGTGTATCTAGAGCCTTGCTCTGCTCAGGCTCCTGTTGATAGGTCCATGTGGTTCTCTTGAGCATATAGCTGTGGGAGTGATGGAAAGGGACTGGGCATGGCAATAAATGCCTTCATGGACCTCTCCCTTCCCAGAGAAACCTTTTTTTCTTTTTCTAATTGGCAGGTTTGGGTGGTGGTTAGTTTTTGTTTTTAATTTTTATTCAGAGTATACTAATTTTGCAAAAAGCTGTGGGTGTATTGAAGATATAAATTGCTCCCATCTTCAGCTTATTGGTGGAATTTAGCAGTCTGTTGGATGTGTTACTCATATGGTATGATGCCATTCTCTATGAAGAGAAGTTGTTCTGAAGGACCTTCACACTTCTGAAGTTGTTGAAAGGACCCTGATGTTCAGAATTAGTTGCATTTAACCCTTTCTAAAGTGGCAGTACTGCACTTGCCATTTTGGTGGTAGGGGAGGTGTAACAGTAAGGGCCAGAAATTTAACTGTGACTGTACAGAACTAGTTGCAAATTCAAGAAAGAGACTCAGCAACCAGGAGCTGCTTTTGCCACCTCTCATGGTTAGATAAGGTTGCTTTGGAGAAGAGGCTGGGGGAAAAGATGAAACAGGAGTAGCCTCAGAGCAACTG
This sequence comes from Florisuga fusca, assembly GCA_038090715.1. Lineage (NCBI taxonomy): Eukaryota > Metazoa > Chordata > Aves > Apodiformes > Trochilidae > Florisuga > Florisuga fusca. The sequence continues at coordinate 3,980,167 of JAAWXA010000028.1, forward strand.
CTGCAAGACAGCAACTAAATACATCCCAGTGGCAATCTGACTGGGCTCTGAGACTTTATTTATACTCACAACTACATTCTGGGAAAGAGTGCAAAGCTTGGCTTGCTATAACTTTGTTTCTGTTCCTACAGACCAGGGTGCACTTGATGGGGCCCAACCAGGTAGGTAGATTTTTTGTGACACTAACATTTGGTACTGTAGATCATGGTATTACTTTAGCATGACTGTGGCTTGTAGCTGGACTGTCTCAGGGGAGCCCAAACTTTGCTCAGCCTTAGGCTGCACTGGAAACTTTCCAGGAGTCGAAAGGCTGCACAAAATTATTGTCTGAGGGTTGCACCTCTGCCTCAGGCACAGCAGAATCACCTGAGCCAAATTTGGCATGTGGGCTTTACTTTAGGCACTTTGGGGCTCTTGGGTCTCAGTGTAAAACCTGTTCCTCTTCTGTCATGGTGGTGGCCTGCTTGGACTAGTTCAGTTGGAGCTCAGATTTAACCTCTTTGTTATGGGGGCTTTGGAAGTTGGTCCTAGGATTGCTTCCTGTTACCTGGTGTGATCTCCTGCTGTGCTCCAGTGCTAAGCAGCTGGCCCTTGTACTGGATTCTCCAGCTGAAAGCAACTGTTCTCTATTTCTTCTCCATTTGGCTGCAGAGATGCTGTGTTTTGGTAACTGGTTCCTCATTTTATCCTGAAGCTGTGCTAGGCTGCTCTGTGTTTGCTGAGCATTTGTTAATGCTCTCTGGACTTCAGTCCCAAGCCTGAAGAATTTGACTGCTGGTGCCTTCACACTTGTAAATGTAGATGAAAAGTAGTTTTGGTGTGAAGTTCTTTGGAACAGCAGACTAAGACCTTTCCATGGGAATGCTGATCCTCACTGCCTCATTGCATGGGCTCTTCTCCCCCATTTGCCATGCTCTGAGCCATCCTCCCATTTTGCATTCCTTTATCTCACCCTCTGGTGTATTTTATACCAGAGCTGTAGACACTTGGTAAATAAGGATTTATGATCCTGGCAGTGTTTGGATATTGAGAATATCTATGTGTAAGATGTCATGTATTAAAATACTTCTACTTTGAGGTCCTGTCTTTCTTTTCCTGAGGGGCTAAATCAATTTTGTAATTAAACAAGCAGCTAAAATCTACCACACTTGAACACTGCCCAACTGTGTCATAAGCTTGGCAGGAACCTGGAATTCCATTAGAGAAGTTTTTTACTGACAGTTGTGCTGATAAACTTCTAAGCTTTGCGAAACTTGTGAAGGTAGTGTTCCAGAATGATGTGGTGCTGTCCTCTTCTTGACCCTGAAGTCTGTTAACTTTACTGTCTTAATAATAACATTTGCTTTTGGTGGCAAGTTTTATCTGTCTGCCTTCTCTTGGTGTCAAAGTACCAGGATTTTCTCTTGAATTTTTCATCAAGGTGGGCCCTCAGTTGAGGGTACCTGGTGAAGGTAGGAAGGAACAGAGTCCCTGGACAGCAGTTATGCTGCCAGTGAGCAATGTGACACCCTCCAGCCATGGCAGGAAAGATGATGGATATATTTCAGGAGAACTACCAAGAAATACATACCAGGATTTGCAAGTCCAAGTGTTTTCCATGTTGGCTGTACAGGACCATTTAATCCAGAGTCCTGTCTCAGGACAGGAGTGCTGCCTGGATATGAATTTCTACTCTGATACGTTTGCATTGCTGCAGGTTGATCTGAAACATTAGCCTTGGTATCTAAATTTCAGCCCTTGTGGAAGTATGGTCCTGCACTGATGGCTTGGAGCCACAGCAGTGATGCTGCTTGCCTTTTGTCTCAGCAGTGCACTGAATCACAGAATCACAGAATCATCTGGGTTGGAAAGGACCTCTGAGATCATCAAGTCCAACCCTTGATCCACTGCCACCATGGTTGTTCCCAGACCATGGCACTGAGTGCCACATCAGTCTTTTCTTAAAAACCTCCAGGGATGAAGAACCTACCACCTCCTGGAAGAACCTCCCTGGGCACCCCATTCCAATGCCTGATCACCCTCTCTGGAAAGAATTTCTTCCTAATATCCAACCTAACCCTCCCCTGGCAGAGCTTAATCCATGCCCTCTTTTCTCTTACTGAGAGGTGCCTGGGAGGAGAGACCAACCCCCCCTGGCTCCAACCTCCTTTCAGGGAGTTGTAGAGAGTGATGAGGTCTCCCCTGAGCCTCCTCTTCTCCAGGCTGAACAGCCCCAGCTCCCTCAGCCTCTCCTCATAGGATCTGTGCTCCAGTCCCTTCACGAGCCTGGTTGCCCTCCTTTGGACCTGCTCCAGGACCTCAATATCCTTCCTGAACTGAGGGGCCCAGAACTGGACACAGTACTCGAGGTGTGGCCACACCAGCGCTGAGTACAGGGGCAGAACCACTTCCTTGGACCTGCTGGCCACGCTGTTCCTGATACAGGCCAGGATGCCATTGGCCTTCTTGGCCACCCGGGCACACTGCTGGCTCATGTTCAGCTTCTTGTCAATACAGACTCCCAGGTCCCTTTCTGCCACTCTGTGCCCAGCCTGGAGCTCCCCATGGGGTTGTTGTGTTGAACCTCATCCCATTGGAATCAGCCCAACTCTCCAGTCTGTCCAGGTCCCTCTGCAGAGCCCTCCTGCCTTCCAGCTGATCCACACTCCCCCCCAGCTTAGTGTCATCTGCAAATTTGCTAATTATGGACTCAATCCCCTCATCTAAATCACCAGTGAAGATATTAAACAGAACTGGGCCCAACACTGATCCCTGGGGGACACCACTAGTGACCGGCCGCCAATTGGATCAGCACCGTTCAGCACCACTCTCTGGTGGCCTCCAGCAGTTCCTAACCCAGCACAGGGTGCTCCTGTCTGAGCCATGGGCTGACAGCTTTTCCAGGAGAATTCTATGGGAGACGGTGTCAAAGGCTTTGCTGAAGTCCAAGTAGACACTGGAAATGCTGCTTTTTGGGTGAGAAGGAAAACTGAGGCTTAGAAGCACAGCAACAGTGTTCAGGAGAATTAGCATGTCCAGCAGTGCACAAGTTAATATCTCTTCAGATGAGCAGCTGTCTTGACTAGAGAGGCTTCACATATTGGCTACTCTCTTGCTCCTTGTTAAAAAAAAAATAAATTAAATATCTGAATTAAATGCCGTAGGGAAGTAGTTTAATTCCATTGAAAGTATTTTTTATGTGTGAACTTGCTAACAAAGTTGTGCACATTGTTGGGGTGCTCTCTGGGTACTAATGGTATATAATTGCTTTTTTATTGGCTTGCTGTTAACTATTGAGCATTCCTTGTCTGGGAGAAGTAGGAGACAGTCTGTGAAGCTGAGTGATTCCTTCATGGTCTGTAGTTGTGTGCAGTGGAAACTTTGGCTATTTGCAATTGCAAACAAGGGCTGAAGACCTAGATACATAAGATGAATATTGCAAAGAGGAAAGCAAACAGTTCCAAGAGAGGGAGCATCTGGGAAAGATCAAATGTGGTAAGAATCTGTTGAGTAAGAGACAGAGAGGCCACCTCTCCGACTGCCAAGAATGCATGGAATGGGCCTTAGGTTCTTGTTGATAAATTAGAATAACTTATTGGTCAGCTTTGATGCTGAAATTTGAATTTTGTCGTGTCTGGAGGAACCAGACAGATCTGATAGGTATCAGGTGAAAACAAGGTCTGCAGTCAGGTGGTTTGAAGGTGTCTGTGTTGGCAGGCTGAGCTCAGTGTGATGAAACTGGAGTGAAACCCACAACTCAGTAATGGACACGCTGGTTCCTGTGTAGGCCTCATGCATAGATTCATTTTATTTTGGAAGGCAAAATGGGAGACTCCTTTATCAGTCGTTCAGGTGACTAGAGATTATCTTTTGGTGTACTTGGCCCTGGTAGTTTTCTTGGGGAAATATGCATCTCCTGTTTGGCAAAATCATGGATTGTCCATTTTTTCCTTTACCAGGGATCCCAGACATTTTTACCAAGGCTACATAAGGAACATGATTCTAGACTTTGTGTAGGCCTTTTCCATAGGCTTTCTTGTCATTCCAGAGGAAGGTGTTTAAGCTATGTGCTGCCTGACTTGTGACTTGTCAGGCGTGGAAACCAGTGCCCAGGAGCTTGAGCTGACTTGTGTGGCCACCTACAACATCACATGAACATGGTGCTGTGCTGCAGTTCTTCACAACCAGGGCCTTGGTCAAGCTTGCAGTCTGCTTCTGGCCCTCTGGGGTGAAATGCAGCCTCTCAGTTCACTGAAGGTAGAACCTATTCTGACTTCAGCACAGAGCTATGATCTATAAAGATCTTTAGCCTTACTGATCTCTTTCATCACTAAAAAACTCAGCAGATTCTCCAGTGCTGCCATCTTTTTGCAGACAGGACCCTTTGTCTTGCAGGTGGAGACATATGAGTGGCTCAAGACCACTGGGAATATTCAAAATATTCCATATTCCCTGCCTAGGACTTTGTAGCCTTCACCTTTGTTTTACAGATAGCTTGTTTGTATTAGACCCAGCCCTAAAGTCTCATGGCAAGCTACCAAGAAACTCTGGGCTAGGCAGAGAATGGGCTACCATGGGATATGCAATGTGATGTTGGTCTTGTGGCCTGGCTGTGACTGTACCTGATTGTTCCAGAAGAGCCTTGCATCTCCTCTCTCCTAGTCCTGCATTCTGGCTCCTGTGTCCTTCCTAACTGCCCCTTACCAATGCATGTATGTGTCAGTGTGATGGGCTGTGCTACCCCTTCTCAGTGCTGCCTCAGTGTCCCTAGCTTTTGTAGAGGTTCTGGCTTGTGTGCATCAGTAAATTCTGTCTCTCTTGTTGTCTGGTGAGTGACTTGGAAGTGGGACTTGAGAGGAAAAAAAAATGTAAGTGAACAAATAGCAAGAGAATCTGTTCTTCTAGCCAGGATGGGGGCAAAAGGATTAGTGGCACCTTGCTGTGACAGCTGGTGTGGCAGAGTTCTCTGGCTGCCTTTGCAGCACCAAGGGGCCATCTGTTACTAACAGGCAGTGTTCCTGGAAACCTCAGGTTTGCTGTTCCAGGGTTCAGTTTAAGATCTCAGCTGCAAGTGTAACCAGGTGGTGGTTGAGGGCTGGAGCCCACACAAAGGTGAGAAAATGGCTGCATGTGCTGACAGGTGTACTTTAGTGTAGGGAAAAGGATGTATTTCAAGAGGAATGATGTATTGCAGGGCTGTCCTGCATAAGTAGCAATCCTGCTGCTTTTCTGTGCTGTGGTCTGTACAGGGTGTTTGTGCAGAGGGGAAAGGAGGGTATTGGTGAGTGTCACCTCAGTAATCCCACTGCTCCATGCTTCTTTTTGACAAAAAAACATAGGTCTTGGGGCAGGGTGAGTAGCAAGAAAGATGGCAAGACTTTAACCCATCACACTAAAGGAACCATTCATTATCACTGGGTACTAACAAGCAAGTTTCCTCAGGGAAATGGAGTGGGTGTTTTGTCTGGGAGAGAATCATATTTTACCTCAAACCACCTATGCCCAAGGGATTTGTGACCTGGTTCTTCCTTACTCTCAGTCTCCCAGCATATCTGCTAAGCTTGGCCATGCCCATCTACTGCTTGGGTTCCATTTATGCAGCAGACAGCTCTGCTGGGAGAAGTCCACTTAGGTATGAAGACTTGATTTGGGGAAAACGTGGGCTTGTTGTCTCTCAAGCCTCAGGTGGTGTCTGGGAGTGTCTTCCTTCTTTATGGATTATTTCTCTCCTCTGACATGGGGACTGTTTTCTGCTGAGCTTTTTGGATAGAATCCTTTGTCGTGCTGCCCTTTGAACCTCTTCTCAGCTCTACCTGGAAAAATAGCTCTGTATGGAAAATCTAGGAAGCAGTGAGCAGCTTGTTTTGCAGTCTCCCTGGAGGATCCAGCAGCCCTGCTTAGTTCATCTTTAGAAGAGGCTTATGATGATGCTTGCTTCTCATCTCTGGAATGTGACTGGGACTGCCTCTTTTTTTCTAGGAAAATCTTGGTTTCCAGGGTATGAAATGTTTTGGGGATTTTTTGTGTGCAGGAATAAGTTTCAGGTGAAGCAAGAAACAAATGCAGCAGACCACAGGCAGTTGGTCTGGGACTGTGTGCAGAATGAAAGGAGTGAACTGAAGGCAGAATGAGCATCAGGAGCAGTGCCCTGGCAGCACTGCAGGATTAATGTTCCATGTACTCTGCTCTGTCCTCGAGGACTCCATCCCTACATGTCTCAAGGCATCCTGGCTCCCAATCCTTCCTCTTCTTTCAGGGCTGGAGCATGGGCTCTGTTCTCCACTTGAACTGCTGACTTGCCAGGCCCTTGGTGTTCAGGGTGGTGCTTCCATACTAGGCCCATGGTAACTAACTGTTGAAAATCAGGTTTAGCTCTGCTGGTGGCTGTGTCAGTCCAGACTTGGGCCTTGTTACAGTGGTTTCCCACTCCATTTACCTTTTGCTGCCAAAACCACAACACAGTCCTTAAACCTCCTGTAATCTCAGGCATTTCATTTGCAGGTGATGACAAATATGGAAGGAAAGTAATTTTGTTCAGTGCCTGCCGGATGCCCCCAAGTCATCAGCTTGATCATGTGAAACTGCTGGGGTGAGTAGTGTCTTACTTAGGAGGCTGCTGTTAACTTCTTAAGCTTGATATAATTCCCAGGTGCTGGAGTCCTGGGATCAGATCTACCTGCAGTAGCTTCATGTCCTCCCAAAGTGCTCATCTCCATTGCTGGGGATGGAAATCCTCTGTTATGATGCACAAAAACGAGTCCTAAAGAGAGGAAAAGTCTCTCTGTAGCAGAACATGAAGTGAGTTCAGCAGTTTTCTTCTCAGGTACCTTAAATTCACACTGGACCAGTATGTGGAGAGTGATTACACACTGGTGTACCTGCACCATGGCCTGACCAGTGAGAACAAACCATCCCTGAGCTGGCTGCGGGATGCCTACAGGGAGTTTGATCGCAAGTGAGTAAGGCTGCAGCAAGCAAGGACATAACATTATGCTGCCTGGCACAGATAATCTTCACCAGGCCCTCTGTGTAGCTTGGTGATCATAACTTACTATAGCTTATTTCTGCTGCTTGTGGGAGTGGGTGGTTGTTTAATGCAGGCTGAATCATAGGATAAACAGCTCCATCTGTTGTTGCATCCTTTAGGCCAAAAGGCAAGCAGCAAAACCAGGATCCCATGCAAGCATGTCACCCCTAAGCTTCCTGGTGAGGCTGCTCACTGCTTCTTGGATAATCTTGGAATACAGTAGAGCATGCCCTTAGGCTGCTGTGTGGCCTGGGAGAGCAGAGGCTGTGGGGGCTTGGGAGTGGTGAGGCTCAGTGCAAAAGGAACAGTGCCTGGGTTGCATTAATCTTGTTGGAAAGCTTGGTTTCTTTAAGTAAAATGCAGCTTATCCTTACTTAGCTTCTCTTGGCAGGTACAAGAAAAACATCAAAGCTTTGTATATTGTACACCCAACCATGTTCATCAAGACCCTGCTGATTCTCTTCAAGCCTCTGATCAGGTAGGAAGCACTGCAGGAGGCTCACCCACATTGTCACAATGCAGGGGAGTAATGGGGCATTCTCCATGGGGTTCAAGATGAGCCCAGTCTGCCTGGGCCACCTTGGAGTCTCTCACTATATATTATCTTCTCCTCTTTCTGAGCCCAGACATATTCAGACATGAGTGCTATTTTGGGAACATAGAGAGACTGCAACTCTGCTGCTCTCTTTCTGTCCAACCACGCTGAAGTGTTGCTGGCTCTGCTAATAATGAAAATGGAAGTGAGAGCATCAGCCCAAGTTATATTTAATTCATTGTATTGATGCTGAAATCCTAACTCTGTAAAATACTTGGAAACAGAACTTTCTCCAGTGTACTGCAGAACTTAGGAAGGAGGAACCCAGTGTTTTGGGGAGCCTGCTGTTGCTAGGGCTTCTAATGTGACCTGGAAAGCCTCTGCATCTCCTGGGGAAATACATGGAACTGAAGAGCAATGTGGATGGCATCTCTGCTGCCCCTTTTCTCCACTGATGTCTTTTGCAGACCCCTGCTCTCCTTGCCAGTAAGATGTCCATTCTGGTACTGGATTTCCTGATTCCTCACACAGTTATTTCTCTCTTGTTTTTCAGCTTTAAGTTTGGAAGAAAAATTTTTTATGTGAACTTCCTTAGTGAGCTGGAGGAGTACGTGAAGCTGGAACAGTTGGGGATCCCAAGCCAAGTGCTGAAGTGAGAATACTGCCTGTCTCCTGTTTGCTTAGGGCTCTCTGAGATGGGATTTTTTTTGAGAAATGGCAAGGGGAGGGAGAGATTGTTCCACCTGGGCAATGGTTTTGGAGGGAGCACTGACAAATTGCCTGAAGACTGTTGTTTCTCTTTGTGCTCCTTCCTGTGTGTCCTTGGTGCCAGTTCCCAATTCTGGCCTTGAGTTAAAATCCTCCTTCAGTGGAGCACCTCTCCCAGCTCACCCCTCAGGGCTTCCTACAGGCTGCTGACCCTAACCCTGACCTGGTGCATCTGGCAATCTGCTTTGCTAACTCTGCACAGTTCAGCTTCTCTGTGGAACTTCCCAGAGTTGCAACAAACTCACTCCCACCAGATTGATTCCCTCTCCCTGTGATTCACACATGCATGCAACCATCTCATCACAACCAGTGCAGTCCTGGCCTCCTACCTATGCTGCCTGTCATCCATAGCCACTCCAGTTCCTGATTCCAGGTGAATATTCCTTTCTCCCTGCTTTTTTTTTCTGGTAAGCAGATGTTTGTTCTTGATGCTCCTGTGCTCCAGAGCTGCACATCCTGTTTTTGCATAGGTGGAATCAATTATGCTAGGCTGGAGCTGTTACCAGTGAGTGTAAAGTGGGTCATGTGCAGTACTGGATACGTGCTCTTTCTGGGAGGTTGAGTGGCTTTTTACAAGTCTGTTTTGCCACAGATATGATGAATATCTGAGATCCCTCCAGAAACCTTCACAAGTGCCCCAGAAGTCAACACCCCCACGCCCACCACTGCCAAACCAACAGTTTGGAGTTTCTCTTCAGCAGTGAGTATCTCTGGATTCTGTTGGGTTTGCTCTGACTTGCTTGATATGAAATGACTGTATTTATAACTGAACAGCAGCAAAAGTGGCTGTAAAATTTCTTTCAGTGCAAAATTCCTACAAAGCTTTAATGATTCTGAGGAACTCTGCACTCATGTCCAGATCCATGCTGATTCAGTTCAGTTACACCCTCTTGATTCCCCAGCTGGACTGTCTGTAAATTAGGATGAGATTGTTTCTTCAGCTAAGGGTCACTAAGGGAGGAGAAAAATAAGGGCCATGGAGATGGCTTCATGCCACTAGAAATTTCATTTAAGCAAAAGAATTCTGTAGGAGGCTGGTGGGAGATGACTTTAGGGCTAGGCTGCCTTGATTGAGTAGCACTGCAGATACGTTTCTTAGTTTTTTCCATATTTTAAATTCTATTTTAAAAGCACTTCTGTTTACTCCTGTGCTCAATCCTACCCCCTGTTCTTGCATGATGACACAAACACAGGCACTGGCAAGGGTAGTGATACTGACTGAGTGTTGAAGGTATTTTAGAGTCTGATTTTGCCTCCCTGGGGAATGGGGAGGAGCCAGTACTGTGTGGCCAAACAGATGCTCTGAAGCAATCTGGGAACATATTCAATATACATTTCCAAATGTAACCCCCATGGTGCTGTGTGCCTGAACACCTTGGCCTCACAGGGTCTTCCCTGACAGCCATTGGGTTGAGATACCTTCTCTCACAGGAGGCAGCAGTGGGCAAAGTTACCCCATCTACATTTCTCGTGTCATTTTCTGTCTGCTGTTGCTCCTATGGGGAAGGAAAAAGAAAACTTAAGCCTTTTCACCTGATTCAGAACTAGCAGGCTGATTCAGAACATCTGGGAGCTTGTTTGCCCTGCCATCTACAGGCTATGATTTTTATGGAAGATAAGGGAGTATTCCTGTGGTGTAGTAATGAGCTCATATTTGCTCTGTTGAAGGATGTAGTGTAGTGGGTGAAGAGGGGAGAAGTCTAGAATAATGGCTGAAGCAGTGACTGGGGTAGCAAGATCCTATATAGTAGAGCTTGTGTGTGCAACTTCAAGAACTCAGAAGCTGATTGCAGGGCAGGGTGGACCATTCATTTGTAACCTTCTCTTTCTTCCCACAGACTTAGGGAGAAGAGCCCTGATCAATCTCCTGTTCCTCTGGTGGTCAGAGACACCATTGCTCATTTGCAGGAACATGGTAAGTGTTCAGGGAAAGCTGAAGGCCCTCTTATTTCCATGTCAGTAGCCTCTCCTCTATCCGTGTTCCCATCCAGAGTGTGGTAAGATACACAAGAGCAGCAGTGTAGAAAAAAGTGTAAAGGCCTGAACTAGGTGAGTTAGCCTTCAGGGGAGATTGTGCAGGGCTTAGGAAACCTCTTTCTTACATTTGTCCATAGTCCCACTGGTATAAGAGCAGAAAAATGCTCCTTGTATCCTTTGCCTGGTAGTGGAAGGAGAAAAAATTGGCATACTCCAAATAACATACTTGTTGATATCTGTCAGAGTGCCCCACAGCAGGGATTTACGATTGTGAAGATCAGCAGTTTTAGACACTCTCATGCCTGACCTTCCTCCTCTACCTGCTCTCACTTCACAGCTCTTGCTACAGAGGGGATTTTCCGGAGATCAGCAAACACACAGGTTGTCAGGGAGGTCCAGCAAAAATACAACATGGGTAAGTGCCCAAACTCATCAGAGATCCTCTCATTCCCTAACTGCTCTTGTCCAGCTGGAACTGTGTCACATTCTTTGTTTGGAGGAGGGCTTGCTGTGGTCCAGCAATCACTGAGTCTCTGCTCTGATTTCTCAGGTGTGCCTGTAGATTTCCAGCAGTATGATGATGTCCACCTCCCTGCTGTCATTCTCAAGACCTTCTTGAGAGAGTTGCCTGAGCCTCTCCTCACTTTTGGTCTCTACAGCCACGTTGTCAGCTTCCAGAGTGAGTTGTAACAACAGTGTGCTACTCCCTGAATGTTGCACTGGCCAAGGGCAAAGATATCATCAGAGGGGGGCAATCCTGCTTGGGGTACCCTGAGACTGCAAACAGGGATTTCATCAGGGTGGGTGCTGAGGATTCCTCATGGATCTGCTTGTCCTGTCTCTCTGGATTTTTAGGTGTGGAGGAGGTGAATCGTGTGGATGTTGTTCGCAAAACACTCCAGACTCTGCCAGAAGAAAACTACCAAGTGCTCCATTTACTGACAGCCTTCCTGGTGCAGGTGAGCTGTTCCAGAGGTGGGCAGTTGTATTCAAGTTCAGTAGCCAGGATCTTGAATTAGTGTTTTGACTGCCTGGTCTCTCTTTTTTCCAGAGAAAATGAGTTTCAAGCTAGGAAGTGGCCTTTCTTTACTTAATATTGTTGTTACATAGAGATCAAGAATGATCATGGTGAGCTGGCCTATGCAGTTGCTTCTTAGAGCACTAAGAGGTGCAGGCAGGCATTAAGCCTGTGTGGAAGGCTGAAAGCTCTGCAGGGTGAATGTACAACTGCAAAATATCTGAACAGAAGATTAGACTAGAAGAGGGTTCTTAGATCCACCCTACTGAAGTATCTGCTGCCAGGGAAGCCACTGCAAGGCTCTTCTTGCAAGAGGGAAGATCATTTTGTTTTGAATGGTGATCTGGACTGTAGAAATATTGGCTGACAGCACTCTTGGGCCTACTGTTAAGATATGGCCTGGTGGTTAAGCCATAGTGGCAAATGGCAAGATATTGCTCCTCACCTCCTGAAAGCTGGTTATCATCTGTGTTTCCCCCAGCCATCTTCTGGCACTGGGTCTCTGACATCTGCCCTCCCAGATTTACCCTTGGGAGTCCATCAGGTCTGGCTTTGGTGAGGGTGGAGGGCAGCTGCTGTGTTGTTCTGGAGGGCTCACAATGTTCTGTTTCCTTCCCACACAGGTCTCTGCTCACAGTGACAAAAACAAGATGACAAACACCAACCTGGCAGTTGTGTTTGGCCCAAATCTCCTGTGGGCCAAAGATGTAGCCATCACCCTTAAAGCCATCAACCCCATCAATACCTTTACCAAGTTCCTGCTCGACCACCAGAAGGAACTTTTTGAGGATGTGGAGGCCTGAACCCAGGTCAGCTCACACCAGCACACTGTGCCCACCTTCCCATCTTCTTTCCCACCTTGTCTTGGAGCTGTGAGCAAGCTGTCTCCAGTGCAAAGGGACCATTGATCCTCTGGGTGATGAGCAGAGTGAGGGCTGTGGAGATAGTTGAGAAGGTGTGTAAATTAACCAGCAGGAGACCTGCTGCTCTGGATGGGAAGGGGAGCTGTTCTCCCAGCTGCTGGGAGTGGAGCCCTAACCTACCTGCCAGTCTGTGCAGCTCCTCCAGGGCTCATCACCACCCTGCCTGCCACTCTATCAGATGGCCTGACTTCCTTTCTTCCTTCCCCCACGTGCAGTTTTTCTGCCTTTCTGGTCCCTTCCTCAGCAAAAATCTTTTTTGTTTAAACTCCCCAACAGCCCCAGCTCAATCCTCCCCTCCCATCCCTTGCTTCAGCTGGGCTGGGGCAGGTTTGCTGGGTTTTGTGGCAGGGATGTTCTTGCTGCAGGTGCCCTCTCTCTGCACTGAATGTGCATCCTGCCTTTCCCCAGTGGCACCTGAAGCAGCAGGGAAGGGAGCCAGGCAGCCCTTGTGCACTTGCAAATGCCACTCTGGACACCATGCTTGTGGCAGGCAAGTGCAGGACAGGCTCACAGCACGTGGGTTCTGTCACCTGTCAGACTCCAATACAAGGAAGCTGAATTCAGCCCTAACCCTGTGGGGTCACCCACTTGGGATACTCTTCAGTGTTTGCTGAGGTGTAGTGGGTGAGGTGCCTCCTGCAGTTACCCAGCTTCAGGCATGTTTGTCCTTCCAGCAGCATTTCCAAGACCTGGATGTGGGTGGGGTGGTGGCTGGGGTCCCTTGAAGCTGGTGAACCTGAATGCAGGGAGCAAGTGTGGTGGCTCTGACCTGCTGAACACTGAAGATCTCTGCCTTTACCTATGATAACAGCACCAAACCTCCTCCTCTTAGTCAGGCACGTGTGTCTGTGCTGGCTGGCACAGACCACCTTGGGTAGTTGTCTTTTTGAGCAGAACTTTCTCCAGCACAATGTAACAGAGAATATGGCCTTGAGGCAAGGTCTAAGGACTCGTGCTAACCCTCACCCTGGAGGGCACCAGGCCTAGACCATAAATTTCTGCCCAGGTGCTGAGCACTCATGTGCCAAAGCTGTGAAGGAACAGCCATTCCATCATGCCAAGGGCCCTTGCCCTGTCTCCTCAGCTCATACCTTAATTCTGTCCTACCATGAAAGCCTGCTCAGATGCATCCTGTGTGCTGTGGGCACAGCTGGAGAGATGGGATTGTCTGCAAGGCAGGCTCAGAGTGGGGTGGGTCTGGCACCTTCCAAAAGCAGCTGCTATGCTGTTAGGGCATTACTGTTGGGTTTGGGTTGCAGCATTCCCCTTTCCTGAGCTGAAACAGGTCCCTCTCCTGGCCTGGGCCCAGCTGGGTGTTAGGAGAGAACTTGTAGCCTTATTTCACTGCTGTGTTTTATCTTTGCTTCTTATACCCTGCATGCCTGGGCCAGTCCTCCTTGCTGCATCTGGCCACAAGGACAAATCTTTTGGACCAAGCAGAACTAATTTTTAAGAAGCTACTGGATGCTAAATAGGATTTGTTTTTCATAATTATTTTAGCCTGCCTTTAAGCACTGACCAAAGGTCTGTGCCTCAGTTGTGATCAAAATGTGTGACCTCTGCTGCAGGAATTAGGGAAACTGCTCATTTTGCCAAGCTGGAGAAGGGGCTGTGCAGCTCCAGCCAGGTGGCACAGAGGAGGCATCACCAGCACGTGGGTGGGAACAGCCAGCAACAACCTGAGCATTACTAAGGCTGGAGCTAGAGGTGGTGTAGGAAAGGGCTTGTTCTGATCCCCACTAGATCCTGGGGGACTTTGGCCTATGGGGGCTACAGTGCTGCTTAATCTCTCTCTCTCCAAGAGCAGGGAGTCTTCCCTGTTTGGCCAGGATAATTCACAGCAGTAGACAAATGTTTTGAATGTAGAGATACTTGGCTTGTAATTCACCTGTGATCTCTGCTTTAGCAGAGGCTGATGTGCTGTGGAGGAGTTAATCTCCTGGGATGGACAATGGAGAGAGGTGTACTTGCCCCATTGTTTGTTGGAAGAGCCCAGGCTTTCTGGACATCCTGGGAGTATCAGTGCAGCCCCTCTTTCCCTGGGGGCTTCCCTGCTCTATATAGGCCTTAGTCTGGGAGGAGACTCCATGGTCTGACTATATCTGCAGCCTGGCCTTGCTTATATCACTCATATATTGCCCCTAGGACAATAGCAAATCCAACTCCCTTCTCCTGGGACAAACAAAGCCAAGGTCTGCAGCTTGGATGGATAAAAAGGTGCCTGTGTGCTGGGGCATGAGGCTTCTGGGGCTCCCTGGAGAGGGACAACCCTGCATGGACCTTCTGCAAGGAAAATTCCCTGCCCAGTTGCTAGAGGAACAGCACTTGGGGTGGTTTAGCTCCTCTCCAGGGGTGGAGCAGGGATTGCTGCCAGTGCCTGGTCTGGCTGGAGAGTCTGGTTTTTTTTTTTTTTTTTTTTTTTTTTTTTTTTTTTTAATGAATTCTTGAAAATTGTTTCCTTTTTTTAGCAAAATGGAGCCTGGTGCATCCCCTGCAGGCAGGGATAAAAGCCTGCTCCAGTTAGTGCCTGCGGGGAGCAGATTTGGAGGGTGTTCAGGAAGCTGCTACTGCTCATGGTGGGAAAGTGCTTGTAAATCCTGGAAGGGACCCAGTGTAAATATCCCCTTTCCTCTGCTGCTCCTCATGCCGAGCTGCCAGGAGCCCTGGAGCTGCACAGGTCTTTTTTCTGAATTCTGCTCTCCTGGATGCCTTGTATTCCCTGTATATCCCTCCTGTGACCTGGGCAAGGAACTGGCCTGGGCCTGCCTGCAGCCTCCGCTGGGTATGTGGCCACCAGAACCTGCATCTGCCAAGCCCAGTGGGTTCAGCCCCCTCCTTGCCTGCTCAGCTTCCTTACAGGGCCGGGCTGGGCTGGCTTTCTCTTCCCAGGTATCTGATGAAGGTGCTTGGTTTTTGTCCTTTGTTTTCTCCTTGCTGTAGAGCTGCCTAAGGGTCTCCTTCCTGTCTTATCTTTCAGGTTAGATATTAGGCATTATCTCTCTCTGGGGGTACTTGTTCTACACTTCAACCCTCTGCTTTTTAGCACCTAGACCATTCCCCACTAAGCCTCCTGCTGTCTTAATGGCCTCTGGCCAAGCTGGGTATTGACACCTGAGCTTTTGGGTGGTGCAAGGGGGCTGGGACATCTGGGATGCCTTGTGGCAATGTTTGCTAATTTGAGAGAGGGCTAGTTTGGTTCTTGTTTCCTCCTAAACGCACGGGGGCTCCTGTGCAAAAATTTTTGGCTTTGCTTTTGTTGCTGGTGTTCCCTGCCCTTCTTTTGTGTTGTTGCTCATTTAGGTGCAGGGATGGGGTTTTCACGGTTCACTCAGCTTATTTCCTTCTAATCTGCACCAATCTTGTATTTCACAGTTTGCACTTTTTGTATTTCAATAAAAATCAAAATGTAATCCCAGCTCCAGGTGTGTCTGTCAAGTGGGAGCAGCTGTGGCACACGTACAAAAACTGGAAGTCTGGCTGTGCTGCCAACCACAGGTGTGCAGAGAGGGAGGAAAGTGAGTATGAAATATCTGCTCTGGGAATAACTCTGGGAAGAAATATCAGTGTGCAGGAGCCTCAGGCTGGAAACAAATTAAAACAAGAATGAAGGATTGCAAGTTGTTTCTTCCCTGAGCAGGGCTCAACTTCCATTTTACTGCCTCCCTGTCTGATGAGCAATCTGCCTGGGATTGCCCTTTCCCAGAGGCAGGCTCAGGCAGTGGCACATGTTGTGGGTATGAGCAGATACCACGTAGCAGCCACCTGCAAGCTCCCCAGTTGAAATGAGCTAACTTAATCCTGGGTGTGAGCACAGGAGCAGAACAGAGAGCATTGGAGCTTGAAGGCATCACCATCAGGCAGTGGCCTGAGCCCTGGCTACTGGCCTTACCTGGATGCTGGATTAATGCTCTTAACACTTGAATTTCTACAACAGCAATGAAGCTCTGTTTCATTTTTTTGTTATTACATACTTTGTAATATCCAACTAAGGGCTTCCTAGAGTTGCCAGTTCTCCTTCCTGTGCCAATTTTCCTTCCTCCATGCTGCTGTTTGACTTGTGTGACTTGTGACAAGCTGTTGGTCACACACAAGAAGCCAAATGTATTCTTGGCATCTCTTCACAGTTAACACTTTGCATATGATCCTTGTAGTCTGATTTATTGGCTTGCCTACCTCTGTAACTCACTGGGCAGTACTTCAGTTCTGGCACTGAGAGGTTTACTCTTCTCAATCCTTGTTGTATGGATGGTGATTTTGGCAACAGTCTGATTTTTCCACCCTGTGGCCTGTGCTGGCCCCCTGTAATGGGGCCAGTGTGGGTAATGGGCTGACAACACAGGATTATCTCAAACCTCCTGTGAGTGCAGCAGTTGGTTTTGTCTCTGGTCTTGGGCACAGTGAGCTGCTGAGG
This sequence comes from Florisuga fusca, assembly GCA_038090715.1. Lineage (NCBI taxonomy): Eukaryota > Metazoa > Chordata > Aves > Apodiformes > Trochilidae > Florisuga > Florisuga fusca. The sequence continues at coordinate 3,996,805 of JAAWXA010000028.1, forward strand.
CTTTGCATCTGCTCTGGCCTCAGGGAGCTTGGTGGGTCTGTCCCTGGGGTAGTACTGGGGGCAGGATGGAATAGCATTAACACAGCATAAACACCTTTGCAACTGCATGTTTCCATGTGTATCTGTCTTGTGGCCTTAAGGATATTATTCTGAGGAAATCTGACTTGTTTTAAAGTACAATAAGACCATAATTGGGTAATATTTGCTTATTCATGACCTTGGTGATGATTAATCACTGTTCTGTCACAAGGTTTCCAATCTCTCACCTTACTGGTGACATGGTGAAGAGGGTAGATAATGAAAGTCCTGAAAGAGAGGCCCAGGTATCACAGGACATTTTATGTGAATTTGCCAGCAATTTCATCTCTCCCCATACTGTGCAGTCTTTTGTACATTCATGAAATGAATAAATACACAGGTATGTACTGTAGATAAATCAGTATTTATAATGTTGCAATGGGATATTTTGCTTAGTGTATTAATGCTTGAAGGTAAGTTTAAGAAAAGATCATTTTAATAGTTATCCTTGCTTCCCAAACTGGAAGGAATATTTATAAGTTTCTAACTCTTTTTAGATGCTTGCAATATGCAGTCATTTGTCTTGTTTTTCTTTTATTCCTACCCTTTTATCCACTGCTCTTTCTCTGTGATGACCAGACACCCTTTACACTGCAGCTGAAATCAGCAGTTGTTACATTTACACACAGACTTTTACCATTTTGTCTTTCCTTTGAAGGGGAGGTGTTAGCACTGTAACATCATGTGTTAATCAGGGCTCACTCTAAGCAATACACAGTTGTTAAGTCTGGTTATCAGACAGGCATGAGCTTGGCAAGCAGCATGCTCTTTGACCAACATCCCTTGCTGCTGGGATAAGCACACCAGCTCTTTCCACATCTCAGTAGTCTCTTTTAAGTCTTCTCTAAGATTAAAACACTCCCACACTCCTTTTAAATACAGTAGTAAGAACCAAGTACAATGCAAACTCTGCTGGTGTGTTTTGTTTATTTTTCTTCCCATCCTTTCATTTGGGAGATAAGTCTTTTCCTCACTGTCCTTCTTCCAGTAAGGCAGTCTCACCCATATCCTGCTTACTGCTCCAAAGGTAACACAGCACCAGTGCATTTTACCCTCTCTGCTGAAGGCATCATCCTGCACTGACAGGCAGCTCTCTGATCATCCCATTCCCAGAGGAGAAAGACTTGAGGCTGGGACTGTCCTGGACCTGTCACTATATGCAGAGGAAAGCACAAGACAGTGTTGCTTATGTAAAAGTTTTATTGGAAATTCTTTGAATACTTGAAGTACATTGGAGACTATTTCCAAAACAGTAAAACTAGGAACCTTCCCCTTCACCCAAAGGATCTGTAAATCAGCAGCTACAAACATACTGTCCTTAAAACAGAGAACTGAGCAGACAGGTGATAAAAGAAACAGCCTTCATAACACAATCTGTGGCAGGCCACAGCAGCAGCTAGAGCTTTCCTGAAGCAGAGCATTTGTGCAGTGGTCAGGGAACTCAGAGCCTAGATGTAGCGACTGTGTTGAAGCCAAGGAATGTCCAGAAAAGAGGCACATAACTCAGCCCTAGAGAATCTCTTTATTGCTATGGTCATCCAGCTCAACACTAGCAGCTTATATAGGCAAATTTCCAGCCTTTTGAAGTAGAAAAAACCATGCCACACTGATAGTCTGCCTTATGAGATGTGGGAGCTGTAGCCATGTTAGGAACTGCATCAGCAAATATGCACAAATATTTGGCTCAGGGGATCTCCTGGAGAGGATTAGCAAGAATGGCATGCCTTCTGCCAGCTCCACCACTGGTCAGTGGGAGGACAGCAGTAGCACTAGTTAGATGAAGTTCAACCTTCTATGATCTTCTTCATGAAGTGTGAACCAGCACTTTACCTCATCTCTGCTGCTTTGCAGCCCAGATCCTATCACTTTCCCAAGCATTAAGAGATGAGGCGACAGCAACAACCTGTGAGCTGCTTTCAACAAGATGGCAGAGACCAACTTCCTGAGCAGAGGTGAGAGCAAGTTGATCCATTAATTCCTTGTGTTCCTGCACCTTTCTATGACCCTTTCCACTGGTAAACCAAGATGGCTTTAGCTGTGGGGATCAAGTATTTATTTGTTAAAACTCACATAACTTAAGCCCTATTGCAAGCTGCTTATCTTGGAAGCTTTCTTACATGTCTGTGCACCCTGTTTTGCAAGGACCAAGCAATTTCTGTGTGAGGTTGCACTGGTTGAGTGAGCTTAAAGGGCTCTGATGAGTAGCTTCTCCTCAATTAATCTCTCCAGTTTCAGAGCTCACATGTCCTTCCACCAAATACGTCACTCAACAGAAAGGAAGTTGGTAGAATTCAAAGCTCTGACCTTAAAGTAAGCTCTCAGCTTTGTTCCCTGCTCTTGAAGTGGTACAGAAATAGTGTTATAGTGAGGTGGGGTTCTCTTGTCATCTGGTAGTAATCTCTTTCAGTTAAGAATGCAGCGAAGTTGTGGAAGCTGCCACATCACACTGACCAGAAGGCTGGTTACTTAAGTCACTGTAAGGAAATGTAAGATAGTTCCTCAGCACTGAGGCAACACAACCCCACTTCTGGAGAAAGAAGAGAAGAGTGTTTTAGGACAGTCAGGGGTCTTGCAGTTGCTCACTCCGGTTACACATAGGAGAAGGAGAGAGAAACCACAAGACCTATCATGTAAGTTTATGTTTAGTGTCACTGTTTCTTCTCCCATTCTTACACCAGACAGAAGACACACAACAGCTGAATCAGCCACACTGCACTGCCAGCCAGTCATGCTGTTGATAGCCAGCTCATTACAAAAATAAAATTTCAGCTAATAAAAAGCCTGCTGACTAGAAAGTACCATAAGCTCTCCAAAATGTGCTGCTTTAAAGAAGCTGCCTTCTGAATGGCACTGCAAGTTTATCCACACCTAACAGAATACAGCTTTTCACCAAGTCCCTGCCACCCCACTCCACTGATGTGTGCATTTCATTCTATCAGTGGGCCCTGACAGGATGTAATGGACACATAGTCCCCAAAACAGAGTATTATATTAGAATAGTTAAGTCTGCCTTAGAAAATAAATATCCTGCAAAGAGAGAGACCAGTCTCACTGGCCAGGGTTCCATGGCACACTTGCTGTCTGCAGTGATCCAGGACAGAATGACCCACACTACTACATGAAAACAACATCTTTTAAATAGAGATTTTTTTGAAAGCAATAAATATTTCTTGATTCTTAAGATCATCTATTAACCATAAAGCAGGAGGGTTTGGAAGGGCTAGAGGAAAGAATCTTAGACTAAGACTGCTAGTTACATAACCCTAAAGAAATAGGATTTCTAGTATTTACAGTTAATTTCAAAAGCAGAGACTATGAATTCAGCATCATCACAGCTGCTAGGTGCAGGCTTGCCAACAGTCAACACTGGTAAACTCAGCATGGCCGAGTGTCAGTGCACTCGGGAAGGAAACGTGGAAAGCACTTCTGTAGTTTCACTCCTGCTTATCAGCCAGAGCAACAGAAGGCCTCATACAAAATGACTGTCTAGAGACCCAGCTCCTTAGAAGGAGGAGAAGGTAACTTGTGTTACACAGGTCCCGAGGATGATGTCTCTCCCTGGGCTCCAGGCACTCACACTGAAGTCAGGATGAAATGCCCCCGTTCTGTGGAATGGATGTCCTGGAGTTAAAACTCGTGAGCCTGCTGAACTCACGGACCCTGAAAACGAACCAAAGCTTTCTGTGCTCTAACAGCATTGGAGACTTCAGGAAAAAAGCTGTTAGCAAGAAGTTACCTAGGGAATTTACACCATAGGACCTTTGGAGGAAGCACATGGCAACTTTTCACAACACCCCTCCACACAGAGCAGAGACTGAGGAGAAAATGTTTCATACATTGGAGCTTGACTTCCCTACTGAAGTCTTAGGTTAAAAACTGACTGTGAGCAGGAAAAGCAGTCCAGAATTATGCAGTGGTGGTGTTGAGGAAAATGGGCAGATGAGCTGTATCTGCTGTTGAAGAGAGCAATTGAAGAAAGCTCACTTGTTGGAAGGAACGAGTCAGAGTGAGACAAAAGGCAGAGTAGGGGCGACAGGGATCCACGTTGGCATCATTCTCCAAGATGCCTTGAGGAAGAACTGCTGCAGCAAAACTGGAAACCAGCTTCACTGCAAGGTTTCTACAAAGGCATCAAACTCTTTGACGTTTTTCTCATGGACTGCCAGCTTCTCTGGTAACGAGTCCTGGAAGGGCAAAGAAAGGCGCAGATAAGGACTCATTCACAGCGGGTAAGAGGAAGCCTTAAGCACACACTCTAAGGCAAAAATTTTGTTTCTGAGTCACGCAACCCCTGTCCACTGCTCTGTGTTCCCCTTTCCACATGCCAGGAGTCCTCTAGCAGCATCCAGCAAGTGTCCCTGAGAAGAGCACTCTGCCCAGAGCGTGTCTGTTCCTCAGGAACAGCGGCCATGCTGGGGCCTTACCCTGCCTGGTTCCCGCCATGAACTGCTCGTGTGTCACTGCCTCCATCAAACACCTCCAGCTCATGGCCTTTCGTGCCAGTTTTTCTCCACACTGTGTTAGAATGCCTGCAAGCCCAACACTGTGCTGGCCCAGGTACAACTGACCAGCCACACCAGGATTTTACCTCAGCGCAGGCTGCAAGAAGAGGCCTGGTCTGCCACTACGATTGACACATTGGAGGCGGGATGAGTATGGGGGCTTGAACAGCAGACACAGCAAGCATGAGGCAACAGCTTTCAGCTTGGAGGTAAACACATGAGTTTCAGAGGCTCAGGAGTGCCACTAACAAATCTGCATTAGTCTGGAACATAAGGGGCCTCTCTTCAGGGAAGCACAGGAAAGACATGGAGCTGTATGTGTGAGTCCAGAGGAGGCCACAAAAACAATCAGAGGGCTGGAGCATCTCTCCTCTGAGGACAGGCTGAGAGAGCTGGGCTTGTTCAGCCCAGAGCAGGCTCTGGGGAAACTTTGTTACAGACTTTCAATACTTAAAAACGGCTTGTAAGAAACAAGACTTTATAGTAGGACCTGTTGTGATAGGACAAGGGGTAATGGTTTTAAACTAAAAGCGGGGAGATTCAGACTTGATATAAGAAATCTTTTATGATGAGGGTGCTGAAACACTAGAACAGGTTGCCAAGAGAAGTGGTAGATGCCTCATCCTTGGAAACATTGAAGGTTAGGCTGGATGGGGCTCTGAACAACCTGACCTAGTTGAAGATGTCTCTGCTTACTGCTGGGGAGTTGGACAAGCAAAGGTCCCTTGCAGCTCAAACTATACAACTGGATGAAGAGACATTGTTTTGTTGTTTGTTTTTTTTAACTAGGAATAGGGAGAATATTGTAAGAACATACGATTCCCACAAACAGCAATTTCAGGGTTCCATACCAAATCCTCTGCCATGGACTGTGCTCCAATGTCAATGGAGAGGCTGCTGAGTTGGGGGGGGTTCTGAAACTCTCGGTAAAACGTCCCCAGGTCCATTGGAAGAATGTCATCTTTTGAAAATGCTGGTTTCTAGAATCAAAAATACTGCTATCAATTCCCATCCAGAGACATTGGCTTCCCCGTTGCCATAATCTCAGGTAAAGTCATTACCTGCTACCAGTACACATCTTGGCATTACAACTATTGCTGCAATAAAGCAGATTAAATAACTGAAGGACAACCAAGGTCTGTGCTTGCCTGAGCACTTGGAAGAAAGCATTTCCTTAGAATCTGGTTCCTTAAGATATTAGACAGGACACCAAGCCCAGGCGTTGGTAGGGAAGTGAAGAAGTATTTAATTTGTATCTGATGGTTCTAAGGATGAGTGTCTTTGCAGTTTTGGGACTGTCAAGCTCTAATTTGGAAGTGTCAATCATGGGTCTTTTTCCACCCCCATTGAAAACTCCTCCTACATCACTTGCAAGGGCAAATGCACCTGAAGCCCATCTAGGATGCAGGTGTTGTGTGAGAGCACTGATGAGGGCACTTACAAAGTCAATCATAACAAAGTCATCATGGGTGTTCCCTGTGCTGCTGCCACTGGAGCCCTCTGAGTGCAAGCTGCCTTGCAGAGGAGATTCAGTTTCTGGTGAATCAGGAGGATTGACCTGCCCGAGAAATCAAAGATGGTGAGTACCAATCATGATGATCATGCCTGTCTGTATATTTTGATAGTGCAATTAGAAAGTTGGACAATGAATACATGCTACAGCAGGGGCAGCAAACAGAAACTGTTATTTGCATATCTACAGAGCCTCAGACTCAGCACAGATTTCCTGAAACCAAACAAAGCTGAATAACTATTTCTTTGTTCACAAACTACAGTGTACTCAAGGTAAGGAACAGCATGGATATTGTGTAAGGGATGCTGAAAAGGCACATATTATACCTCTGGAAGTCTGGAAGAGGCTTACCATGGGGTCGTTATCTTCCAGCCCAACATTCTTGGGAGCAAACATGGCAAAAGGAATGTCTAAGTTGGCCATGGTCACCTGAGGAGATTCAGCAAACACAATTTCACCAAGATGCTCTGCTTACCCAGCACAGAAAAGGCCACTGAAAGTCTTTGTCAGGCCTGTTAAAAATCACTGAGGACAATGTCAGCAGTTAGGCAGGAGGCTGACCCACCTCATTTATAAGGAGATGGTACTCAGCTGACTTAATGCAAATATACACCCTGTAGAGGCATTTAGGTAAAGACAATCGGGTTGCCAGTTAGGAGGAGGAAGGCTTGAGCTCCTTTTCAACCCACCTGTGCCCAGTCAGGGTTGTCCCCCTGCAGCACAGGTGGGCTGAACAGGAGCTCATGCCTCCCTCCTCCTAACTGGCAGCACCTGATTGTCTTTACCTAAATGCCTCTACACACCCTCAGGTGGGACTGCTTGTGTAACATCTGATGTAGCAGAGGAAAGGACTCACAAACTGCTGTAATTCCCTTTCATCCATCCAAAAAGGGATTAAAAAACAGCCCTGAAAACTGGGCACATCTCTAAGTTTTCCTAGCTGAGCTTAAATGCTTTCTTACTTGTGATGACCTGCATGTCCCTTCAGAGAAGGCTGGCTAGCTACCAGCTTCTCCAGATTAGGAACCTGTGGTAGTGGCAGTTCATTGTGAGACCCTGGTGGAGTACCAAGTCTTTCATACTCAAGTAGGGTGTTGCAAAGAGGGGCAAATTCAATGGCTGTCACATCCCAAAAGGCTTTCATGAAAAAGAAGCCTCTTGACAAGACCCTGGAGGGAAATGCAGCAGGCTGCTATATGCACTCTCAGTCTCCAGGATTGCCCTTGCACTGGGGTGCTTTTTGCTCCTCTGTGTTGGAACAGATGGCAGAGACAGGGTATTAGGGTGCCCTTTGAGAAGAGGTACTGCTGGTTACCTGATTTATGGGTTTGTTGACAAAAGCTCCCACCTTCCTGATAAAGATGGTCTCCAGAAGGTCATGTGGGGAGCCACACTTCCCTTCACTGCTGTTGGATACTGTTTCTGTGTCCTCACTGGAGGGGGAAAACAGACTTAGGGCACAAATAATACAGACAAATCACATGCTTTATGGGACACCCCTCATTTTTCTGGATTAACTCCTAGTATTGGAAGAAGGACAACAGAAATCTCTGTCCTCACACCACACCTTCCCCCTCAGTGGTGAGCACAAAAGAGGAGTGGGACACTGATGGAATCCAATTTTTGTTTAAAGCTAGACAAAAATGAATGAAAAGTGGCTGCTAACTGCAAAAAGCTTTTTGTTTTGGAAATGGACTTTTTACTTCAGAATGTGCTCATTCACAGCAATTCCTCTTCACTTATTTTTTCAGTAACAAAGGAGTCACAGAACTGTCAGGAGGTGAGGGCAAGAACCAGAATTATATCTGTCAATCAGGTTACAAAGGCAGAAGCTAATGTATCACAACAGCCACTGCCAGTATGATTAATTCCATGCATAACAATTAATTATTTCTGTGACTTGTTTCCTTCCTACCACAGATATTCAGAACTTTAGCACAACAAGCTTCTTGTCCTCTGGGAAGAGGACTACTTAGAGAGCATACCCAGGAAAGTGCTAGTGCAACTATGATTTCTGGCTTTCTCATGACAAAGTTTCTGGTTAAGATTCCAATTTAATTAGCTGAGAGGAAGGTGCTTCACATCAGTTTGAGGTTGAATTGTTTCCTTTTAAGTAACTTTGTGCCTCTTAATAAAACAGTGAACAGATCAGCAGTAACCACAACTGTTTTCAGTAATAATTTACATAAAGTCTTTAGAGATTTAGGACTCACTTGTGAACTTAATTCATTTTGTTTTACAGTCAGCAAAAACAGTATAAAGATTAAAAAAAGATAAAAAGTGATAATTGAACACTAACAAAGTTGCAAGGATGTTACAGTGATGAGCAAGTCTAAGTAGATGGGAATGATTGTTGTTTGGAGAAAGGCTGAAAAACCCCCAATCAGGGCAAGTTGCTAGTTTGGTTTTGAGGATGCAAAAGTAGTAGTTATGTTACCAACAATAACTAAAAGGGGAAAACAAAGTTTTATCTTAACAGGACTATAAATGGACTAGCACAAGTGGGGTATCATCTAAACCCAACCTACCTACTAGAAGGAGTAGCTGCTGAGTAGTGGACTCCATCCAGTGGGGTGCACATCCTCTCTTGGTCAGCTTGAGTGCCATGTGCTGGCTGGTTAGGAATTGGGGGAACCCCCCCCTCTTTGCCTGGACCAATCAACTGAGGTGGAGAGGAACAGTCAAGTCAGATCTTGAAGTCAGTCCAACACCAGAGTGCAAAGCAGGGCAGACTCCATCATTCCAGCACTAGTTGTGGGGGTTTTGGCATATGATTGGCCTCTAGCAATCCATGAGGCAGAGAGAGGTGCCAGCAGAAATGTGATCATTGCAATGCAAATTCCTTCTATTCCCTTCCTACTCCACTCCTCTCCACTTCAGGCCCCTTTTACACTGCAGAGCTCTCTGGCCATAGGCCCTCTGCTTTAAGGAGAGGGGGAAAAAAAAAAATCTTATCCTCTTGCTACCATCAGTATGTCAGCAGAACTCTGGTGTAGAAGCAGTATCAAAGACAGAAAAAGCCTTCTGGCAGATTATTTTGTCTGATGAATGGATGCAAATATGCCAAAAAGGACTGTCAGTATAACCTTTATCTGGGCTACAGTGCCTGGACAGCTACAGGGGCAGGAGGTCTGTGAGACAGTCCCAGCCTGCCAGCAGTGACATGCAAGGTGCAGGCAAGCAGGTCTGGTGCCTTCATCTCTCCACATACCCCAAAGTCAAGGATGCTGAGGAGCCAGTTCTCAGCTCCTGTGCAAGTTGTGCTTTCTCTATGTTTACCCTAGATTAATTCCATTCCTGACAGAGAGGATAACAAGGCATGCACTCATTTCAAGGCCTCTCTCAGATGTACAAGTGACACATGATGGTTGCAATACCAGCCACACTTGTTCTATCCTCTACAAGTACCTGGTGAGGGTGTGCAGCATTCAAGCCACCAGCAAGGAGTACAGGATACCCCATGTCAGCTGATCCAACTCCCAGGGCAGCAGGCTGATAGGAAAGACGAGAGCTGGAAAGCTAAGGAGGGAGAGAAAAAACAAGAAGGGCAAAGGGAGAGGAGAGGGGAAGGGGAATGCCAGTGCCCCACAGTCTGAATAAGCATCCCTCACTGAAGGGGGAACAGGAAAAATCAGAGGCACAGCATTTCAGGCTGACAGAAGGATACTAGATGTTCATAGGAATCAATCATGATGGTTATCATTCTAAAAAGTTCTTATTGTCAGCCTTGACAAGGAAGCAAGACTGGTTTCCTGCACACAAAGGAGGAGGGTGTGCAAGGTATGACTGCCATACCATCACAGGGAAACTGCTCTACAGGTGTGTTTCATGTACTGGAACAAGCATGAATGGCATCATCAGGTTTTTAAAGAGTGGGGTATTTTTCCCCCCCACACCAAAAAAATGCATTACCAAACGTCTGAATTCATTCCCACTGCACATGAAAATAGCTGATCTTCAGGGCCTGTTAAGTAACTTCAGCCAAAGAATACAGTCCCAGAAGTATGCCAGGTAAAAAGAACTGGGATGCTAACCCCTGTGAGACTGTTTTAGGAAAGAAGTGCTGGAAGCTGTAGAACCCAGAAGTTCCTTAGCCACCCACCCTAACTGGAAATCTAGCTTGTCAGATTAAATAGACCTTTCCTGTTTTGGCTTGCTTGACCTCAAGAAGAACACCTTTCAGAGGTCTGCATGTGACAATCCAGCAGCACCAATGCTGAGAAGTTTAAAACAGCAGTTTTATTCACATGAGGCTAGTTAAGCTGAATGGAAACACTGCTTCTTAGAGAAAAGCAGGTAAAATATTGCAACAAGTTTTGTTCATTGAGGTATACAGCCAGATTGATTGATTTTGAAGAATTCTTGTTGCTTTGAAGATTACTTTATACTTGTCTTCCTGTAGAAATCCCTTAAGGATTTCTAGGGACTGTTGCCACTGATATTACCCTTGCTTAAAAAATTGTTCTACATCCTTCAATAATTTCTCCAATTCCTGTCTTACACTCATTTTTAGCATCATTCTCTACCTGCCTTTAAAAATGCTCTGGCAATTTTGTACTAGCTAGGTGTTCCTATTTTTAAAAGTATTTCTCTGTCCTCTGTTGTAAGAGACTTGCTCAAACACGAGGAACATGACTTTACACAAATCTGTGAGATAAACAAAGAACACTAATTCAGGTTTTTGTAAGATGTTACTTGTAGTCAGGAAGACAGATGAAGTAATTGTTGTTTCAGTTGTTTGGTTGTTTGTTTTTTTCTTCCTCCTCCTTCAAAACCCTCTTCTGGTTTAACCCAGAAAAAAAAATTAATCTGTCCAGGCTCTAGGGACACTATTTGTGAAGAGAAAGACTCAGCACTGTGCCTTACTACTTGTGTCTTTTACTGACAATTTGGGAGACCTTCACCTACAAAGTCCTTTCAACAGCCTGTCTCAAGAATTTTGCCCATTTTGGGCCATTTTGGCCTCACCAGCCTTTCCCAGGCACAACAAACACTACATATTGCCAAAGGTGCACTTTCCTCTATTTGTTCTGTCACTCCAGAACTGTAACTGGCCACGTATAGGACATTCTGTTGACAACTCACTTGATGTGAAAAGGCTGGTCCCATCACTGGGACCTTCAAGGTGTCTGTCACCAAAGGAGGAGGGGTCTGAAAGTGTGCCTTTGTGACAGTAAAAACACACTGTGCACAGACAGACACAGAGGAAACAGAGACAAGAGAGAGAGAGAAAGAGAGGTGAGGAGGGAGGGAGAGAGAGAGAGAGAAAAGGACTTCAGAGAAGAACTATAAAGAGCTGGATGAACTGAATGCTAGTAAAGAGGTTTTGGCTGCAGCAAAACCTCCACATGGAGCAGAAGTCTCAGTATTGCCAGAAGCACAATGATTTTGTAAAGAATTGATTGTTTACCAACCTTAGGGAACTGCTTAACACAGGTAATATTTTAGATTCCAGTGAACACTGACAGGAAGCAACTGCCAGAAACTCTGTTCCACAGTTAATTAGAATTGGTACCAGCCAATGAGCAAGGAGAAGGCTGAGTGGATGCCAGAAAAAGCCAAGAATTTTTTGTCTGAATATACAAATTACACGTATCTCAGTACCCTCCATCCACACACACTCCTTATCTTCCAGCATTCTGGGAGATTGTATTTTGGCTGCTCTGTGCTGCACCCATAGCATAAAGGAGACCCAAACTAAGGTGCAATTCAAGGACATTGTTATGAAAATTCCTTCCAGAAGTGAACACTGTCTCACAGAGGGTGAGACAAATGCAAAAAGGGCAATAGAAACCCCGTTCAGTCCTGTACCTTCCTCCAGTAATTTTCCTACCAACCATTTTCTGTTTTATGAAAATTTCATTTCTGAATGTTCCCCATGGCCAGACTTTTCTTCTGAATTTTGAGTCACTCCACAACACACAGATATGCTGTCCAGGATCAGAGGGATGAAGTAATTCTATTCCCTTGTGCAGGTTAGGCTTCATTCCTACCAGGAAGGCAGGCAGAGATTTGGACAATGTGCCTTCAGTTCCACACAGCTCCCAGTATCTTCCCCACACAAGAAGTTGCATATAAATAGCTGGAGAAAGAAATAAGTTTTTTCTCCCCTCTTAATTTACTTTAGAGACCACTCTGTCAAGATTTGCCTAGCAATTCTAACTGTGGTGACAAAGACTGGCAGTTGCTTTATAAATAACTGTATGTCATGAGGCAACTGAAAAAGCAAGAAGGTAGGTGCATGCTTAATGTGAATCCTCAAGGTTCATCTGTTTTCATAGAGTTTTTTTCCCCTTACTGACAGCAAAGCTTCTTATCCCCTGGGCAAATAGCAACTTAAATATATTTAGATACAGTATTTCTGTTGAGTAACACTGGCACAAGCAAGCCAGTGGAAATTTCCTTGTGAACCCTTTTGCATTTAATCCATTTGGTGAAAAGGCAAGACACAGACTCATCTCCTGGGCTGTGTGCTGCAGAGTAAGAAAAGCTTTATTCCACCACACTTACCCTGAGTGCTGAATGGTTAATTCAAGATTACTTGATGCCCTGTCACCCAAAATCTACTTGGCACAAAAATTAGCTCATTTCCAGCTCATTTGTACACTGGAATACATTCAGCTCAAGCAGCCATGCTAATTCCTCTGAAGCAGTGGGAGACCCACAGCAAATTCTTTCAGTTTAGAACAGCATTCCAATTATACATCATTGTATGTTTCACATCCACAGCAAAAGAGTTTTAGAGTCTTTAGATGGTTTTTAAGGTTCAGTAGAGCCTTGCTAGACAACAAGGCAGCACATTCTTGACTATTTAAAACTACAGAAAAACAGCAACTTTGGCTGTCATCCAAATACAGAACTGTGGAGTCAGATACATAAGGACAGTAAAAGGAAGAGGAACTGCAGTTTGTTTTTTTGAGATCCAGAAGGAAAAAATTATTAATTTATTTGAAAATTAAATTAAATTTGCATGGGCAGGTGAAAGTACAGAGTATTAAGTACCTTTTTCAATAGTATGACACACTTGGTTTACTTATACTTATTACTGCTGCCCCAACTAGTTTTAGATGTTCCAACAAATATGGCTTTTATTTTTTTCCTGCTTTTACATTTTGCAATGCAGAAAATATGACTGTGCCATAAGCAACCTTCTGATACTTCTGTGTTCTTTTCCTCATTTCACTCTGTTACCTCTACTTATGTTGTCTGGCATCAGTCTTCTGAATTTCTCTTCTTGTGGTATCAGTATGTGAATGTCTAAGTGTGTTGCTATCCTCTTCAAACACATCTCAGCCTGGCTACAGGAACAGGTTCTTTTCATGTTTCTCAGTAATTCATTCTTTATAGTCCCCCAGGATTTTCTTGACATTAGTATGCAATTAGGTTTTACTCAGAGTGTAATGATACAAATAACACACATGTTAATTTTTAATTAGTAGCAGGGGGCTGCCTGTTTGCACAGTTGTTGATGTAGGAGTATGCACACTACCCTACCAGTGATTGTACTATCTAGGAGCAAAAAGAGCCTGGTTCCTCTTACCTGAGATGGAGGAGAGGTGGAAAAAGATGTGGTACACACTTCTTGAGAATCTTCTACTGAGGGGTATACTGCACTGTTGTCCTCACCAGCTCTAAAGCAGCAAGAAAATAAAAGCTTCCCAACTGGAAATATTCCTTAAAACAAACAGTAAAACACACTGGGACAAACACTGCAGGGAAGATGAGACTATCTAAATGGAGCTGAAAGGAGAATTATGAAGGGCTTGTATAATATACTTAGCAGAACTAAAAAAAACAGGGTATGGAAACTTAATTTTACCCAGGTGCTCCTCTTCTACCCCCAAAAACACTTCCCTCTCTTTTTTTAACTATGTTTTTTGTTACACCAGCTAATTTTCCTGGCTTTAGTGTTTACAGAACTATTGTCAAACAATACTGATGGTCCCAGCCTGAGTGCCCTCACGTGGCTTTAGAAAAGGCAAACCTCTCATCTACAAAGAGAAACTTAACTCTTTCCCCAGCAGAAATATCTGGAAATGTGTGACTCTAGACATGTAGTTCTACAGCAGGTTTAAGTGTTACACTTTCAGATTCCCAAAGGCAGACAAGATGAAACATCCCTTGTGTCCCAGTGCTTCTGTGAGGAATCTGGGAAAACACTGGGGGCTTGCTGCATTCTAATGTGAGAAGAAAAAATGTCTCCATTCCTCAGATGCTCAACCATGCCAACATGATTGACACTAATCCTCCACTCTCCCTTTCCATGCAGTCAGCAAATAGTGGAAAAGGCTCTCTGGGCATAACTGATGCCTTCCCCAGGGCCCAGGACTACAGCTCAGTATCTCCTCACCTGTAATTGCAGGGGTGCATGGGTGAAGAGCTGGGATAGGGACGATCCACAAAGTGATCAATGATAATCCCCATGATAGGAGGGGTCCTCTCAAACTGCCTGCAAGGCAACAAGCAATGGGGTTATTGGCAAGGCTGCTTTCTCTCTCTACTCTCATCTCAGTTTCTGGTGCCTCACAGAAAAACCCTTGTAACTGGGACCAGAGCACCCTAACAATTCAGCCCTACAACTCCAAGCATACATCAACAATGTGCAGGTCTAGCATCTGGCTCAGGGCTACCCAAACACTCCCCTTTCTGCAGGGCTTAAGAATGACAGAGAGCATTCTCCATGAAGAGGAATCTCAGACAGAAAGGATAAGCAGAAGGGTAAAATTTGGGGGCTCATAAGATGAGAGGTTTAGGAGTACATTATTGTAAAACAAGTTTCTGGCACGATCACACATTCTCACCTGGTTGACATGAAAGCAAGGTTGATTCTGTAGGCACAAGACAAAGTGATGGTGCCCACTGGGGTACCCACTGTCCCAACACGGACTGTCTGGAAACCTGTAAGGTTAAAAACTGATTGTCAGTTTCACTCATTATTTATGTTCCATACTGCCCTATTCTGAGGCTGCATTTTCTTATGCCTACAGTTTTTCTGTTATCCCTTGCAATCTGAACTCCAAATACACATATAGAATCCATAACACAACAGCAGAACTAGGCTGCCTTGCTGGTAGGCTTCATCTGCAAGACTTGTGAGGTTGCTTCCTATCTTGGACTAAAATATTGCTCTGAAGTGTTTCTTGTAGATCATGATCTCTTTTCCAGTCCTGGATCTTACCAGCATACCTCCATGCCTTCACTGACACATCTCAACAAACAAACAAACAAAAAGTAAACCTCATACTTGGTTTTCCTAATGGCACTTAGTAACAAATGGGTAGAAGGTATGGAAACCAGTTCTGCTCTAGTTTGTGTGTACAGCCTAATCATACCTTCTCCCAAGCCACTCAGTTGCACTTCACCAAAATATATCCTGCAGGAAAAGGGAAAAGAAAAGGTATTAGATCCACTTGGGACATAATGCTATACATATCCTTACTCCTCATTAATTTTACAGCTTAAAAGGCTGGAATGGCTTTTCCTCTTTAGAAAGAAATAATAAAAGAAGTGGTTGGAATGCTCATCTCAAAAATCTTCCATCTACTTTGGAGAAGGACATGTCAGGGAGGAAGAGAAAACTGTAGTCTAATCACAAAGTTCTTTAAGTTTTCTAAGCCTTTGTGGGAAGTCTACAGTTCAAAGCAAAAATGTGAGGTCATATAAACTTCATGGAGATGTTCCAGTCTACAAGCTGATACACAATAAAAAAGATAAACTATGCTCTACAGACACCTGCTATTAGACAAACAACAATATTTCAAGTACTTCAACTTGCTTCAGCTAAGCCTGTGCTTAGTATTCCTTTCAGTGGCTCAGAAGGAAGCTATAAGGTGACATATAGCCCAAAGTTATCTTGTCACTGAGCAGCAGTTGTTAAATCCAAATAATCTGAATTTTTCATCACTCATCCCTTTTTACCACATTTGCAGCTGCACCATGCAAGTCTAGAGTTTCTGCTCCTTGTAGTTCAAACAGGGAACTTCATCTTCTGCTTTACCTGTACAATATTACATATTCATGGCCTTGTTTCCTTGAGAGTCTGTAGGCTGGAGTTACCCTGGTTATTGCAAGCAAAGACTTCAGCAGTAGAGATAACCTGTTGTAAACAGTGTAGGAAACTTTGATTTCTTTGTCACACCTATGGAACACAAAGGAAAAAAAATTAGCCTTTTGTTCCCAGCTAAGTTGTTTGACTTTGGTTTTGTTGATTTGCTGATTATTTTGTTTTCATTTTTGTAATTTAATTAGTTGATTAGCCTGGGCCAGTTGTTTAATGTCAGTTTTAGTTNACGTGTAATTCTACAGCAGGTTTAAGTGTTACACTTTGAGATTCCCAGAGGCAGACAAGATGAAACATCCCTTGTGTCCCAGTGCTTCTGTGAGGAATCTGGGAAAACACTGGGGGCTTGCTGCATTCTAATGTGAGAAGAAAAAATGTCTCCATTCCTCAGATGCTCAACCATGCCAACATGATTGACACTAATCCTCCACTCTCCCTTTCCATGCAGTCAGCAAATAGTGGAAAAGGCTCTCTGGGCATAACTGATGCCTTCCCCAGGGCCCAGGACTACAGCTCAGTATCTCCTCACCTGTAATTGCAGGGGTGCATGGGTGAAGAGCTGGGATAGGGACGATCCACAAAGTGATCAATGATAATCCCCATGATAGGAGGGGTCCTCTCAAACTGCCTGCAAGGCAACAAGCAATGGGGTTATTGGCAAGGCTGCTTTCTCTCTCTACTCTCATCTCAGTTTCTGGTGCCTCACAGAAAAACCCTTGTAACTGGGACCAGAGCACCCTAACAATTCAGCCCTACAACTCCAAGCATACATCAACAATGTGCAGGTCTAGCATCTGGCTCAGGGCTACCCAAACACTCCCCTTTCTGCAGGGCTTAAGAATGACAGAGAGCATTCTCCATGAAGAGGAATCTCAGACAGAAAGGATAAGCAGAAGGGTAAAATTTAGGGGCTCATAAGATGAGAGGTTTAAGAGTACATTATTGTAAAACAAGTTTCTGGCACGATCACACATTCTCACCTGGTTGACATGAAAGCAAGGTTGATTCTGTAGGCACAAGACAAAGTGATGGTGCCCACTGGGGTACCCACTGTCCCAACACGGACTGTCTGGAAACCTGTAAGGTTAAAAACTGATTGTCAGTTTCACTCATTATTTATGTTCCATACTGCCCTATTCTGAGGCTGCATTTTCTTATGCCTACAGTTTTTCTGTTATCCCTTGCAATCTGAACTCCAGATACACATATAGAATCCATAACACAACAGCAGAACTAGGCTGCCTTGCTGGTAGGCTTCATCTGCAAGACTTGTGAGGTTGCTTCCTATCTTGGACTAAAATATTGCTCTGAAGTGTTTCTTGTAGATCATGATCTCTTTTCCAGTCCTGGATCTTACCAGCATACCTCCATGCCTTCACTGACACATCTCAACAAACAAACAAACAAAAAGTAAACCTCATACTTGGTTTTCCTAATGGCACTTAGTAACAAATGGGTAGAAAGTATGGAAACCAGTTCTGCTCTAGTTTGTGTGTACAGCCTAATCATACCTTCTCCCAAGCCACTCAGTTGCACTTCACCAAAATATATCCTGCAGGAAAAGGGAAAAGAAAAGGTATTAGATCCACTTGGGACATAATGCTATACATATCCTTACTCCTCATTAATTTTACAGCTTAAAAGGCTGGAATGGCTTTTCCTCTTTAGAAAGAAATAATAAAAGAAGTGGTTGGAATGCTCATCTCAAAAATCTTCCATCTACTTTGGAGAAGGACATGTCAGGGAGGAAGAGAAAACTGTAGTCTAATCACAAAGTTCTTTAAGTTTTCTAAGCCTTTGTGGCAAGTCTACAGTTCAAAGCAAAAATGTGAGGTAATATAAACTTCATGGAGATGTTCCAGTCTACAAGCTGATACACAATAAAAAAGATAAACTATGCTGTACAGACACCTGCTATTAAGTCTATGCCAAGCCAGCAACAGAGACAAAAATGAATAAATGGCCAAACTTCCTTTTCTAAGCACTCAGCTGTGGAAACGTTAACAAACAGGAGATTTAGACTCATCAAGGTCAGATATGCAAACAGGTCAAACACTTTTCTCAAAGCCAAAAGACTGGAAGGTGATAACCATGAGCCACAAGCCAGTCAGATCTCAGACCAGACTGAGCTGAACTCAGTATTTTGCTGAGTAAACTGAGAACAGAAGTGGAGCTGAGGATACATCTTTGAAATGGAATAGCAGGAAAATGCCTGAATCTATACTACAAAAGTATGCATTGCAGGCATGTGTTCATCAAACCCTGAATAACTGGATGCCAGTAAGCAATATAACCAGTGCCTGCATGTAGAATTCTGTTCTCTTCTCAACATGATAGACAAACAACAATATTTCAAGTACTCCGACTTGCTTCAGCTAAGCCTGTGCTTAGTATTCCTTTCAGTGGCTCAGAAGGAAGCTATAAGGTGACATATAGCCCAAAGTTATCTTGTCACTGAGCAGCAGTTGTTAAATCCAAATAATCTGAATTTTTCATCACTCATCCCTTTTTACCACATTTGCATCTGCACCATGCAAGTCTAGAGTTTCTGCTCCTTGTAGTTCAAATAGGGAACTTTATCTTCTGCTTTACCTGTACAATATTACATATTCATGGCCTTGTTTCCTTGAGAGTCTGTAGGCTGGAGTTACCCTGGTTATTGCAAGCAAAGACTTCAGCAGTAGAGATAACCTGTTGTAAACAGTGTAGGAAACTTTGATTTCTTTGTCACACCTACGGAACACAAAGGAAAAAAAATTAGCCTTTTGTTCCCAGTTAAGTTGTTTGACTTTGGTTTTGTTGATTTGCTGATTATTTTGTTTTCATTTTTGTAATTTAATTAGTTGATTAGCCTGGGCCAGTTGTTTAATGTCAGTTTTAGTTTCATTGCCAAAATGATAAAATTAAGCCCCAGCATAGCTAACTGTTACTGACAAACCATCTAAGAATTCTATTTCAATCTAGTAACCTGTTGTAGGGATAATTGCTGAAAAATTCCATGCAGCCTTCTAGTACACAAAGATCTTTTCAGTATTGAAACCATCTGTATTGACTGGGTGTATGAATTGTTGTAACTGAGGAGGCAAACTAGTTGCAGCAGAAGAATGAAGATGGAATAAAATTACTGGTTTCTTCTCCTGACACCAATATGCAACAGTTTGACTGCTGCACTAGACAAAGAAGGGTCTTCCCTCTGAAGTATATCCCAGGTTGCACAGACAATACATGTTCATCCATCACCATGGATTGAGCATTGCTTCCCCATTTCATCAGCTGAACACATGCATAAAGAAGATGTGAGGAAAGCACTTACTTCTCGTTCATTTCTAGACACCAAATCTCCAGCTCCATGGAGTCCCCCTGGATCAGAGAAAGGACAGCAAACAAAGGCTCATTTCAGAACCCATTTTTCACCCCTCATTATTGATCAGCAAAAGCCACACCTTTCACTGAAAATGTGTCTCCTGGCTCCTACTTTGTTGTAATGCAACAAGAGAAAACTTGTAGCAAATTGCTTTTGTTAAACAATACATTTCTCTTCATTAACACACTACCTAATTTCAGAAATGAAGATATTTTCACTTTCTTCAGTAAAGATAAGGAGTGCTAGTAGGTGACTTAAAAAAAAGAAAAACCAACAAAAAAGGCCTCTATTTTGACTCATTTCTCACCTCTGAGGTTTTGAGAGAAATCTCCACGCACATAGACCGTCCAACAGCAGGAAGCTGTCCTGCCAGGGCTTTCTTTGCTTCATGAGTAACCTCTGGTATGTCCTTGATTGCCAAATTGAACTGCAGAATGAGAGAGAGATTCCTTTTTAAAATGTATTTCTTTGAACAACTGCCTAATGGTACACTGCAGACGGACTCATAGACCCATAGATAACATACTAGGTCAGTGTCCACTGAAATATTTATGGACTAGAAAATTCCCAGATGTGCTCAGACTTTCATTTATTTATTTATTTGCAAACATTTCCTTGGCTGATAATCTGAATATTTTTCTTGCCATAAAAAACATGTTCCTTTTCCCTCATTTGAGTCCTACAGCCACCCACAAAGTACCTTGAATTGCTTCAATTTTCACCAAGCCCATTACTTACAAAGTCCTGAGTTGCAGAGTTGCAAACTTCTGACAGAAAAGAACTCATCACCCCAGCAGACCTTGGAAATGCACCTTAACTGGCAGGAATTGCTCAGAGGTATCTTTTTTCCTCTCCTCTAATCAGTCCTTAAGAGTAACATGTTTGCAAGATAACAACACAAAAACTCCTAGTTGAACATAGTTACTCTGTGAGTAGTTACTACAGCGTGCCCCAAACTGTAACAACTTCATTGTGTTCTACACAAACACACACACACACAAACTCCAGCAGTTGTGGAGCTGATTTAAAAACTGTGACTTTACCCAGTCAGAGCCTGTTGGGGAGGATGATGATCGGGTGCAGATTTTCTCTCCAAGTCGGGCCTGGACAATCACTTGTACTGTCTGGAACAGAAAGGAGAAGGTTTATGCTCGTGTTCTGAGCTCAGCAGAGACCTCGTTTCAGAAGGTGAGTTAAATACCAAGTAAAAAACAATGAATGGGCTGACCAGGAGGTAAAGAAGTAAAGTTTGCTATGCTATACTTCAGGTGCAACCAACTTCTGTTATTACATAGAATAAGTAAACATATTCCTGACAGAAAATCATTTTAAGGTGATTTTTCTTGGTAATAACATGAAGTGATTAAGTCAATTTTGTGTCTTAAGAGTTGCACAGTTTTTCAGCAATATTGCAGCAAAATTTACAACTGTATCCTGAATCTGGACACATAAATACAAGCAAAGGGAATCTGTACATTCATAACATAACTATTGTTGGCTGGTTATGGATCTATGTACCAAGGGAAGCCAAATTTTATAATTTCCTATCAACATCATTCAAAAGAACATTCTGGTATTACTGCTTTTGAATGCAATATAAAAAATCAGTTAGGCTCTATGAGTAGAGTCCAACAGAAGACACTGCATAACAGCTGGGCAGATAGATGTGTTAACAGGAGCCCAGAGCTGACAGAGGTGTCAAATGCATCTGCAAATAAATCTACAGCAGGACAATTCTGGGGGAAAAGGGATTTCAAGGTAGGAAAATGGGGAAAGGTATTTTTCTAGTTATTCTTGGGAATCTCCTAAATTTGACATCTGCTTTTCTTGCTTTGGTCTACAGCCAAATGTTTATTCTAGCCACAGCAAGTAGGGCTTTTCTTGAACAAGAAAGAAGAGGCATTTGCCAACAGGAAGAAGTTACCTTTAAAGCAAAAAATTTGATGAACTTGTCCAGGTCCTTCCTGTCCTGGGAACTGAGATCAGTGTCCATTGCATATGGCAATCTGAAATACAGCACAGGTAGGAGAGTGAAGTGCTCCTTCAGCTTTCATTTGGATTTCTAGATTTCAAAGCATTTTGTTGTTAGAGGCTACCTCAAATTAAGCACCAAAGCCTGTCAAAATCCCAACATGCTAAGACCTTTTGGGGTGTGGGTATGAAGTATAAATTCACATGAAGAGTTTATCTGGGCAGTGCAAAAGATACTAGAAAAGAACCAACAAAGAGGGCTCAAAAATAAAACTGTGTTCAAATTCTCCAATCTTGCTGGCTTAACTAAAAAAAAAAAAAACCCAACAAAAAAACAGACCCAAAAGATCCCAACACCACACTGACTGGATGCTATGCCAACATGTCCCTCAGACATGGCAGCCTCTGCTTCAGAAATAACACATCAGTTAGCAGCCAAATTGTTTTCCTGTGCCTAAATTCCCAAAAATACTCTTCTGGTGATATTTCAGCAGATATTGAAATCTATAGAATCATCCTTGTAGTAAACCTGTGCAGCTACAGATATACCTATATGTATATATATATTTGAAAAGATGGAAAAGATATTTACATGAGGTACTACATCTGTACTACACGTAGTACATGATACTTCTCATGATTCTTCATCATGCCACGTGGCCTGGGATAAATCACTTTTTTTCTGTCTCTGTTTCTTCACATGTAAGTTAATAATCACGTAGAGACCATGGGAAGGAATGCCTTGATTAGCAGCATTAATTGTACTTTTTGCTGAGAAACCTCCTAAGTATAAATTCAGTCTTAATTCTCGTTACTGTTTCTGCTCTGAGCTGATTAGCCCAAACCAGCTTGTCAGACATGAGAGGTTTCTGGGACGTGCTGCCCAGCACACAAGTGGCAGTGGTCTAAGGTCAGTGAGCACGAGCAGCTGCCACGTGCAAGGTTACTCAGTGTTCCAACTTGGAGCAAAGACTGAACTTGCAGCAAGCTACACTATTTATACAAAATAAATAGCAGGACAAAGGGGGTAATAGCCCTGTTCACACAGAAAATATCATGTAATCTGTAATGACTGTGCAGATCCAGAATATCTCATTGAGAAGCAGTAAATGCCTATTTTAAGTAATGCTTTAGGAGCATCACCCAAGAGGGCCTGCTAGATACAGTTTGCAAAGCATTTAATAGAGAGAAGAGTGCTGCTTTCTGAATGACTTCATAAAAAGAAAGCTGAACACCTAACATGGTTGAAAGTTCCTAGGTTACATTCATACTGCATCTCCCAGTGCTGCCCTGTTCTCAATACAAATTGTAATTTAATGTGAGAACTAACAACATAAGCAATTCAACATTAGATGCATTCTCAATTTATGCTTTGGATACTTTAACATCCTCATCAAAAGTTCTATTTCCCTGCCTTTACCTCCACTAGGATTAGATTACAGATACTTTCTACTGCTGGGTGTGATGCAAAAGGGAGTCAGCATTTTAAGGGAGAGATGTTTGATGCAGCACTCTTAACTTGAAAAAAAATAAAAAGCTTTTAGTATAGATACTTAAAAAAATAACAGGTGAAAATGACCTGTTACTCCTCTTTTGACCTAGATAATTAGAGCACTGTAAGTGTTGAGGGGTCACAAGATCTACAACAAGACTTCACTGACATGGGCAATAAAATACTACATTAAATAGATCTTTTTCTCAGCAAACAGAATGTTGACATTGAAATACCAAGAGAAATCAAATTAGCTTTTAATGTGAAAGGAAGTGAGGGGCATTTCTATGCAGCCCCTGGAGGAGGGTGCAAGGACCTGTATAATCTGATGTTAGAGGAGAGCTGTCAGATAACACACCTGTATTTCCCTGAGGGGGTGGAAAAGAATTCTGGTATCAACTATTGCAAGGTATTTGGGATCTAATGAAGTGTGTTAGGCCTGCTAGGAAAGGAAACAAAGCAGATCATCAGCATGGTTCTGTGTGCAGGACAGGAACTAGGTCTAATGACCCAAATATCTCTAGAGATTAGAGAAAACAGCCACATGAGCTGTGTCTTAAATTCAGGGTTCAGAGAAATAAGAGCTTCACACTTCTGCCCTGCTCCAGCAGAACTGGGATTCTTCCTGCAAGATCTCAAACTACCTGTAAAATTCATGAAACATTTGGAGAGTCATAACTTTACCTCTCATTCTCCAAATGCCAGCAACAGTTGACTCATCAGAGCCTGAAGTAGATCACAAAGAATTGGGCAAGTTTCCTGTCAGGAATCTGTAATTTCTGAGGGAAACCGGGACCTTGGAATTCAGCTCCTGACACGTATAAGGGCTGTCATCTGGCAACCACCAACTCCACATTTTTGGAGAGGGGCCTCTGGCAATTACCCAAGTGCTGCTAAAACTCAGGACAGCGTTCATCTGTAGGAACATTCTCAGTGAGAGTCAAGATGGGCCTAGAGTGACTACAAACATTTTATTTACAAATAAAGCCTTAGTACCCTCCAGTCACCAGCTAACCTAAACAGGAAGGAAATTCTTTAACCTTCATTCTACCAAACTCTCAGCTTCTCAGGTCCTGTAGGTTTCTCTGCCAGCACAGCTTCTTGTTAAGTGACAGCACCCAGGCACATGCTTAGCTCAAGGAAGATGCTGTCTAATTTTCTGCTGAAGAACAACTAGAAGGAAATAACCTTTGGTCTAGGTTAGAAACCCACAGATGACTGATTCCCCCTCAAACAAACAATCCCTTAAGTAAACTGACAGCTCACTGCTTTATCCTTAGACATAGTGGCTCAGAGGTAAAAATGAGCATTTTTGCTACATGGCTTTTTGCTTTGTCTCTCTCTTCCTGCAACATTTATTTTCGTATTAGTGCTTTTTATTTACAGGCCTTTGTGTCCAGTTTAATCTAAATAAAAACATCAGAGACAGATGTTCAAAGGAGATCTGCCACATGTGGCTCTTTCTTTTTCACCAGGTTATGAGGCAGAGGAGAATACTAGGCTTCTCCAACAGTTTATCATCTAAGCAGTGTGCCCTGTGTCGGATATAATAGAAATATCTAATGATATTTACACTCTCCTTCTCCAGGGAGAAGGACACGTCAACATGAGCTGACAGCACCCTATTTACATGATGCAATGAACTGCAAGAGCCCTCCCCTTCATGGCTGGGTGCAGCCCAGGGACACTACAGCCACCAGCAAGCACAGCATGACCTGTGCTGCCAGCCACTGCCTGCCCACACCTCCAGCCTGGCCACTCCACAAGTGGCACCGGTGAGTACTGCAGGACGTGTTTCACAGCAGGGAATTCAGCTTGTGTGTCTGTTTGACACGTGTCTAAAGGAAGAGGGAAGGAGTAGAAGCACCTGACATGTACCATGCATCTTACTGCTGCTGAGGAAAGTACACACAGGCTGCTGCCATCACCTCTCCTCCTCTGAGAATTCCCTCTGAGCCGTAGCTGCTACAGCTTAGAGCCATCCCGTTTTCCTTTCAGATGTTTATCCATACAAAAATAATTACCCCTGGTTCCTATCCCAGAGTGAAATTAAAAAGAGCAGGAGAGGGAAGAAACAAGAAGGGCTGTGGCTGTAAGGAGAGGGCTGTGGACAGCTCTAATCCTAGCTTTACATTCCTGGTTGTCCGACTGTGCCCCCTGGACCAGGCTCCGTGTTTCTAACACTCTTCCAGAACTTCTTTATTACATGACCCAAACCCAGTCTCTGAAGATGTCCCCTATGCAGCTCCAGAAAAGCCTCATTGAATCACGGAGGTAAACAAGAAGCACGTGAAAGTTTTGGAAGGTTTTAACAGAGTAACTTTGATAAAATAGGTCTGACTGCCAAGAATGCTTTCCTAGAACCTCGTTAGTGACGAAGCTGCACTGCGAGCAGGTATTTTGAGCACATTAATAAGCAGCTATAAAAAGCTCTCCATAAAGACAGTGTTGTGTTTCAAGGCTAGCTCAACAAGTCAAACTCCAGTATCCTACAATTACTTAAAATTAATCTCCATTTTACCTTCTTAGCAGGTTAGTCAGAAACTTGAGGAGAGAGAGAGGGCACAGTTCTAAATTTTAGGGTCTGCCACTCTGATTCCTTGAAGTTTATGGATTGATTTTTTTATTTATTTTAAGAAAAGATCACAGTAGACTCTAAAAGAAAAGCTGTTTCACAGAATATAAATATCCTGATTATATAAAAGTTCACTTTGATTTACCAAGTTTGCATTTCCCTATAAAGTTAGTTTTGGCTGATAACCAGCAATTTTTCCTGCTGATCAGGGTATGTATCCATAACTAATAAATTACTTCCTAACTTAGGAAACGTCTTCTAAAGCAAGCATGGGCAGCTCTACTGGCTCTAAACAGAAAGTAAGCAATTCCAATTGACCAGCAGTTACATTCTGTACATCACTAAGGTCTGAAAACGTTGTCAGTTCAAAGGTCCACCCTCCCATTGTGTTTGTCAGGCCAAAGTACACAGACTAAATCAGAATCTGCTTCTATGTACCCAGTTCTACAACAACTAATACAAGTCTCAACTTCTGTGGGAGTACCTGCTGAGAAAAGTTGAGATTATACAATACCATTTAAGCAAAACAAGGCAATCCTGCATGATCCCTCTGGACATCTAAATACAGCCTGGCTCATCTGAATGACTTCTTTCTTGCTACAAGAAGGATGATTTGCCCAGGTCACACCACTCCTAACACGATCTGGAGGCCCTCTGAACTTCATTTGTATAAGCCAACTAATTTTCAGTGAAGGGAGTAATTTACCATGTTTTTTTCCCCCCTACAACGTTCTTAGTCTTTTGTGATTTTTGAAGCAGCCAGTTTTGTAGGCTTAGCCCTAAGTGTCCCTTTTCCAGCTGGTCACTGACATTTGAAGGTGTCTCTGCTCCCACCGAATCGACATGAATGCCTCCGGAGGGATGCCCTGAGAGCAGGATGAGATGTGATCATCTGTAAACCCCTCGTAGCTGACACCAAACTCACACGTTACAGGAAAAAAAAACTACACAAGGAGGTCTGGAGTTCTACTACTTCTAGCAGTCTCTGAAGCATTTTGCTTGGACACCACATGTCAGCGGGCGATGTCCCTCCCAGCCTCCCCGGATCCTCACCAGCCCTTTGGGGACATCCCCAGCCGGGGGCACCCCGGGGGCCGCAGGCAGCCCCGACTCGAGCGAGCAGCGAAACAAAAGCAAACCGGAGACACGACGCGGGACCCCAAAAGCTTAAGATCCACGTCCCAACCCCTTCGCTGAGCCGCCCGCAGGTTCCCAGCGCTCCCACCCCTCGGCCCGGCCCGGTCCGGCCCGGTACCTGCGCAGGGGGGTCGGTGCTGGCGGCTCGGCGGCTCATCCCGCGCTGAGGCCCGGCTGCCCGAGGGGTACGGCCGCTCCGCTCCCCGCCGT